>CAXITY010000044.1:231686-554371 GCA_964034905.1 Itoplectis maculator
AAAGTGGACTCTCGTATGGACCTTGGGGTTTGATCCGATCCCAAGGTCCATTCTGGATTCTTTCACTCCATCCGGGACTCCATCTGGGATTCCCTCCCGGACACGAAAAACTCTCCCAGACCTCATCCTAGACGACCCATGAGTCCAGGCGGTCCAGTCAAACAGTCCATCTCAGTGGTCATTGTGGACTCTCACCTAGACTGTTATAGATTACATCCTGGATCACGCCCAGGACTGCTTCCTGGGTGATCCAAGAGTCTCGGCAGTCCGGTCGCACAGTCTATCCCGCGCCGAAAAAAATGGTCCAGGATGGTGTCCGGGATGGAGTCCAGGCAGTCCAGGCGGAAGTACCGAATAGCCTCTCGCGTAAACTTGAATATTCATAAAACATTAAAAATAATTATTAAAAAAAATCTTTTTCGGCTTGAGAATTACTCAGAGAGACATTGGTAATGGTTTCTTTCAAAGAAAATTTTTCCTGCCTGACCGGGGTTTGAACCTACGACCCTAGCAACCTAACTTCCTAACCGCTCACGCTACTGACTGTGCTACCGACGACTTGACACTTTATGGTATCCAAATCTCACATATAAATTGCGGAATCAAATTGTCAGTAGTTTGACTAGTCTAGCGAAAGCATCCTCTATTATAAAGTTCGCGAGCAACCATTTTTGTCGATTAATTCAGCATCTGATTGGTCGTCGGGAAACCGGCAGCGGTTTGATATTTAATATCGCGAAATTTAGTAGTTTGTCAGAAGAAAAATCGTTTTTCGCATTTTTCTCCTCGAACTTTCAATTTTTCGGGCAAACATCTATCGCTTTTGGAATCAGCGGGAAATTTGCGATCGGATAGGGTTTTTAAATTTCGTTAAATCGAATTTTTTTTTTCGCCAAAAATCGCAAGGTTCTTCCCTTCGCTGGCTAACCTCCGACCGCGCGCGTCATTGATCCTAGTCGTGTAAATTCTGTCTGATTCTCCCTCGAATTTATGTGGCGTCAGACAAGACGGGTGGACTACCATGCTTTCGCTAAACTAGTCAAACTACTGACAATTTGATTCCGCAACTTATATGTGAGATTTGGATACCATAAAGTGTCAAGTCGTCGGTAGGGCAGTCGGTAGCGTGAGCAGTTGGGAAGTTAGGTTGCTAGGGTCGTAGGTTCAAACCCCGGTCAGGCAGGAAAAATTTTCTTTGAAAGAAGCCATTACCAATGTCTCGCTGAGTAATTCTCAAGGCGAAAAAGATTTTTTTTAATAATTATTTTTAATGTTTTATGAATATTCAAGTTTACGCGAGAGGCTATTCGGTACTTCCGCCTGGACTGCCTGGACTCCATCCCGGACACCATCCTGGACAATTTTTTTCGGCGCGAGATGGACTGAGCGACCGGACTGCCGAGACTCTTGGATCGCCCAGGAAGCAGTCTTGGGCGTGATCCAGGATGTAATCTATAACAGTCTAGGTGAGAGTCCACAATGATCACTAAGATGGACTGTTTGACTGGATTGCCTGGACTCATGGGTCGTCCAGGATGAGGTCAGGGAGAGTTTTTCGTGTCCGGGAGGGAATCCCAGATGGAGTCCCGGATGGAGTGGAAGAATCCAGAATGGACCTTGGGATCGGATTAAACCCCAAGGTCCATACGAGAGTCCACTCTGTATTCCCGCCTGGACTGCCCGGATTCCATCCCGGACACCATCCAGGACTTCATCCTGGACTCTTTCCTGGACTATTTTTTTCTGCGCGGGTTTGGAAACATGGACAACTATTTATTATATTTTTCTATCATTACCGAATTTATCATACAACAAAATGCATAAATTTATTTATCGCGATTGCGGTATATTCCCTTTAAATAATTCTGTTGCATGAACGCGGAACGAAAAGTGCGTCCGGCAGCCAGAGGAGTTCGTGGAGGAGATATAGGTCACGAGTACGAGTGCGTACGAGCAGGAATTTCATCTCGATGCGACAGTGATTATTTGGCCCTGGAGTGTTTATTTGGCCTTGGCGACGGGCGAGATACGCTCGGTCCGAGCGAACCAGTGGTTGCAGCAAATGCAGCTCAGACTCGGTCCGTATACCGGAGCGATTTCATACATATATACACCACTGATCCTCGCACGGACACGCTGCCGTTTGTTAGTCGGCGGAGCGTTTGGCGGAGGAGGAAGAGGAGGCCGCAGCGCTTCCTTCTTTCCTCTGTTTCTCCCTGCCATGCGATAATGCACACATGTGTCGCATCGCCGCGCTCCAAGACAACCATCCCTACTGTTTCCACGTCATTTTACCTCCTCTCCTTCACAACTCGTTGAGAGCTAAGCGCACTTTTGCGAGTTTTTGATTAAAATTTTTTGTTTTTAAGAGTATAATTTGAGCGTTACGCCAGGACGTTGTTACGTCTCACGTAACTTACCTAACTAACATTTAAAACAATAACTAAACAATATTTCGAAAATCCGGATAGTCACAGTGTGCGTCGCGCAGCTGTTCCAGTTCCCCCGCTGCATACCAGAATTTCCTTAATTACAAACAGCACTCTCTGTTCCATTTTGTTGATAAAGTGCACTGAAGCGGAATAATCGGTAAAGCCCCAAATTGCTGTCGCGTCGATACAGCAGCGGATGCGCCTACTTGAGATAGGGTCCCGCTAAGAGCCTAAGCCACTGTCGAAAGATCCACGAGTGACCCGCGATGACAGATATGTGGCCCGGTTCCCCCTTTTTGGAGCAGAACGTGCGCCCTGCGCGGCCGAATAGAATTAAGGAATACCGATAGAATTAGTATAAAAAGGGCGGATTGTGCCTTAGGAGTTCAGTTATTCTTCGATAGTGAATCCGTGACGTTGTTCTGTTAGACTGGAGAGCGAGCAAGGCTCTCTGCATCTTGTGGTTAATAAACTTATAAAATTCGTTCAATCGAGCCGGAGCGCCTGGCTCGACTTCAATCGCCGTTTTGCTAAGTCCCCTCTTGGGACTTAGAAATATTCATACCAAATTCAAGATTAGAACTGAACTACCGAACTTGACAAGTGTATCTTATATTATTAAATAAAAGTGTGAAGTTTTTCCTAAAACAAAAAAATAAGAGTGAGTAACATTGTTTAAAAATTTTATTTTCTGCATGCGTAAACCTACGCGTAAATTAATCAAGTTCCACGTCATCGCGAAATCAAACCTTCCGGGAGTTCTTCGGCGCGGTCTCCGTCCCCGAGATAAAGGGCCAACGCCTTGATCTCAAAAGCGAGACCACAGTTACGCGTTCCGATAGCATTAATTCTTCCGGAATTAATCTGGACGTAACAGAAATAAAATTTGGTGTCAGAAGTGGGATTCAACGCCCCGACTACCCAGAAATGATTGAGCAATGACGCTTGGAAGAACGCCAGGAAAGAAACCACAAGATAATACGCCCGATCCAGCTAACCCACGCATGAGCAGCGCTCACGGTCTCTCACCAGCCGTTAATACGGAAGGAAGCTCGCCCAGCACGAGCACAGGTACCGTTAGCCATCAGAATAACTCGGAACCCACCGGTCGAGCACCCGGGGGCCCTATCAGTGACGAACCAAGAGACCTTTTAGTGGGGCAATTAAATGGTCAAGAAAGTGCGGTAGCTCAAAACACAAATATGGCCAACGTGCCACCCGTTTCATTAAAGTACGCGCTAGAGGCCGTGCCGATTTTCGACGGACATAATATTCCGTTATCACATTTTATCGAAGGATGCGAGGAAGCGAAACAGATGTTGTTACCCGAAGCACAGGCTAACCTCGCGCTGATATTACGAAACAAATTGCGTGGAGAAGCGCGCCGTGCCATACATGGCGTCCAACTCAACACCATCGAGACATTTATGAATTTTTTAAAATCTCTCTACCTCCCCGCAAAATCCGTATATCAACTACAAGGAGAGCTCGGGCAGATATTTCAATTAGACGGTGAAGCCGTACTCACGTATTCTAATCGAGTAAAAGACATCGGAAATAGGATAAGCGAAGCGTATAAACAGAACCACGGTGGCGTGATTGACCAAACTTTCCGGGATAACCTCGACAAAGATTTGGTTGAATGTTTTAACAAAGGAGCCAGACCTGGCATCGAAGATAAAATTACCAAGGGTAGAAGCTTCAGCGACACGATAAGAGAGGCAATCGAGATCGAACGGACCGAGCACGCAAAGGACGTTCTGCGTAAAACACGATCACCGCGGACCAACAACTGGAACGGACCACCGGACAACTACAATCGCTACAACAGAGTAAATATCGTCCAGGAAAATGCAATAGTATGCCAGCTCTGTGAGCGTCCGGGCCATACAGCCAGTGTCTGTCGAACGCGCGAGCGAAACTTTCAAAGGCCAAATTTCAATCGCAATCCAAATTTCAATCGCCCTGAATGGAGGAGCGCACCACGACAACAGGCGTACGGTAATAACTACCGCTACCCTGATGCTGGAGTTACGGGAGGCGACGAAGATTCCTCTCGAACTCCGAGATACGCACCGCGACAGCCGAAAACGTGCCGATTCTGCCAAAACAACGGGCACACGATCGAAGAATGCCGCAAGCTACAGTACTGGAATTCCATAAGAGACAGGCAGAACGAAGTACAGCCACCAGCCGATAATCAACAGCAAGGTTCATCGGGAAATCCTTCAGTAATAAAACATACACGCTCCGACGAACGGAACGGTCCGACAACGAAGGTTGCTACGGCCTTATTAAACCGAGGAAGTAATGTACCAGTGATACAGGTTACCTCGGAGGACCTCGTACAGCCCACACTGCTAATGATCGATACGGGATCCTCACTAAACCTAATTAAAAGCAAACACGTGGCACCTTACGTATTCGTCGATGAGCAGGACATCGTCAAAATCAGCGGAATAACTAAAGAATCCGTCAGCACACTGGGAAGAACGGAGATACGTATACTCGGTTCCGAAGTTACTTTTCACCTCGTGGAAAATGATTTCCCAATAGAAGACGACGGGTTGATCGGAACGGATTTCTTCCGGACGTACCATGCTGATGTATCCTACTCAGAACGATGCCTCAGATGGGGAATGCATTCAATCCCGTTTATGAAACTAGAAACCATAAAAATTCCCGCACGCACTAAGGGTCATTTCTACGTAAGAGTCGCGAATCCGGAAGTGAAAATGGGTTACATACCACGACAATACGTCTCCGAGGGAGTGTTTCTGGGCGATGCTCTCGTCACAAACAATGACGGTAAGGCCCACCTATATTTAATAAATACTACTGAGGAAGAAATCGAAATTGCCGTACCGGTGCTATACATTGAGCCGTACGATGAATATATAAGGAAAAACCCCCGCGAAATAAGGGATGACACACCGCGCACAAGCAGCGACGAAATCTATAAATCGGGACCATACGCGATCCCAGAAAAAACCACAATCACGGGCGCAACGCCTCATCAAGAAAATATACCGTACAACGGCCACAACGAGCCTATAAACGAAGTTTTTAAATACCTGGGATTATATGCGATTCCAGATGAACAAGGAAAATGCCACACGACAGAGGGTAACTCCGACAAGGAAGTAAACACACCCCGACCATTAGGCAACCAAATCCCGTGCAAAGCCCACGACGAGCCCACAAGCAAGGCGCACAAAGAGAAAGAAGAAAACAATTCAGATGAACAAAGAAAATGCCACACGACAGAGGGTAACTCCAACGAGGAAGTAAACACACCCCGACCATTAGGCAACCAAATCCCGTGCAAAGGCCACGACGAGTCCACAAACAAGGCGCACAAGGAAAAAGAAGAAAATAATTCAGGCACAAATTTTGCCGCAAACGTAAGTGAGGAGAACTGCAAGAAACTAACTCAAATTTACACGATAAGAAAGGAAGATCGAGTAGAAAAAATTAAGGATCTACTCCGACTGGACCATTTGAATCCCGAAGAAAAAGAGTGCATACAGACGCACCTCGAGGAATTTCACGACAGGTACCATTTACCAGGAGAAAAATTAATCGGTACAAACGTACTCAAACATCGCATAATCACGACTGACGAAGTTCCAATCAACCACCGACAGTATCGGTACCCACCAACGCTGAAGGAGGAAATAAACCGCCAAGTTAACGATTTATTAGAAGGAGGAATAATTGAGCCGTCGAGCTCACCCTACAATTCACCAGTCTGGATCGTCCCTAAGAAGGCCGACTCTCAAGGTAATAAAAGGTGGCGCATGGTGCTTGACTACCGCGCCCTTAACGAGAAAACCGTGAGTGACGCATATCCGTTACCACTCATCAATGAAATTCTGGACCAATTGGGAGGAGCAATGTACTTCTCCACGTTCGACCTCGCGTCTGGGTTTCATCAGATCCAGATGCACCCGGAGGACAAGCACAAAACTGCTTTCTCTACGCCCTACGGCCACTACGAATTTGCTCGTATGCCGTTTGGATTAAAAAACGCACCAGCAACATTTCAGCGTCTCATGAACCAGGTGCTCACTGGAGTACAAGGTTCCGACGCCTTCGTCTACCTAGACGACATTGTTATTTACTCATCCACGTTGGAAGAGCACGAATTAAAAATGGAGAGATTAATGAAGCGGTTGCGGGACGCAGGCCTCAAGTTGCAACCTGATAAATGTGAATTCCTACGACGGGAAGTAGCCTACCTGGGACACATAATTGGTAAAGACGGTGTCAAACCAGACCCGGCCAAGTTAACAGCAGTAAAAAACTTTCCAACACCGAAAAACGCAAAGAATATCAGACAATTTCTCGGATTGGCAGGTTACTACAGGCGCTTCATAGACAATTTTTCGCAGATAGCTAGACCTCTGACACTCCTGCTGAAAAAGGAATCTCCCTTTAAATGGGAGGGATCGCAACAGGAGGCTTTCGAAATTCTCCGCGACAAACTCTGTGAAGAACCTGTGCTACAGTACCCCGACTTCACTAAACCGTTTATCTTAACGACGGATGCATCAGGTACCGCAGTAGGTGGAATACTCAGCCAAGGACCTCTTGGCAAAGACCGGCCCATCGCGTATACTTCACGCGTACTAAACGACACCGAACAAAAATATAGCACCTATGAAAAAGAAGCCGTAGCCATCCTACACTCGGTCTCTCAGTTCAGACCGTACCTCTATGGAAGACCATTTAAACTAGTGACCGACCATAAACCATTGGTCTGGATACACACCTCGAAGGATCCTACATCACGCCTAACACGCTGGCGCCTCAAACTCGAGGAGTATGATTACGAAGTAATACACAAGG
Organism: Itoplectis maculator; assembly: GCA_964034905.1. NCBI lineage: Eukaryota > Metazoa > Arthropoda > Insecta > Hymenoptera > Ichneumonidae > Itoplectis > Itoplectis maculator. The sequence goes on from CAXITY010000044.1 coordinate 238,970, forward strand.
CGGGAAAGATGAACGTAAACGCGGACGCACTATCACGTAACCCCCGTGAAGAAATCGCGAGCGGGGAAGATGCAGACCCGACATTGGAACACGCTTACCCCATAAAAAAACATCCAAGGATCCCAGGAAAAGAGAGAGAGGAAGAAGAAGAGGAAGAAGAGCCCGTAGCCCACCGACTACGGAAAAGACCACAGAGCGAGACGGCAAGAAGGCCCGCTGTTCCGGCTAAGCAATCCGAAAAACGAACAGGGAAGGTCCTCACCGAGCCGCCTACTAAAACAACCACAAGTGAGCAAGAAAGGGATAAAGAACCAGTAGCGTCCCGACTACGGAGCCAAGGGACGGACCGACCGCCGCCCGTGTAGCAGCGACCGAAACCTCGGAAAGCGATCCGACGAAGACAACCGCAGGCCCCGGACGAGCCAAAAGAGGGGGAAGTACCTGCGCCCATAAATAACCCGAACACGGGTTCCACGTTCGTAAATCCCGATGAAGATGAAACTTACAGCATATCCGGCGAATCGGGAGAAGAATATATATTCGACCGATCAGACACCGAGTCTATTAATGACGAACAACGACAAGAATGGGAAGAATCGCCTCATATAGCTGGGAGCAACCTCCAGATTACGAGCAACGAACAACTTTTTATGAGGAAGGATAATTATTTATATTTCCTCTCAGAGGAGGGAGATCCATGCGACGAAGGCTCCAAATCACTACTGGAGCATCGGGCGCTGCCGAATCTCCGCCACCTCACCCTCGGGGAAATTCAACCGATCAAGTATAACTCGAAGTATTACATTCCCATCGTAATCAGGCGCAAAGACGGGACTGACGTCGACGAGTACACTTTCCCATCAATACAAGAGAAACTACGAGGGATTATTCTAAAGCTAAAACTACGCACCGTCAGCATAGCAAAAACAAAGGAGATTAACGGGATGACCTGGGAGTTCGTCCTATCGACACTCCAAAAAGCCTTCGCTCACACATCGACCAAACTAATAGTCTGCTTGGGCAAAATAAAATATCCGGCGCCGAGTGAAAGAAAGGAAATTATGAACGAAGCCCACGCTTCGGCCGTGGGAGGACACAAAGGCGTTACCAAAACATACAACCGTATACGCCAGCAATACTATTGGGAGGACATGAAGAAGTGCATTGCCAGCTACATACAACACTGTCTCCCGTGCCACCTGAAGAAATTGGTCCGAGTGAAGACACGCCAACCAATGATAATCACCGACACACCAGATTCAGCCTTTGACAAAATTTCAATGGATATTGTCGGACCACTTCCCCGCACGGAAAAAGGGCACGAATATATTCTCACGCTCCAAGATTTATTGACTAAGTACTGCCTCGCGGTAGCATTACCAAGAGCCACCTCAGCGAACATAGCCGACGCACTGATCAAAAATTTTATATGCACCTTCGGCGCACCGAAAACCATCCTCACCGACCAGGGCGCGAACTTTTTAAGTTCCCTTATGAAGAAGGTCGCAAAGAAATTCAAGATCACACAATGCCGCACCACGGCCTTTCACCCTCAGTCGAACGGGTCTCTGGAAAGATCCCACCATTCCTTGGTCGAGTACTTGAAGCAATATATCACCAGGAACGAGGACTGGGACGAGTGGTTGGAACTCGCCACGTTTTCCTACAACACCAGCGTACACGAGGGCACACGGTGCACCCCCTACGAGCTTGTGTTTGGGAAACTCGCGCGCGTGCCGTCGCACGCCACATCAGCGGACGCTGAGACGGGACGGACCTACAACGACTACCTCGCAGATCTGGCGACCAGACTTCACGACGCACAGGAAATCGCCAGAGACACCCTAATAGCTTCAAAGGAACGATCAAAAAAATACTACGATCGTAAATTAAATGCACAGACCCTGGCCATCGGCGACTGTGTGTACTTACAACGCGGAAAGAAGCAGGGAAAATTCGGGGATCACTACACGGGACCACACGAGATAATCGAGATAATGAGAGACGGAAACGCGAAAATTAAAATAGGACGAGAAACCCGTATAGTGCACCCGAACCGCCTGCGCTACTCTCACATCCCCTTAGAAGATAGCGAAGATGAATAGCCATGCGTAAATCTCGCAGCGCCATTTACTTACGACGACTTTTGCCTTTTTTCTGCTACAGCAATGACAACTGAACGAAACGAAATTTATGTCGTCGCGATGGAAGGATTCTGCGACGACAAATGCGCCCTTATTCCAAAGGAAATCGCGATTGTCTCCCTGCACCAAGAGCACCACGACCACTGGATTCTTGAAGCTCCTTTCACTTACCACACTCTAAAAAGGGACACGCGAAAAATGAACGATTGGAAAACTAAATACGTCCACGGAATACAATGGGAAGCCGGAGATGCACCGTACGCTTGGATGTTCCAACGCCTGAACGCTCTCTCGGTGGGAGCAGAGAAAATCTATACACATGATAATAAGACGGCAGACTTCCTGAAGGACTTCGTATCATGTGAAGTTATAAATCTCGGAGCAGCCGCGCCACCCGTGGACACACTGCCACCACAGGAACAATATTGCATTTTTCACGGGACGATGTTTCATAAAGCATTCTGTTGTTCCCTGAATGACGCAATGAAAACAAAAAAATTTATTCTTCAAACGATGCACCACGAGCACGCCGTCGCCGGCGCACCACGAGCCACCGGGAATGCAGATCCAACCAAGGACGAACGTACCGAAGAGGACAGCCAACCGAGCGCCCCCCGACCACCGACTCCAACTGCTGCGCCCCCAACACCGCCAAGGAACACGTGGGCATCAAGACGACGACCCTATGAGAAAAGGAAAGCGGTCCGCGCACTACTAGCGTTCCTCACTCTGGGTATGGTGAATAAGGCCAACGCAATGATTGGATACGACTGTGGAGCCAACCGTCTGAACATCACTACGTTGTCTCTGTTGGACGTCGACCAGTGCGACATACCGAAGGCGGAACCAAACATCACCAGGACATATGTTCAACTACTGCAAGTCAGCGAGTTCACAACAACCTACGTTATGCAATGCAAAATATCTATACGACGCACCATATATCACTGCGGCATGCACTCGCATAACTCGGTAGTCGCCCAAGGAGCAATGGAATACATCCACGAAATCGGGTACGAAGCGTGTCGAAAAGTGCAACAGACGGGGATCCTCCGCCTTACACCCTTTTCCGTGTTCGTAGCACTGGAACCCAACGCGACGAGTGTTCGTAGTACAACCCTGGCGGGCCAGATAAAAAGAGACGGACAATGCAGCGGAACAGAATACTCGGACCCATACGGCACGTGGGACGACGTTGTCGTACAAGGCGAGGTACACGTGACTCTACAGGACTATTACGCTACTGTAAATCTCAACACCAACCAAATAACTCTGCGCTCAGGGTTGACCTGCCACTTATCCGAAGCCGAATGCATAGACCTGGAGGGGGGATACAGTTTTTGGAACTCATTACCAGAGGATAGCTGCAATTTTAATAAATACGACGTTCTCTACGAGGGACCCGCTAATAAAATGTCAAGTGAAGAAGAAGAACGACCACAGACCATATACACGGTTAACAAAGGCGAAATCACCTTTGCACTGACAAAAGGACGAGATATCTTAATATGTGGGTACACGCTGTACCGAACGGAACATCCCAAACTCTTCATTTTCGAGGGACACAAGGCTACCATGCAAAAGACTCGCAAAAGGATCGCGACGCAAAATTTCGATATGTTTACGTACGTGAATGCCAAATTCGTTTATATCGAAAAACATATCAGATCGGAATTCCATCTTCTCTACTACGATATCTTAAAACAAAATTGCAACCTGGAGCGGCAGGTATTAAAGAACGCGTTGACCCTAGCGACCCAGGCGCCCGACGAGTTTGCCTACCAGCTCATGAAGGGGCCCGGCCACATGGCCGTAGTGGCCGGAGAGGTCGTGCATATAATAAAATGCATCCCGGTAGAAGTAAAGGTACGACACACCGAATACTGCTACCACCATCTACCTGTGTCACGACAGAACGAGAGCCTATTTTTATCCCCTCGCACTCACATACTCTTCCAAGCCGGAACGCAAATTTCTTGCAACCCAATGGTACCGGCAATGTACCAATTACAAGGATCATGGTATAAACTAGCGCCAACGCCGGTAGAATCTACGGCCCCGCCGCAAATAAAACCTCTCACCAAACCTACGTGGAAATACACCAATCCCGCGGATTTAGCCACCAGCGGAATTTATACCCAAGCAGATCTGGACAACATGCGAGATCACATCATGTTCCCGGCCGAAAGGACGGCTATACTGAACACCATAGCTCGCTCCATAACCGGGCACCCAACGCAACTCCAGGGAACCTCGTTTATGAGTTTGCTAGACGAGGAGGCCCTCGAAAAAATATCCCGCTCCGCGTGGGAAAAGATGTGGAGCTCTTTCTTAACTTTCGGCACGGCCAGCGCCGGATTGCTGGGAATAATACTGATCATAAGAGCCATAAAATTGGTCGCCGACACTGTTATACACGGCTACGCGTTGCATGCTATCTACGGATGGTCGCTACATCTGTTTGGCGCACTCTGGGACTCCGTAACCCATCTACTAGTACAGTTGGGCCAGGGGAAATCTCAGGAAATGCAAAAAAAAATCTGACGCGGACGGCGCATCCACAACCCTTTCTACACAACCGCTGTATCCCACATTGGAAACAGCCCCAAAAATTGCGTTCGAAGGACCCACGGTGCATTACTCACCTCCCACTCTAACGACTCAAGGGAACTAAGAACGCATCTATCGGGGGACAAATTTTCGGCAACATTACATTCCTCGAAAGTTCACCTTCCAGACAACATCAGAAGACCACGGACAACCAAACTCAGATGAAGCCGCCAGCACCCGAAGTCTACGAGCCGATTCTAGACGGACGACCTTTCGACACAGAGTATTACGACGAGCTGTGGGATTGTTGGTGTATCACCGGGTGTGCCTATATGCACCAGATAAACGGGCGTTTCTATTGCGAAACTTGTGCCACCAATCCTCCTCATCACAGGAACCAATTCGACATAGTGAGGGTACACACCCTAATACACATTCGGCGACAAATTCGGCTGCCGTGTGCCGGGTGCAACCAGGCATACTTACAAATTAAAAGGGCCGTGTATTGTCTGCCGTGCGTCGACCAATACCTCGACCGGAAGGATGACTTATTGGCCGGAGACACCATCGAACAACATGAGTAAGGACGAACCCTACAGATATGTATGGATGCGGGTTCCAGTTAAATTGCCACTCCTCACATACGAATTCACCCGAGAAGTACTCGACCCCATCGAAATGCCACCACCACCAACGCCCGGACCTCAGGAAGATCCAGAACCTTCGTGTCCAGCGGAATCAAGCGACCCAGCCTGGGACACGTTCGCCGCCTCAGCGGAATACAACCACGCTACCGCAGGCCTAACAGCAAGGGCCTACGCGACCAGCGAAATCGCGAGGTTTACGAGGATGGTTAGGGGCCAACGTCAACCAACAGCAGAGGAGGACCTCGTGCGAGAAACCGGCGCGTGGCTACAAGAATATTTGATGGAGGAAGACGAGGTGACCGAGAGGTATTTGGACCCTCTCATCTTGTACATCGAGACCCCAGCAGCCACGGACCATCAAGGAAAAAGTGTCGTGAAAAATATATAAGGATTCAGACACTTTACAATAAGTCGTCACCCGAAAGGGCTATATATATATACGTGTGTGTGTGTGTTTCGAGTGGCCATATATATATACGCGCTCTCACCTAAATTAAGACCGGTTAAATCCGTAAAATTTACCCCTCAAGTTTTTGTGTGTCTTTTTTTTTTTTTATTTTTACTCGCGTTAGATCACTGCGATCTCTAACACGAGTCTTAAGGGGGGAGGTGTTACGTCTCACGTAACTTACCTAACTAACATTTAAAACAATAACTAAACAATATTTCGAAAATCCGGATAGTCACAGTGTGCGTCGCGCAGCTGTTCCAGTTCCCCCGCTGCATACCAGAATTTCCTTAATTACAAACAGCACTCTCTGTTCCATTTTGTTGATAAAGTGCACTGAAGCGGAATAATCGGTAAAGCCCCAAATTGCTGTCGCGTCGATACAGCAGCGGATGCGCCTACTTGAGATAGGGTCCCGCTAAGAGCCTAAGCCACTGTCGAAAGATCCACGAGTGACCCGCGATGACAGATATGTGGCCCGGTTCCCCCTTTTTGGAGCAGAACGTGCGCCCTGCGCGGCCGAATAGAATTAAGGAATACCGATAGAATTAGTATAAAAAGGGCGGATTGTGCCTTAGGAGTTCAGTTATTCTTCGATAGTGAATCCGTGACGTTGTTCTGTTAGACTGGAGAGCGAGCAAGGCTCTCTGCATCTTGTGGTTAATAAACTTATAAAATTCGTTCAATCGAGCCGGAGCGCCTGGCTCGACTTCAATCGCCGTTTTGCTAAGTCCCCTCTTGGGACTTAGAAATATTCATACCAAATTCAAGATTAGAACTGAACTACCGAACTTGACAAGTGTATCTTATATTATTAAATAAAAGTGTGAAGTTTTTCCTAAAACAAAAAAATAAGAGTGAGTAACATTGTTTAAAAATTTTATTTTCTGCATGCGTAAACCTACGCGTAAATTAATCAAGTTCCACGTCATCGCGAAATCAAACCTTCCGGGAGTTCTTCGGCGCGGTCTCCGTCCCCGAGATAAAGGGCCAACGCCTTGATCTCAAAAGCGAGACCACAGTTACGCGTTCCGATAGCATTAATTCTTCCGGAATTAATCTGGACGTAACAACGTAACACCTCCCCCCTCAAGACGATTATTAGGGGAAGCCTAATAATCGAAGCTGGAGGTCAAAGATTTTATGCAATATTATTTATAATCTTGGTTGCATGATGAATTGTATTTATTGGATTCATTTACGATTTTATGTACTGTTCCTTTTGTTCTCTCTCTCTCTCTCTTTTTTTTTAAATTTAAACTGCAGAATGATTCTTCCAATTATCGATGTTTTTCTTACGTAAATTATAAAGATTATTTCTCAGTCTTTCTCTTTTTTTTTTTTTTAACCTATCTTATCAATCATTATTCTATTGCTTATATATATATATACAGGGTGATTCAGAACGATTTTGCCAGCCGTGGAGGGATGATAGTTTATGATCTGGAGAACAAAGTTACTTAGCCGTTTTGCGAAATTCGCAATATTTATTTATTTATAAGCATTGCAAATTTGAAATAAATCGACCAATGGGAGCGAAGTATCTTCCCGCCATGGCGGCGCGAGAACGCGAGAGATAAACTTGGCAACGTCGGACGATGCATGGCTCGTGTCAGCCTCGTGTCACGGAGGAATTCTGCTACCACGTCGGTTCGAGCGAGTCGGCCGGTGACAGCTCGTATCAGTTTGTGGAGTCATATCGATGATCGGCTCGATTCTGATAGAAGAAATGTTGATCGGTGCGCTCAATCTTGTGCTTCGAAGTGATAACACGCGATGAATAAGTGCACGAAAGTGTCCAAGTGTGCGTGAATGATCGGCTCGAGAGTGCGGTGCGACGGTCATCGTGGGGTTATGTGAGGGGTTATGTGAGGAGTTAAAGAGCAGTTGTGCAAGCTAAAAATCATACTTGTATCTGAAAAACTCGTATCCGAACGTGTAAAATAAAGTTGAAAATTCCAAAAATGTAAGTACATGAGCGGTGTACGTTATTTTGTCGGCTTATTGTATCCTCTAGCTTTTCTGATGATTGCGCTTGTCATCATTCTCTGTCTTTTTTTCACGAATCGTTCTTGTCCGGCTGTTTCGTACTTGATATCCGTAAGGATGTCAATTTCCAGCGAAACACCTGACTTAGACGGTAAAACCCCGTCACCGCCACTTCGTCGTTTAATGCATCGTCACTTGGGTCGAGAAACTCAAGCTCACAATTTCCGCTCAACTTACTCTCAACGTACGCTCAACTCGAAAAATCTAACCTAGAGATTCTGCCCGACTTGATGGACATTCGATGTAGGATAATTACCGATTGGTTTTCTTATGGAATTGATTTGCATAAGGTAAGTAATACAGATTCTAATTGCACAAGGTGTTTCTGCGCACTGGCGGACTTGCATGTGCCGAAGATTCATCCTTTTCGGTAATTATGCATCGCTCTGGTTGCTCTCAACTTACGTTCAACATACCTTAAACTTACCGGACAAATCACGCCAAACGATGACAATGGACAAAGAAATTTGAAATTTACGCTGGAAGTATCGCAAATGTGAAAAATTGTTGATCTCACATTACTCTCAACTTACTCCGAACTTACGCTCAACTTACTCCGAACTTACGCTCAACTTACGCTGAACGTGCGATAAACTGGGAAAATGCAAGCCGGAGGTCCCGCCCGACTTGTTGAACATCCAATGCAAGGTAATCACCGATCGTTTCTTCCGTGCAATTAGTTTGCTCGAAGTAAGTAACAGAGACGCTGACTGTACGACGTGTTTTAAATGTTTCCGCAGTGGCGGACTTGCAACTATCGAAGCTTCATCCTGTTTGCTCGTGTTCGGAATCGCTCTCTGCGATTGAACAGGATGAAGCTTCGATAGTTGCAAGTCCGCCACTGCGGAAACATTTAAAACACGTCGTACAGTCAGCGTCTCCGTTACTTACGTCGAGCAAACTAATTGCACGGAAGAACCGATCGGTGATTACCTTGCATTGAATGTTCAACAAGTTGGGCGGGACCTCCGGCTTGCATTTTCCCAGTTTATCGCAAGTTCAGCGTAAGTTGAGAGCAAGTTCAGCGTAAGTTCGGAGTAAGTTGAGAGTAATGTGAGATCAACAATTTTTCACATTTGCGATACTTCCAGCGTAAATTTCAAATTTCTTTGTCCATTGTCATCGTTTGGCGTGATTTGTCCGGTAAGTTTAAGGTATGTTGAACGTAAGTTGAGAGCAACCAGAGCGATGCATAATGACCGAAAAGGATGAATCTTCGGCACATGCAAGTCCGCCAGTGCGCAGAAACACCTTGTGCAATTAGAATCTGTATTACTTACCTTATGCAAATCAATTCCATAAGAAAACCAATCGGTAATTATCCTACATCGAATGTCCATCAAGTCGGGCAGAATCTCTAGGTTAGATTTTTCGAGTTGAGCGTACGTTGAGAGTAAGTTGGGCGGAAATTGTGAGCTTGAGTTTCTCGACCCAAGTGACGATGCATTAAACGACGAAGTGGCGGTGACGGGGTTTTACCGTCTAAGTCAGGTGTTTCGCTGGAAATTGACATCCTTACGGATATCAAGTACGAAACAGCCGGACAAGAACGATTCGTGAAAAAAAGACAGAGAATGATGACAAGCGCAATCATCAGAAAAGCTAGAGGATACAATAAGCCGACAAAATAACGTACACCGCTCATGTACTTACATTTTTGGAATTTTCAACTTTATTTTACACGTTCGGATACGAGTTTTTCAGATACAAGTATGATTTTTAACTTGCACAACTGCTCTTTAACTCCTCACATAACCCCTCACATAACCCCACGATGACCGTCGCACCGCACTCTCGAGCCGATCATTCACGCACACTTGGACACTTTCGTGCACTTATTCATCGCGTGTTATCACTTCGAAGCACAAGATTGAGCGCACCGATCAACATTTCTTCTATCAGAATCGAGCCGATCATCGATATGACTCCACAAACTGATACGAGCTGTCACCGGCCGACTCGCTCGAACCGACGTGGTAGCAGAATTTCTCCGTGACACGAGGCTGACACGAGCCATGCATCGTCCGACGTTGCCAAGTTTATCTCTCGCGTTCTCGCGCCGCCATGGCGGGAAGATACTTCGCTCCCATTGGTCGATTTATTTCAAATTTGCAATGCTTATAAATAAATAAATATTGCGAATTTCGCAAAACGGCTAAGTAACTTTGTTCTCCAGATCATAAACTATCATCCCTCCACGGCTGGCAAGATCGTTCTGAATCACCCTGTATACTCAGTATCCAGGATTGCCTGACCAAATATATCGTATTGTGCCGTCTTGAAACTAAACCTAGCGCAGAAATAATCCAGACACTTAATGACGATTTCCTAATGATTCATGGACCACCCGAGATCATCCTGACTGATCAAGGACAGGAATTCAATTCAAAGCTAATGCAAGATTTTGAACAACTCCACGGCATTTCACACATCAAAACCACTGCCTTCCACCCACAGAGTAACGGAAGTATAGAAAGAATGCACGCTTTGCTGAAAGAAGCGATCAAGACAATGTGCGAAGGACATCTAGAAAACTGGAAAGATATGCCTAAGCTCATAGCCTTCGCCTACAACAGCTCGGTACACAGTGCCACTGGATACCGACCCGACGAGTTAGCATTTAATAGGAAGCTCAGGAAACCTTCGAGCCTATCCCATAAAAAATCGCTAACGTACGACGACTTGTTGACAAAATGGACAAAAACACACGACGCAATACTGACAGAAGCACGCAACCGATTACACCTCAAACAGGAACAAACGGCTAAGCGACTGAACGAACGAAAAAACACGACAAATTTTGACCACATAGAAGTAGGACAAAAAGTTTTGCTTCATAACGAAAGTAAAAAACATAAATTGGACCTTGAATGGTTAGGACCATACGAGATAGTAGAAATCTACAAAGACCAATCCAACGTCAAAATACAAATCAAAGACAAACAAAAAATACTCCACCTAAACAGAATAAAATCATTCCTTTCAGATGACGAAACTGACAAACTTGGTACGGGCATTGATCGTAGTGACGGTGATCCTAACGGCCATTGACAGAACACGAACGATCGACCAAATGACCTTCACCAACACCTCATTTCTAGAAGAATATCAGTCCTACGTGTTGACCTATAGCGAAGAAACGAAATTCAAGATGATCATAGACCTCAAAAGCATCTTTCGAGACTTTCGAGAAGCAGACAAACAGATCAGACAATATCAAGGATTGCCGGATCAACCCAAAGAAACTGTCAATTCTATCAACCAAAAGTTTGATAAATTGAAAAAACAAGTTCAAATCCTGGCAGGATCGCCAATTTTATGTTACGCGATGGCTTAATAAATGACTCGAATCCAACTAGCGTTCATTATTTACTCAGTCCTTGTGCAAAGTACACATCACAAGAAAACCGTCTTCAAACAGAACCCAAGGTTTTCGAATCGCCAGGTTAAGTTTTTGGATAAGCCGTTCCAAGGCTCTATTACCGGTGGATAGTAATACAGGTAACAAATAGGTCCGTAGCACAATGGTGTCTATTGACGGCGCAGTCTTCCTTCGGAGTCAGAAATCAGGGGCGATGTGTTGAAGCGAGTCGAATAATCGTATGTCTGAGGTACTTATTGAAATTGAGATCAAAGGTCTCGTTCCGTTGGATATCCGTCACAGCAGACAGGCGATGTCGTCGTGGAGCGAGGTACGACCCTTGGTGAGTACGATGCGAAACAGGCGAAGAATCAGAGCTTGTTCGGAGCAAGGTGTCTTCGGGTTTACACAAAGGAGAAGCACGAAGATTTAAACCATTGATGATTTTTATTACACAATGTTTGTCACTTCGATACAATAATAATATCCACTTTTAACTTGGTTAAAACACTATAACAAATGTTTAAGTTATGCCGGGTCTTTATTATCGCGTTACTTAGCGTAGATTTTAGGTGACTGGTACAGAGACTAATTCGGTTAGAGAGTAGACACGTCCAGCACCGATCGCGCGTCAACGACTTCTGTCTGATGAGCTGAAGACGCACCCTCTCGAGGACCCAGTTTGGGCTACTGGTGGGGATAGCGATACAGAATTTTTATCAATCGAATATTGTTTCCCCGAAATATTTTTCGGTTGGCGACAGCGAAGTCCGGTTGGAGACAGAGCGGACGCCAGCATCTTGAAGAGATGCATTGTAAGCATGAGAGCTTCTCTTGTCGTCTGCAGAATTGTCGCCACGCGGTGCGCGACTCAAAGAGATGGTCAAAAACAGACTAATATCAATTAGGCATCCGGTGCGCTCGATTTTTGGAGAACACTGTCTCGTTGCATTCGTTTCCGCCGATATGAAAATAAGGAATTTGTCTTACTGGTGACGTTTTAGGCGGTTACCTTAACAATATTGTAAAAAAGAGTGATTCAATGATTGCATACAAATTTACGCATAAAGTAATTCGTATTGTGTCGATAAATAAAAAAAAAAAAAAAAAAATTTGCAATTTTAATTTTTTTGGTATTTTGGAAAACCAAAAATCATCTCAAAAAATTTTTGAAAAATTTGAGGATATTCTTTGACCAATTCTAAGATATTTTTGTGCTTACATAATTTGAGCTAAGCTCAATAGTTTCCAAGAAATAAATTAGCTTATGTTTTTGAAGAATATTTACGTTCTAGCCGCCATATTGTAAAAAGGAGTGGTTCAATGATTACATGAAAATTCCCTGTTAAACTTTAACTATTCCGATCACCTCTGATCATGATTACAGTATGAATTCATTGCGGTAACATTGCCAAAAAAAAATGCACAAAAACGTTTTTTTTTTAATTTTCACGTTTTTCACGCTTGAATCGGCCATATTTTTTTTTCTTTATGTCTAATGGAAATTTGTAGCCGGTATTCTAAAAGAGCATAACATTTTACGTCGATATATTAAAAAATAATCGCGTTGAAAGATTTGTAAAAAATCGGGACGCTTGGACGTTAATGGGTTAAAAATCTGCGAAAAATCGAAAAATCGAGATATGGCGTTCCGCCTGGCGGATTTCTCTTCGTTGAAGTGTCTTCTTTCGAATACAAAAAGAAAATCCAGATTCCATGCATAAAAAAATTACATCGATTTTCGTAAAGGGTTAAAATTCGAAAAAAGTGATAAATCATTTTTCGCGATTTTCTCCTCGAATTTTCGAAGTTTTGGGCATATAACCGTGATTTTTGGAATCATCAGGTAATTTCCGATCGGATAGGGTTTTAAAACTTCGTTAAATTGAAAATGTTTTTTTCTAATGCTAATCCGCTGGATAAGCCATGTCCGCGCGCATTAGCGTGCGTCATTGTCCCTAGTATAATTAAAAAACAGCACAATTTCTTATTCTTTGTCTAGCAGTATTAAGGGGCTAGTTCAGTTTCTCGGGTGTAAAATGCGGTGGTTTTCTTTTATATTAACCCCTTCGGCGGCATTGATGCCATTTAGCGTCATGCATTTTCCGATTATTTTCCGATCGGCTTGATTGATTTTCGTGAAATTTGGTACTCGGGGATTTTAAGGGTCACTGATTACGAATCCGAACTCAAAATTTAGAAACAAAAAATGGCAGACCCAATATGACAGATAAAAAATGTGCGCACAATTTCGTCCGCCGCCGAAGGGATAAAAAAAACACAAATTTGCTGTGAAAAACCGATCGTTTTTTTAAATGCATAATTCGATTTTTTTTTACTTTCAGAACGTTGCCATATTGTTAGCTTTTAATATTAAAAAAAAAATCCAAGGTTCATTGTACGGAGAACTTCATGTGGTTTAAGGGGCTGCTGGAGTAAATTTTTTTACCGACATTGGTCGGTAAAACTAGAATTCCGCAACTTACGCTTTACGTCGTTATAACGCTACAGATATACTTCAAATTTTATAGAGATGTTATATGAACAACAACGGTTCGGCGTAGATTCGATCTGTGGTCGAAAACTAACTAAACATTAAAAAAAAAAAACATAAAAAAAAACATTGTTAACAGCGAAGAACTTTCACTGTTAAAAATGTTTCAGAATTTACGTCACTAAAAATTCGAGTCATCAGCTGATATATTGAATTTAATACGCGTGTGTGGTAAAATTTCAAATTCTAATATTCAGTTTCTTATCGTTTATATTTATATTAAATCGTTTATATTAAATTTCCAAATTTGTTTAGGACTAGATAGAAAATACTGTAATTTTGCATTCCATTGATGTGTCAAATTTAATATACCGTTGTATGTTAACAGGCTTCCTTTACCAGTAATGGAAGTTTATGCGAAATACTTTTTACAGTGTTACTAGCCCCTTAAGGTAGTTCTGTCGCTTCACGTTCATTTCGCATAAGTTTTCGAAAAATGAAAGGGAATTGCGCACACTTCTCATTAACATAAAAATCTGAAAAAAAATCATGCATACTAAAGGTGCTGAAAACATTAATTTCGCATAATAATAATTCCAAAATGTTATTAACAAATTAATGAAAAATAATATTGTTTAATGCATTTTCCGGAAACTTAATTTTTTTGTTTAGATGAAAATGTTTCGTTCATTTTTCTGAATATGTATGAATTTCTCAAACTTTTTTCATTGCTTTTAATTTTTCGTTTCTTTACATGGGAAAAATCACAAAATTCAAAGCAAAGAAAAAAATTTGGAAAAATTCGTACGTATTCAGAAAAATTAAGGAATCATTTTCATCGAAACAAAAAAATAAAGTTGTCGGAAAATGTATTAAACCATTTTATTACTCATCAATTTGGTTATAACATTTTGGAATTTTTATTATGCCAAATTAATGGTTTCAGCACCTTTAGTATGCGTGATTTTTTTCGGATTTTTATGTTAAGGAGAATTGTTTGCAATTCCCTCTCGTTTTTCGAAAACTTATGCGAAGTGGGCGTGAAGCGACAGAACTACCTTAATTGCAATTAGGAAAAGTTGTGTTACATCTTTGACCATCTTACCGACCAAATTCCTTAGCAGTCGTGATTAGAGTGCAGTGCAACGCATCGTCGGGAGCTTCAATAGCGCGTTTGAGTGTCTCCGCGATGCAGTCTACGACCGAATTCACGAATTCAACGAGCTCTTCGGGATTCTCTTCCGACGGATTTTGCGTTGCTTTCAACATTCCGATTTTATTTTCAGCAATAGTGCCGATGGCCCTGGCCAAATTTTCGCGAATTTCGCAATTCTCGTCACGCATCAGAGGCAACCACATTGGCATGATTCTGTTTGAATTGAATGCTTCCACGTGATTCGAGAAACGTCGCAGATTTTCCGACATGCGTTTCCGCACTGCGATGCACGGCGATGACAAAAGATTGAAAAACGGCACGAGGCACTTTTCCATTTCAATTTTTTTCTCATTCGTCATTTCGCTGATAATCGATGATCCTTCGTTGTGGATGTCGCAACGTTCGCACTCGATTTCCCAATCGGGACAGTCCCGATTTTGTCTAGAAAAAAATAGTTCAAAGACATATTAGGTTTATTGGCAAAGCAAATGTTGCAGTTATATCGAAATAACTGATGTTCATTGAACAATATGTTGCTATCGATTTAAAAAAAAACCCCTATTCAGAAATGCCCTCATTAACGGGGGGAACCCACGTTAGGAGTTAAAAAAAAATGGTTTTTGCTTCCTCATAGAGGAAGCTATGTTTTCGTGAAAAATGTTTTTTTTCGAGATTTTCATGTCAGTACACTCAGAAAGTCATAAAACGTCGAGAAAAGTAGTTTTTACGAAATGTCTGTATGTGTGTGTGCGTGTGTGTATTAGGGTGTCCCAAAAAAAAAAAAAATTTCGTCCAGCCATTGTCGCAAAAGTCTAATTATATTAAAATAAGTATTATCTCAAAATTTGAGGCTCGTAAATAAATATTAACCGGTCGCTCACGACGAGTTTTTTGATGCAGAATATATCTGTAAAAAGAGGGCCCCGTTGCTACATTAGCACGTAAACATTGCTTCTCGGTGGAAGGTCGTGTTGTGTGTGTAAGGTCGTTCTAGGCACGTGATGTTTATATGGATTTGACAGAAAAAACTACCGCCAGAAAGAAAACAGGGAATGTATTTTTCTCAGTTTATTTCCGTGCGCACTGCGTGAGCTTAGTATCGCCGCTTGTGTGCTTCAGTACAGAAGCACACGTATCGTTAAAGAAAGTTTTCTGGAACGATCATTTAACATTACGTGGCCGATAATGTTATGAAGCGGTAAAAATAAAATCAGCATTAATTAATTTTTTATTAATTGCAATGTCGGATAGTGCAGTGGAAAACATTATTTTCTTGATTGGTGCACAAAACGAATGTATGACCGGCCGTAAACTTCCTACGATTCGTGAAGTTTTGAGTGTGTTTTTTTATAATCATTCGACGTTGAAGCTTACTATTCGAGAAAGCGCAAGAAAAGCGGTCGAAATCGCTCAAGATTATTGGAGTCGAGTTGGGATTTCAGTACGTGCAACAAAACATTCGATTACACATCTCGAAAATTATCACTAAGAGTGGATCAAAATTCACAAAAATCGTAGTCCTAGAAATTCGGCAGCTCAAAAGTTGCGAGAATACGACTACAAAGAAAGACTCGATAACGTATTCGATATCCCACATAGCGACGCCGAATCCACACTGACAGCAGAGCAACGGCAAATTCTTGCGGGAAAGTTATTTCGACGCCGTGGTCCCGTATCTACAAGCGTAAATGTTGAGCAAATTATCGACAGAACGACACAAGATGCGGCAGAAGTTATTCAAGAGGAACAGGAAGCCAAAAGTTAAGGAAGGCATTCGTAAGTATGAAAAATAATATATATTCTCCAGACCGCTCGTCGTGGTCTTCAGTGCATTACGAAAACCGACATGATAGCCGTACTCAATTTTTGTGATTTTCTAATTTATTTAATGATATAAATTGTTAACTAAATAATTTTCGTAGGTTCGACTCAGACGCTTAGTGAGTGCAACGAATTATCGGATCAACTAAGTCAGTTATCGACTGAATCCTCCTTCAAACGCACTGTTTCATCATTCGAAGATGAAATGTCTAATTACGATGCGCCAAAGACGAAAAAGAGGAATATTATGACACCAGAACTCGTTGCTTTGAAGAAAACTTTGTTTTACGTTGCGGCTCTCGACAGAACGCAAACTAGCAGCAGGAATGCAACATACATTCTTGCCGCTGCTGCGAATAGTTTTAGGTTCAACCTCGACGAAGTTAATATTAGTAGAAACGTAATCCACCGACATCGAATAAGAATAAGGGAACAAATGGCGAAAAACGTGAGAACAAATTGCCCTGCTCCAAATTAGTTATTACCGGAAATCGTTGACCGCGGAACTGTTTAACGGTTACCGATCATTGTTTCGGGAGTCGAAACGGAAGAGCTACTTGGTGTGCCAAATCTCGTTAGTGGAACCGGTGTGAGTCAAGCGTCCGCTATCGTCAAAACATTGACTGACTGGAATTTTTCCGACAAAGTCAGAGCCATGTGCTTCGACACAACAAGTACAAATACCGGTACGTACAATATACATTATGAATAATAACATTTTTTAGGAACCTGAAAAAAATTAATTGATTTCTGTCAAAAGTTGTTTTACTTTTCGTGTCATTATAACATTATTAATCCTCTGTTCGTTCTGATTGCTTATTTCGGAAGGCCGTTTAAAATGCGCGTGCACATTGGCTGAGCAAAGGTTCCAAAAAACTCTACTCCACCTAGCTTGCCGACATCACATTTTTGAGTTGTTGCTCAGAAGTGTTGTGGAAACTACTTGGCCGACTACAAACGGTCCAAACGTACCGGTTTACAAACGTTTCGAGTAAAATTGGGATAAAATTGATACTGCAGATTATCAGACCGGCGTCGAAGATGAGTTCGTACATGAAACACTCAGAAAGCGCAAAGATGAAATTATTGATTTCATACTGAATCAATTAGAGGTATTATAGCCACATTTCGTACGCTCTTGGTAACTTTGCAATTTGAAGTTTTAAATACTTGCTCTCTCGTAATAAATAGTAACTTGAGTTCATTTTAAATATGCATTTCCGGAAACAGTCTGCGCATTTCCAAATTGTTGCAATAATAATTTTCCTATGAACGCAAACACTTTTGCTTCTTCAAGAAACTTTGTTTTACGAACACTTTACTCCCTTTTTGATTGTTTTTTATATATCGCGCTGAAATTTAATTTACACATATAGTATTTCTAATTAAAGTTAATGCATAATGCAACACAGCATTCCTCATAAGTGAGCTAAAAAATTAAAAATTTCGAATTATTGTCTTCATATCGACTAGCTTTCAATAACCAGTTTCTATATATTTTTCATACTACTTGTAGGTATCGCAACCTCGTGATGATTACCGCGAATTTCTGGAGCTGGCTTGTATATTCTTGGGCGCCGTACCACCACGTGGAGTCAAATTCAAGTCACTGGGAGCCATGCATCATGCGCGGTGGCTTTCGAAAGCTTTGTATTGTCTTAAAATGTTTTTATTCAGGAAACAATTCACACTAAATCCGCGCGAAGCTAACGGACTTAAGCATATCTGCCTTTTCATCGTTTGCTTTTATGTTGAAACATGGTTCAAAGCTCCATCCGCGATTAAAGCTCCGAATCATGATCTTCAATTAATAAAGCGATTGATTTAATACCGAAGTATCAACGCAGATGTTGCCAAAGGAGCTCTCAACAAACTAACCGGACATCTGTGGTATTTGTCTGAAGAATTGGCCGCTTTATCTTTTTTAAACGACGAGGTATCTCATGAAGTCAAACTGGAAATGGCACAAGCTATAAGAACACAAGAGAGTACGGCCAGGATCATACGTCCTCAAATTCATGAAAGAGATTTGAAATCAATAGCTACTCGAAACGTCAGTAATTTCATCACAACGAGATCAATCGTTCTATTTGAACAGTTCGAACTGTCGTCTGAGTTTCTTCAGAAACCACCGGAATTGTGGGATGACGATGAAAGTTTTAAGAATTGCCAGCTGGTATTCAAAAATATGAGAGTCGTCAATGATATTGCGGAGCGAGGTGTTGCTCTCTTTTCGAAGTACAATAAGGCACTTACGAACAACGTGGAGCAAACGCAATTTCTTTTGCAGTTCGTGAAAAGCCACCATCAACAATATCCCAATGTTAATAAAAAAGACCCTCAACATCGTTTCTGGAAAGTAGAGCCTACTTTGTCAAGATAAAATCATAAATTTGAACTACAATTAATTTTGTAGTTAATTAATTAACTTCTAACAACAATAAAAAAACAGAACTAAAATGGTCCTTAAGTGACTAACACCGCTTTCATACTTAATTTTGTTTGCCATCCTACATTTAAATCCCATAACATTTTTTTTCATATATGAATAGAATTTAAATAGAAATCTATTGTGAGCGACCAGTTAATATTTATTTACGAGCCGCAAATTTTTAGATAATACTTATTTCAATATAATTAGACTTTTGCGACTATAGCTGGACGAAATTTTTTTTTTTTTTGGGCCACCCCAGCGTGCGTGCGTGCCAGCGTGCGTGTGTGCGTGCGTGCCGTGCTTTCGTCGCGTCCTTGGCTTTCGGCTTGGCGGATTCTCCCTTTGTCGAGGCGAGCTTGAACGAGCCGGCGGCGCCCTTGCCCTTGGTCTGCACCAGGACTCCGGATGCAACGGCGGCCTTCAGGTACTTCTTGATGAGCATTGCCTGCTTCTCCGCGTCGACCTTGTAAGTTCCGGCGACGTACTTCTTGATCGCCTGGAGCGACGAGCCACCGCGTTCCTTGAGTGCCATGATCGCGGCGATCACCATCTCCGAGGCTTTCGGGTGAGTCGGCTTCGCACGCGGTGCCCTCGGCTTGACTGCTGCTGCTGTCTTCTTCGGCCTACCAGCCGGAACGGCTGCGGTCGCTTCTGACGCTGTTGTTACGACCGTCGATGATGCGGCTTTGTCTGCCATCGTGCTGGATGAGTCAATGTGACTGCGTCGAATATCCTCGAATGAAATACTAAAATTCGTGAGCTTCAGCGGAATAGCGGATGAACTGAGAATGAGATGAAGCGGCGACTCCGGCACCATAGCGGAGGGCGTACCATTAAGAGAGACTCGATGGTCTTGTGGCATATCGTTCCACGTAAGACCGCCGCTGTGATATCAGATTCGGTTTTAATTTGAATTGTTTAACATAGTGCCTCGCGTTTTGTTCGAGCGGGAATGTTAACAATCGGTTGCTTAATATTCTGGGCGTGTAATGAAGACTCGCGGAACTGAATTGGCAGAAATAATGTGGAAATACTCTGTGAGGAAAATTCTTACTTTCCGCCACCTTCGTGCGCTCTCCTCGCCCGTCGCCAAATGCCGGTGGGCGCCAGCCGATTTTTTATTTGATTGGGACGCGGGCGGAATCGACAAACCGCCCGAAACCGAAAACGTAAACGTAACTAAACCTAAACGGCGACGGACTCGGAGAAGCGATTCACGGAAAACTCGGGGTCGCTCAGTGCGTAGGTTTGTGGAGAGAGGGCGTGGTTTCTTAGTGGCACTGAATAAGGGCGAACACGCAATTAACGGAAAATTCGGTCGGTTTATTTTCTTAATTCACAAAAACTATAACGTTAATCACCGCGATCAAAAACGAGATACCGAGAGAACAAGATAGCGAGAACGAGATAGCGAAAACGCAGAAACTCGAATAGATCAAACCGGAAATCCGAAAGAGAACT
This sequence comes from Itoplectis maculator, assembly GCA_964034905.1. Lineage (NCBI taxonomy): Eukaryota > Metazoa > Arthropoda > Insecta > Hymenoptera > Ichneumonidae > Itoplectis > Itoplectis maculator. The sequence goes on from CAXITY010000044.1 coordinate 259,535, forward strand.
TCCTAACACTAATACCATCGCCAGATATCTCCCGAAAATGCACGCGAAATCGGGAGGGAGCGTCAGATAACGCACGCGAACGAATCAGAGAACATTCGGTAAATTTACGCGAAAAACCCAGGTAACACACAATAATTGTACACGGAAACCCAGAGAACACTCAATAAATGCACGCGGGTTATCAGGGAACAACCGCGGAAAATCAGATAACGCTCGATAAATCCACGCATAACCGGAGAAATCGGTGGCGAACAGCCGCGAACTAAACACATGACACTTGCGAGAACGCACGAATAACCGGAAACCGAACTCGAACACCGTAGGGAACACGAGGGAACAGAAGTGCACGCGGCAGAGAACATCGGCGAGTACTCGCAGACCTGTCACTACACTGAATAATTCTAAGTCTCCAGGCGCGTAGGCGGCTGAAAGGAAATAAAGACCAGTGGGCGATAACGGAAAATATACGAAGAGATCACCGGTAAATCAGAGAGAGAACGTCGGAAAATAAATTCAGAGAACACCGGGCGTGTAAAAGAGAACTCCAGAAATATAGAACGAGAACGCCGGTACTCAATTAATAGAGAACGCTAGAGATAACAGGTCGAGAACGACCGATTAATCAACCGGGGGTTGATCGCCAAAGATAACGAATAGAAACCACCCGAGGTAATGCATAGAGAACGCAAAAAAGGTAAAAAGGTAACATTAGATACCATGAGTTAACAATCGGTAACATTAGTTAACATTAGGTAACATTAGGTAACATTAGTTACCAAGAGAGAACAGGAGAGCTGCTGCCCGGCCGGCGGCCGGCCGACGAGAGAGCGTCGGACGTAACTTTCCGAACCAGCAGGGCCGCGCGAGGCGCTCGCCCCACTCTCACCTTGACCCCACTCCTGGGTGACGCGCGGCGATGCTGTTGCGGCGGTGCGCGCGCACACGCGAGCACCCGAAGGGACCCGATTCTTGCCGAAGTGAACGGCGATACCGGAAGCCAACGGAGATACCCAAAGTAACGAACAAAACGAAAAGATAACTGACGTAACTTAAACGGACCGAAGAATGACTGGACTGTCGTGGTGATGATCGATAACGAGGGAATCTCCTCGTGACGCGGGGTTGCGAACAAACGTAAACGTAAAGATAACGGAATAGATAACGGAAAAGATACGGAAAAGATAACGGAACGACCTGGCAATCCGAGCGTCGGCGTGGTCGTTAGCGCCTCCGCTGCGGCCTTCCACCTCAACCTAAAACTTATACAATCTTTCCCCCAAGCGTCACTTTTATTTTGGAGCGCCGGAATTTCACCGGTCCTCGATCCTCTCGCACGACGCAACCTAAGCGTTACCGCTGAAGTAAACCGGGTGGCACAGTAATGTCGGCCCTGATCCGCGGTAAACTCAGCACACTGACAACGAAAACTGACCGTCAGATAACCCGTATAGGTAACTTCACCGCGAAATCGGAGGGCGACCAATCAGAGGTCGGAGGGAACGCGTGGAAAGCCACAGATTCGCGACTCTGCAGGCCGGGGGACAGATTTTATCAAAAAATTCTGTCACAACTCAATTCTACCAACCTCTGTGCAAATAGCCTTTGTATGCAGTTTTATGTTAGAAATCGTCATTTGTTTAAATAAACAATAGTTGAGTTGCTAATTGCGGTGGGAAAAGAAAGCTATTGATTTGGAGCATCGTAAGAAACCGAAAGTTTACTATAAAAATCATTGTAATGTTACGTGCCAACGCTCGTGAAGTGCGCGTCGGCCGTCGTAAACTCCCCGCGTGAAGCGCGAGGGTATTTTTATTTTTATTGTGGGCCGCCTTGCTCCGTCCCGTACGGGCCCAGTTTCTCGAATACCTGTAAAAGGGGTTTTAGGATTTTTGAAGAAAAAGAGAATTTTATAGCAAAACAAAGGCACGAGTACGATATCCGGGGCGCCAAGATTTGACGGTGGTTTCCGGTAGTACTTTTCGTGGGGAGCAAAAAAGTTTATATGGACTATAGTCCTAACTGCTTTAGTTTCCAAGATATTTAATTTTTAAGATTTTAATATAGTGTAAAAAAGTGGGTAGTACGTTTTTCGATTGCCAGGATTTGGCTGTGGATTTAGCATTTTTGGACCAAATCATAACAACAAAAGCAACAATAACAATAATAACAATAATAGTTTGTTCACGGCGGGCATTCCCCTACCTCCCAGCATGGACCATCCGTGGAAAGTTCCGTTAAAAACACTAAATATAGTACTAAAGCGGAAATTTTTCGCGTTAGTGAGGAATTTTAATGGATTTTTTCCTTTAAAAAGACTATATATCGTACTAAAGCGGAAATTTTCTGCTTTAGTAGAAAATTTTTCTCTAAAAACACTATATATCGTACTAAAGCGGAAATTTTCTGCTTTAGTAGAAAATTTTTCTCTAAAAACACTATATCTCTCTATATTATAAAAAGATCTCGCCGCCGCCGCCGCCGCCGCCGCCGCCGCCGCCGCCGCCGCCGCCGCTGTGTGGGACACGTCGAAAGTCCATGGCCAACTCGAAACCACTCGCTCGAAATTCCATGGCCTACTCTAAACCAACCCCCCCAGAATTTGCAAAATTTTCAAAAATTGCAAAATTTTCAAAAATTGCAAAATTTTCAAAAATTGCAAAATTTTCAAAAATTGCAAAATTTTCAAAAATTGCAAAATTTTTAAAATTTTCAAAAAAAAATTAATTTGTCAAATTTTTGAAATCTGCAAAATTTTTAAAATTTGCAAAATTTGGGGGGGGGGGTGGTTTCGAGTTGGCCATGGAATTTCGAGCAAGTGGTTTCGAGTTGGCCATGGAATTTCGAGCAAAGTGGTTTCGAGTTGGCCATGGAATTTCGAGCGACTGGTTTCGAGTTGGCCATGGAATTTTAAGCGAGTGGTTTCGAGTTGGCCGTGGAATTTCGAGCGAGTGGATTTCGAGTTGACCATGGAATTTCGAGCGAGTGGTTTCGAGTTGGCCATGGAATTTAGAGCAAGTGGAAAATTTTGGAAATAATAATCATTTTCAAAATTTTCAGAATTTTAAAAACGGCGGCGTCGGGGCCGGCGATATCTATCCACCGAGGGGCAATGGTGGATATCATGCCACAATGCGAGCGCGCGAAGCGCGCGAGAGGGAAATTTTTCTAATTCCCTCAAGGCCCCCTGGGTTGCCAATATGTACTTTTCAAATACTAGACAACAAACAAAGACAAAAGGGGGAGGAAGTGCACAAAGCGCGAGGGTGCGCCATCTTCACGTGTCAACCTCCCGGGTGTAGGCCCGCGACGAGCGGGGGGTTGGCGCGCGAAGCGCGCAGGGGGGCGGAGCCCCCCTAGTATCGTACTAAAGCGGAAATTTTCCGCTTTTGTAAGGAATTTTAACGCCCAACGAAAATTATATTCGTTCAAAATAATTTTTTAAAAAATTTCTAAAAAATTAAATATCTCGGAAACTAAGGCAGTTAGGACCATAGTCCATATGAACTTTTTTACTCGCCACGAAAAGTACTACCGGAAACCACCATCAAATCTTGGCGCCCCGGATATCGTACTCTCCCCCACTCATCCATCCATACATATGCTCACACTTACAGTTGTTGATCTGATCTCGGCGGGGGTTCTTACACTTTGCTACACACTACAGCGCTTGAACACGAGCCGTCGGTTTCACTAAAGTCTCTAATTTTTCCGTGTTGTTGATGTTTAATTGTGGAACGGAAACTATTGTCTCTACGGATTTTTGTGTTACAGGCTCACTTCAATACTCGCGATACGAATTATGGTCGAAGACAACGAGTCACGTTTCGACGAAGAGCGCGCAGTTGACCGCGTTTTCGGAGATTTACGTGAACTTCAATTGGAATGATAATTATTGATGATATTAATAAGTCTTTATTTTAACGCGCGGAGAATTACAGTCACCACGGAACATACCCGCGAAGGCATTTCCTCGATCCTTTGGCGTACTATCTTTGTAACAGTACCGAGGGTTACGCGACGGAGATTTACAGACCTGCGTTAAAACTGGCACGCGGAGCTCTAGACCGATCTAACCCTGATCGCAGCTGTCTAGAGTCTGGTCTTCTCGAACTCGCGAGGATCCTCGGATCCTCGGTCGACCGAGGGAATCGACACGCGCAGCGATCTTATGATCGCTGAACGCGGCGAAAACTCCACACCGCGCGGATCTGCGTTTCGGCCGGACGCGCGTCAGTTCTGCAATTGTGCAGCGCGACGCTGAGCTCAGCTGGGGTGTGATTTCACACCGCTGCTGCAACCGCGCGACGCACTGTTGCTAAAGAGAATTTTCCCGATTTTTTCCCGAATTTTTGCTAAGGAGAACGTCCCGAATTTTTCCGCAGAAAAATACGGAACGTAACAGAAATGTCTGCGTTTGAAGCACTTTTTCAGCGTAATAGTTCGGCAATCGGTGAGGAGAGAATAACAATCCCAGATCCGTTGTTCTAGATGCACTGTTTTTGGTCGTTTCGCGCAATCCTGTAAAATACATTCCCACAAAAAAAAATCCTTGGGAACAAAAAAATTCCTTGTCAAAAAATCTTTATAAAAAAAATCCCATAAAAACAAATCGTTGTTGATAAAATATCTTTTTCAAAAATATTAAACCGAATCCACTACACTAGCCAAGTGAAACTACTTGGTCGTGGTTAACAGATGTAGATGTTTCTTTACAAAAAAATTGGCGTGGCAGCAATTCGATCCCGTCGATTTATTAATTTAATAAAAAAACAAATATTAATTTAATGTCATAATGTTAACCTTTTTCCGTATGTTTGTAATAATTGGTAGTCAGGAGTTGTCCCGTCCTCATTTCTCTGGACTAGGTGGTACGGGACCGAATTGCTGGCACGCCATTTTTTTTGTAAAGAAACATCTACATCTATTAACCACGACCAAGTAGTTTCACTTGGCTAGTGTAGTGGATTCGGGTAAATATTTTTGAAAAAGATATTTTATCAACAACGATTTGTTTTTATGGGATTTTTTTTATAAAGATTTTTTGACAAGGGATTTTTTTGTTCCCAAGGATTTTTTTTTGTGGGAACGCTACACTTTTAAAACTTGGCGTACAATTTTTGTTTTAAAAAAACATTTTTGTGGTATATGCTGTCTTTTTGAAAATCAATGGATCAGAAATATTGTATAAAGTAAACTAAAAAAACCACAAATTATAATTAGGTTACAAATTTTACTTCACAAGGTGCGATAATGGACAATAAAATATCTAGGAGCGCACCGAGTACAACAATAGTAACCGAGTAAAATAGCAACCGAATGAAATGAAATTCACACAGTAAAATAATAGAAAAAAGTTTACCGTATTTTTTCACGATTTTTTTACTTTTTTTTACTACACTCGATGCGCTTATCGACGTAAAACGTCCATGAGCGTATCGAATGAATAGTAATATTAGTAAACTAATTAACGTCTCCCTTTTCATGTAATAATGCTTACTTGTAAATGTTTCATATTACGTGGGCACTTCTACTTGTCCAATTCCACTTGGTTTAGCACATATAACCTAAAATCTAACCAGAAAAACTACAAAAATACCGATTGTTCCGCAAAGCCCCGCGAACTTGGTTAGAAAAACGATTTAAATACACACTACATTATTTTCTCATAACACAACTAAAAAAATCACGCAAATTCGAGACCGAGTCCGAGACTGTCAAAACGTCACACTGACAAGACGAGAGCGAGCTGGTCGATCGGCGTGAATTCGTCGGCCTGTCGTCGCTGTGTTCGCGCGGTTTTCTACACGTATATGCGATCGGACAAAAATGTTTCGATGTGTGACTTCGGACAAAATTGAAATGTTGCGATATTTCAGCAGTTCGGGACCTGATTTTATCGCACGAGGTCTTATTAAAAAGGGGGGAAAAAATAGAAAATATTGGCGCTGATACATTTAGCGTCCACGGTGTATTTCCTGCGATAATTACAGTAACAGATGAAGTGTGAGTGTGCTGGTACACGTCATGTACGTATATGAATCGGACACATTCGCGTTCAACTTTATGTGAGTGCGCACGAAAACGAAACACTTTTTGACAGATTCAGAATTCAAATTACCCAGATATTAGCATTGCGGGCACCGATTTCATTGAAACAGGGCTCATTAGAAAGAGAAAAAAATATATATATTGAACCTGACACATTTGGCGCCCGTGACGTTTTGACTCACATAATTTCAGTTAGATTTCGTAGCAGACGAAAAAAGGGCGATGTTGCAGATAATAAGAGTAGCGCTAGCGTCTCGTGTCGTGAGGAGTCTCGTCAAGTGTCATACAGAATCTCTTTTAAAACTTGGCGTCGAGACGCTGGCGCGTCTCTTGATGTCTTAGGGGGAAAAAAAAAAAGTACTATTTTTATCGGTTTCCGGATTTGTTCTTGCGGATATTATACAGCTCTAAACTAGTCAAATGAGTGCTGATGTTTAAAAATAGTTTAGACATAGTTTTCAGCATCTATGGATTCTTTTTTACGGTGATTTATATTTTCAGGTATGTTCTTGACCTGGGAAAAATGTAATTGCAATTGATTTGCAAAAATATTAAACTTTACACAAACTTTCGAAAAGGTACTCTTCGTCCCGTTTTTTTTTTAAGAATAAACGGTGTTTTTTTGCTCGATTTGGATGTTTTACGGCTCATTGTCTTCCTTAGAAGATGCTTTACGAATTTGCCTCATAAATAATTTGTAACAATATCCATTAAAGAATTACTACGCTAAAAAGACCACATTCCATGTCTGCAACTCGGGTGGAAAGTGATCGATTCTTGACCAGCGGGAAAAAAAGTTGTGCAGCGGGAAGAAAAGTTGCGCAGCGCGCAGAAAAGCACTTTTCGGCCCTCTGCGCAGCATTTTAGTGCCGATTTCAGCTTCTTTTCTTCCCTCTGCGCAACTTTTCTTCCCACTGCGGAAGCTTTTATGCCCGCTGCAAATTGTGCCGTTCAACCGTTGCGGGCATAAAAATGTGGTCATTTTAGCATAGTCGGGGAAAAAATAGCGTATGCCACTCGGGAGGAAGTGCATACCTTTTTACCTCGTGTGAATTTCAATCAAACTTCACACTCGGTGAAAAGATGCACTTACTTCCCTTCTAGCATAATGTAGGGCCCGAGAACGTAGGCGCGTCGCTAAGCAAGCGAGCGCGCGAGGCGGACGAGTCCGCGCGAGAAGTGAGCTCGAACGCGCACGAACCGAGCGAGATCGCGTGGCAGACCGAGCGGCCAAAACCGGCAACAGCGCGCGAGTCTCGGCGTAGTAGGCGAGGGAGTGGAAACGACTCAGGCAGTCGACGCGAAGCGTGAGCACTGAACGGACGCACTTATGTAGACGACGAAGTTTCTTTTGTTTCGTAAATATATTCTTTGTTTCAAGCTTTTCATATACGCGTGTATTCTCTCTTCATCCGTCCCATCGCCAAGGAAAATAAACATTCCTATAAACTTTGGGGGCTCGTCCGGGATGGGATATTGAGAGATCGCGAGTGTGTGCGAAGTGCGAAAAGACGACGACGCGCGTAGACGAAGAACATGGCGGCAAGACGAACCGCGTGATGACTTCGTGCGCCAACGACGAACGACGCCATTGTAGAACGACGCCAGCGACGAGCGATGTCGACGACGAACGACGCCGAAGACGAGTAATTCGAACGACGAGAAAACCTGACCGGAAAAATGAAGATCTCCGAGAGTGTTGTGAACGCTTTGACGGTGGCGCAGTTGAAGGAAATTTTGAAGACGAACGGACTCAGTCTGTCAGGAAACAAAGCCGAGTTGATCGAACGAATTTTGACCGCGGATCCAGCTATCGAGTGGTGCGGTTAAATTGACAAAGAGGACAGTGCGTGCGGTGGGAAAAACCTAGACGAAAGTGGTGTTGCCATGTCGGTGTCCGGTGAGCGAGAGATCGCGTTGTATAAGTGGGAAAAAGAGTTGGCTGTGCGGGAACTCGAGTTAACGCGTCGCGAGATCGACCTGCTTCGCAGAGCGCAGCGACAATGCGACAACGGCTCCCGGCCGACTCCCGGCAATAGTGACGATGACGTCATCGACGGAGAAGACGAGAACCGGCGCCGTGCGCGCAACGAACGGGCAGGCGCACGCAACGCGATTGGCGACGCGGTCGGAGACGCGATCGGCGGCGCGACAGGCGGCGCACCCGTAACGACGCGAATAAATATTTCGACGATTGCTGATCTTCTCGGCTATTTCGACGGAAACGCCGAGGTGTTCGAGACGTGGGAACGACAAGTGATGTTTCACAGAGACGCGTACCGGCTCGACGACGACACGACGAAGATTTTAATCGGAACGCGACTCAAGAAGAAGGCGATAGAATGGTTTCATTCCAGACCAGAATACATCGCGATGTCTCCCAACGACATTTTGGCCGAGCTGCGGAAAATGTTCCACCATCGATCAAATAAAATCACGATGCGACGACGATTCGAAGATGATTCTCGCGAATCACCTCACGATGGACGACGACGAAGTGCTGAGCTACATAATCGACGGTATTCCAGACAACCAGCTGCGCGACGTGGCACGCCTGCCGGGGTTCAGGTCGTGTCAATCTCTTCTACAGGCGTTCGAGGAGATTTCGCTGCGCGATCGGAATTACGCGACGAGTTCGAGTGCAAAGAACGACGAGAAGACCGGTGGTGCTAAGCGTAAGAACGATAAGACTGCGAGCGCGAAAGGCGAGTCGGGCGAAAAAAGCGGTTCGGACGAAAAGGGCGCGTCGGGCGAGAAAAAAGAGGGCGCGACGAAACGATGTTTTAATTGGGGTCACCGTGACCACCTCAGCGCGAATTGTCCGACGAAAGATCAGGGTACAAAGTGTTTCGGGTGCGGCGAACACGGGCACATCGCCGCGAAATGTCCGAAAAAGAAAGACGCGACGAAGAGTAGTTGCGCGGTAACTCAGACGAGAGAAAACAAATACGATAAAGAAGTTTTGATTGACGGTTTTCCGGTCGTGGCGATGCTCGACAACGGCAGCGATATAACAATTATGCGCGCGAGCGAGTACGTGAAGATAGGGTCGCCGCGATTCGAGAGTAAGACGATTCCGTTTCGAGGCGTAGGGACGGAAACGAACAAGACGCTGGGAGAGTTTCGAGCGAATTTGACGATAGATGGGCACTCTTACCCGATTCTCATTCGAGTGGTATCCGACGACGTGTTGCGACACAAATTGTTCATCGGTCGAGATTTCATTCACACGATAGATTTAAGCGTGAAACGCGGTAAGGCTACAGTCAGCCCTCCGAGCAAGACTTCGTCTGCGAGTGGCGACGAGGCGGAGACATTTCCGATCAATCTGATCGAGTATCGCGACGTAAATTCAGTAGATTTGTCAGACGTTCAAGCCCAGCAGCACAAAGAGATAATTCAAGATCTTGTCGATAATTATTGCCCAGTAAAGACGCGCGAAGTAGGTGTAAAAATGACGCTTGTGCTGAAAGACGAAGAGCCGGTGTATCAGAGAGCGAGACGATTGGCTTCTCACGAGCGAGAGCAGGTCAATGCACAGATTAGCGAGTGGCTCGACGACGATATTGTTCGACAATCCGTGTCCGATTATGCAAGTCCTGTTGTATTGGTGGCGAAAAAGGACGGCAGCAAGAGACTTTGCGTAGATTATCGGCTCCTGAACAAGAAAATTGTCAAAGATCGCTATCCTTTGCCTCTGATAGAAGACCAGCTGGACAAGTTGCAAGACGCGAGAGTATTCAGCACCCTTGATTTAAAAAACGGATTTCTCTACGTGCCGGTAGACGAGTCGAGTCAGAAGTATACGGCCTTTATAATACCTGACGGGCATTTCGAGTTTTTGAGAGTACCTTTCGGACTGTGCAACTCGCCAGCTGTATTTCAAAAATTCGTAAACGCCGCATTTAAAGAATTGATTCGTGAAGGAGTCGTGTTGACGTATATGGACGACTTGATTGTACCGTCGAAAGACTACGAGGTTGGGTTGGCGAACCTAAGACGAGTGTTAGACGTTGCGAGCGAGACCGGTCTGATAGTGAACTGGAAAAAATGCGCTTTTCTACAGACCAGAATCGAATTTTTGGGTCATGTCATTGAAAATGGGCGTGTCCATCCGAGTGACAGAAAGATTGAAGCGGTCACGAAGTTTCCGAGGCCGACGAATGTACGACAGATCCAGGGATTTCTCGGGTTAACCGGTTATTTCCGTAAATTCGTCCCCGGATATTCGTTCATTGCGCGACCGCTGTCGAACCTGTTGAGAGCGAACGTGAAATTCATGTTTGACGAAAAGGAGAACGACGCGTTTGTACGGCTGAAAATGATTCTGTGCAGTCAGCCGGTTTTGAATTTGTATCGCGTGGGCGCAGAAACCGAACTGCACACCGATGCATCGAAGCACGGCTATGGTGCGATTCTGATGCAGCGAAACAGCGAAGACAACGCGTTGCACCCAGTGTATTACGCGAGTGGTAAGACCACGCCCGCCGAGGAAAAGTATCCGAGCTACGAGCTCGAGGTTCTCGCGATTGTAAAGGCGCTTAAGAAGTTCCGCATTTATTTGCTAGCGATTCCGTTTAAGATTGTCACAGACTGCCGCGCGTTTACGCAGACGATGAGCAAGAAAGACCTGTGCGTGCGTATCGCGAGGTGGGCGCTGCAACTCGAAGATTTCGGGTACACCATCGAGCACCGTCCAGGCAGGAGCATGACGCACGTGGACGCGCTTAGCCGCAACCCGTTGCCGACGTACATGCTCGTCGACGAAGCCAGCGAGGGATTGATGCCACGACTGAAGAAGGCGCAGGAAGACGACGCCGAGACGCATCGAGTAATGGAATTGGCGAAACAAGGTGAAGCTCGCGGGTACATTATCCGTGGAGGCTTGCTCTTTCGAGAGGTCGACGACGATGTCCGGCTTGTCGTTCCGAAAAGAATGCAGACTCAGGTGGTCAAGCAAGCGCACGAAAGGGGACACTTTTCCTTGAGCAAAACCGAGGCTCTCGTGAAAAAAGACTATTGGTTGCAGAACCTACGATCGAAAGTGGAGAAAGTTGTTCGAAATTGTGTTGTGTGTATTTTGGCGGAAAAGAAGCAGGGTCGGCAAGAGGGATTCCTGAATCCAATCGACAAGGGCGAAGTGCCTCTGGATACGTTCCACATCGATCATTTGGGCCCTCTAGCAACGACGAAGAAGAGCTACAAACACATTTTTGTTGTCGTTGACAGCTTTTCGAAATTCACGTGGCTGTACGCGACTAAATCGACGACGACGGCTGAGGTGTTAGATCGACTGAAGAAGCAAGCTGTGACGTTCGGAAATCCCAGAAGAATCATCTCTGACCGGGGTACGGCGTTCACATCGCAGGACTTCAAAGATTTCTGTGAGCACGAGAAAATTCAGCACGTTTTGACGACAACGGGCATTCCAAGGTCGAACGGACAGGTGGAGCGCGTAAATCGCACGCTCATTCCACTGTTAACGAAGTTGTCCGCGCCGAAGCCAGAAGAGTGGTTTAAATATTTAAACACGGCCCAGCTGTATTTGAATACCACGCCCCATCGAAGCATTGGGATGACGCCGTTTCGATTGTTGTTTGGATCGGACGCGCGCATCCGCGAGGATCCGCATATTCGCGATCTCATCGAGAGCGAGTGGGTCACTTCCTTTGAAGAAAAACGCGACGAACTGCGACTTCAAGCGATGGAGAGCATCATGAAGATCCAGAAAGAAAACCAACGAGGCTACAACAAGAGGAGAAAAGAAGCGAAACTTTACCGCGAAGGAGATCTTGTTGCGATTCGATGAACTCAGCAAGGACCTGGGTTAAAATTCGCAGCATAGTTTCTCGGACCTTACGAGATATCGAGGGTTTTACGCAACGATCGGTACGCGGCTCGCAAAGTCGGAGAGCACGAAGGACCCACGCAAACTTCGACAGCCGCAGATCATATGAAGTTTTGGGTTCAGAATGAAGAGACTGACCACTCGGAAGATGACGCTGATGACGAAGAACAAGGACATTCAGGGTCGAATGTCATCGCGGGGGGGTCGGATGTAAAGCCCGAGAACGTAGGCGCGTCGCTAAGCGAGCGAGCGCGCGAGGCGAACGAGTCCGCGCGAGAAGCGAGCTCGAACGCGCACGAACCGAGCGAGATCGCGTGGCAGACGAGCGGCCGAAACCGGCAACAGCGCGCGAGTCGCGGTGTAGTAGGCGCGGGAGTGGAAACGACTCAGGCAGTTGACGCGAAGCGTGAGCACTGAACGGACGCACTTATGTAGACGACGAAGTTTCTTTTGTTTCGTAAATATATACAAGGTAAGGTAAGGTAAGGTAAGGTTACAGTTGCTGTAGTGCAGCCAACCGGAGCTAGGCCTAAACCCTTAAGAAGAAGAAGAAGAAGAAGAAGAAGAAGAAGAAGAAGAAGAAGAAGAAGAAGAAGAAGAAGAAGAGGAAGAGGAAGAGGAAGAGGAAGAGGAAGAGGAAGAGGAAGAGGAAGAGGAAGAGGAAGAGGAAGAGGAAGAGGAAGAGGAAGAGGAAGAGGAAGAGGAAGAGGAAGAGGAAGAGGAAGAGGAAGAGGAAGAGGAAGAGGAAGAGGAAGAGGAAGAGGAAGAGGAAGAGGAAGAGGAAGAGGAAGAGGAAGAGGAAGAGGAAGAGGAAGAGGAAGAGGAAGAGGAAGAGGAAGAGGAAGAGGAAGAGGAAGAGGAAGAGGAAGAGGAAGAGGAAGAGGAAGAGGAAGAGGAAGAGGAAGAGGAAGAGGAAGAGGAAGAGGAAGAGGAAGAGGAAGAGGAAGAGGAAGAGGAAGAGGAAGAGGAAGAGGAAGAGGAAGAGGAAGAGGAAGAGGAAGAGGAAGAGGAAGAGGAAGAGGAAGAGGAAGAGGAAGAGGAAGAGGAAGAGGAAGAGGAAGAGGAAGAGGAAGAGGAAGAGGAAGAGGAAGAGGAAGAGGAAGAGGAAGAGGAAGAGGAAGAGGAAGAGGAAGAGGAAGAGGAAGAGGAAGAGGAAGAGGAAGAGGAAGAGGAAGAGGAAGAGGAAGAGGAAGAGGAAGAGGAAGAGGAAGAGGAAGAGGAAGAGGAAGAGGAAGAGGAAGAGGAAGAGGAAGAGGAAGAGGAAGAGGAAGAGGAAGAGGAAGAGGAAGAGAAAGAGGAAGAGGAAGAGGAAGAGGAAGAGGAAGAGGAAGAGGAAGAGGAAGAGGAAGAGGAAGAGGAAGAGGAAGAGGAAGAGGAAGAGGAAGAGGAAGAGGAAGAGGAAGAGGAAGAGGAAGAGGAAGAGGAAGAGGAAGAGGAAGAGGAAGAGGAAGAGGAAGAGGAAGAGGAAGAGGAAGAGGAAGAGGAAGAGGAAGAGGAAGAGGAAGAGGAAGAGGAAGAGGAAGAGGAAGAGGAAGAGGAAGAGGAAGAAGAAGAAGAAGAAGAAGAAGAAGAAGAAGAAGAAGAAGAAGAAGAAGAAGAAGTTAGTCGACGCGAGGCGTGAGCGCTGCGAGGACGTATCAATGTAAAACGACGAGAGTTCTTTTGTTCATAAATATGTCTTTCGTTTCAATCTTCCAACATTTTCGTGTATCGTCTCTTCACCCATCCCATCCCCAAGGAAAACAAATATTCCTACAATATTATTATAGAAATGTTTATTTCCTCCAATATTATTATAGAAATGTTTATTTCCTCCTCCTCCTCCTCCTCCTAAAACGCAAACCTCCGACGTAGAAGTCCTTCCTCGAGAAGGAAATGAAGAGTCTAATGAATTTATTTGAGAGGGGTGTTGGATGCTTTACTCGATTAGGAGCTTTCTTGCATTAACATGAGGGTAACTAGGAAAAAACCCGAAGACGGGAGCAAAAAACCTCAAAAAAGTCAAGACAGATAATTGTAAACTTAAAATTAGATAGAAGGTGCGAGGGAGGTAGAAAGGAAGCGGGGTTTGTGCAAGGAAAGCAAGAGAATAGACGGTAGAGAAGGATCGTGTAGAAAGAAAAGATAATGACCGGCCTTTTGGCCTTGTTGCGAGTGCGATCCTGTGTTTGAAGATCCTGGTTACCTGAAATAGACTTATTCTCCCATCGAGTGCGTTATTAATGGACTCTTAGTATGTCCTTGGGTCTTTTGTGCTTATCTTTAGGGTCAAAATCGTAATTTCCAAGGTTGGTTATAAATTCATATTCGGACTTTGCAGCATTTATTGTAAAAATTTGTAATTAATTTATAAAATACCTCCTTGAGGGGTAGCATTTCTAGTTCTTTGTGCAACAGTGAAATTTTAGTGTATCAGGGAGATTTAGCGATGTTACGTAAAATTCAATTCTGAACTATCTGTAGTTTATTTATACTGCTGACGGCTGCACCACCCCACACAGATGCGGCATAAGTCACTACCGCCCTAATTGTAGCGTTATATATGATTATTCCGTTTTTAGGCACTCACGTTTTAAGAAAACGCACCAAGAGTGCCTATTGAATTCGCTGTCCAAGGGTGTAAATACGTTTTTTAAGGAAAATCTTAATATAATTTTATTTTATCCACTACTTTTTAGTTCACATTTCTTAAGCATGCTAAAATACATATTCTTGACATAAAATAATAAGGAATTTGCGTTACTAAAGACATTTTTTCCTTCAGACAAGATTTTGTGTTACCCGGACGTCCGTATCACTTAGTGGCTCTGGACTGAACAGTGCGAACAAGTTGAAATTTGGAATATTTCTTAGTCTAGCACTGGGAAGTATGCCCATGAAGTGTGTTAATTTTCCAATCATTTTATACAGGAGTTCACTTGAAGAAATTTGGCACTTTTGGTCGTCAAGTTGTATACGGGTCTCAATCTTGGCCATCGATGGAAGAATTTGGCTGAAACTTGCTGCATAATTCTAATTCAACTTAATCTTGATGCACTTTTTTTAGTTTTTTTCTTACACACTTTTTAAGTGGTGAATACCTAAGACACTCAAATCATTAAATTGAAAATTGTGTCCGGCTGTCAGTCTTCGCAGTCAATAAAGTAATTTGACTAAAACTTGCAGCGTTCTCATATTTTACCTTAATTCAAATGTATCTTTCCTCATATTAGCCCTTAGATCATTTTAGAATGATGATTACCTACCATAATAGAATCAAAATATTCAATTTTAATTAATTTCACAATTATGATAACAATAATATTTTTCTCTTCAAAATAATTATCCGCTGTACATTCCACATATTATAATGTCAAAATAATTGATTCCGAAATGATTTTTCAATTCTTATATTTATTAATTGCACTGATACAGTTTTATTGTATTATTAATTCATAATTAATATACCAAACTGAAATATGAGTATAAACATAACCTAAACACAAAATTCGTAAAACATATTGACACTGTTACGTTCTGGCCATTTTTTCTGCTTTGAAAATATTCCCTTAATTACCTGCGATTTTCAGTCGTCCGACAACCGGACGACAATCTCATATTTCTGCTGCCCGTTTCCGCTCATTCTCCTGACTTTTATAAAATCACGTTGAAACACGCTTCTCGACGGACGCGCGTGCGACGCGCTGTCAGCATCTTGCGACCGTCTCACGGTCCCCAAACTCCCCACTCTACCACCCGCCAACTGTCTTCCTCGACTCGCCTGATTTATTCCTAAAGCAGTTCTGTTTTTGATTTTGCCTGATTTGTATCTACATTTTTGGCTCGGCTCTGAGTGAGCCCCTTCGAAATATAGCCCTGCGTGGCTCTAACCGCGTATATAAACGCGTCGATAATTTACAAATAATCTACTGTTTTATATCGCGTTAAATCGCTCGATTTTGGGTCATTAATAAAACGAATTATTACTTGGAATATTCATTTCAATGATTAATCGAGCAACGATCCCCAAATCCGCAATAAACACGGAAATATACGAATCGATGGGTCGATACGTAACATAAAAATTTTTGGTGTCAGAAGTGGGATGCTCGAGTTCCAAGTGATAAAATATATTGACATTTTATTGCGAAAATAATATAAATCGCAATCGCGTCCGATGGACCTTTGTTGTTTTTATTCTTCGTGACTTACCGTGAACTCTGTGACTTTCCGGGAGCTTTCGTGCGTGCACGTGATTCTGTCCAAATCAGTGCGAATTTTTACGAATGCTCCAAACCAATTGCGAAGTGTCACGGACCAGTGCGTGGAGTGAAACGCAAATACAATCGCTGATCTTATTGTGCGATTTCGTGCACCTTCTATTTAAAAAAAAGTGCGAAATTGATCGAACTATATAAATTGCCCGCGAGTTTTGCGAATATTTTATAATTCGCTGTGGCCTTCAAGAGATTAAAAAAATATATATATTCAGCAGATTTTTGGTGAATTCCGGTGAATTCTCCGATTTATTGAACTGTGGAATTATCGGCAAGGGACATCGCACGCCGCCTGCGTTCTGCGACATTGTCAACTTCTCATCCGTAGCGGACCCGAATCCGAAATTGTTCGGAAAATTGCGAGAAAATGAAAATGCAAAATAATACGGAAAATGCCAGTGCACATGCAGCAGCCACATTCCGACGATGCTCCACTAATGCCAGGGGAGGCGATGAGTTCTATCTCAATAAACCCACAAAATAATTGAGACTTCAAACGGATCTCGACGACAATATGGACGATTTCTCGGATGAAGAACAACTTCAAATGGATTCTTACGACGACATGGACTATTTTACGGACGACGAACAACTTCGAATGGACCACTACGACAACATGGACTATTTTACGGAAGAAGAACAATTTCGAATTGATCTCTACGATAAACTAGACTATCGACCGGATGAACAGCAACTTCGAATGTTCGACCATAATACCGGAGAATTCAATCCTCGTCGAGGAGACATCGATCTCTGTGAGCAGGATTGGGGTATGAGACTTCGTTATGACTCCGAATGGATAAGGATGGCACTAAAATCGATTCCCGAATTCGACGGAACAAACATGCCAGTGGAAGATTTTATCAATGTCGTTTGGTATTCGATGTCAGATCTCGAGCCTGAAGAGGACGACATTTTTCATCATTTTCTATGGTTGAAATTGCAAGGCGACGCGCGACAACAAATCTACCCGTTGCGAAAATGTTATTGTCACACCACGGAAATTCTGAACGACCTCCGAGCGCTTTACTCGACAAAAAATGGCCCTGCTTGGTACAACTCACGCAACAAGATTAAGAGTAAACCGCATGCCCGCCACAAACCCTACGATCGTTCTAAAGGACCAAAAAGACGGAGCAATATCGGAAACGCATCCCCAAGTGACGAAGATAACTTCAGCAATATCCAAAAGAATCTACCGCGAGTCGAACCCAACGTTGAGACTGGGGAGGGATCTCCTGCAATTCCAGTGAGCATCCTCACAACGGAAGCTTCAGTTCTGCCTATCGACTTTGGTTTTAAACCTTTTGCCGTAACTGGGGAGGCGTCTGCACAAATACCTCTCACAGCTGCAAAAAGATCACATTCCGAAGCAACTACTGTGGAAATACTGCTAAAAGACACGGTCTCCGCTGTTCAGACGAAGAACGGATTCTTGATGGTACCGATTCTCCATTATCACGGGACAACATGGATGGCTTTCGACGGATACTTGAGTATTCGAAAAATCGAGGCCTGGAGTACAAGAAATACCGACTACCAAAGCGACAAGCCGAAGACAACACCTAACGAAACTCGGAAGGGAGTGGGTTAGATTCACTCGATCCTGCCTGCCGATAGATCCTGTGTGTTCTCCAAGCCCAATACGACAACCACCGCATTCACCTGACTACGATTTTACGAAAACATCGCTTCGTACCCTTTTAAATTCATACACAGCGATTATACACAAACAACACTTGGTTTCCCTGACCTAATGAAATATTTAAGTCTAATTTTAAGTACACTTTTACAGGATCTAATCTCCTTTCGAGTTACATACATACAGAAAAAAAAAAAAAAAAAAAAAAAAAAAAAAAAAAAAAAAAAACTTAAATTCGTAGGACTGAGCCCGCGAGCCCATATCCTTCGTTAATAAAAATCGAAAACGACCTGAAGATCCAAATAAGTTTGTATCAATTTACGCGGATTGCATGGTATAAAATAAAAGGCAGGAGGCAAGGCTAACTCCAACCACTGCCCAACACAAATAAACAGAAAAAAAAAAAAAATCTTTATTCCAAACAAAAAAAATGACCAGACGTGCTTCGCATTTTCTGTTCTTTGAATCAGTCAAGGCATCGCGTAGCATTGACCGATTACCAGAAGGGGAGGTGTTACGTTCTGGCCATTTTTTCTGCTTTGAAAATATTCCCTTAATTACCTGCGATTTTCAGTCGTCCGACAACCGGACGACAATCTCATATTTCTGCTGCCCGTTTCCGCTCATTCTCCTGACTTTTATAAAATCACGTTGAAACACGCTTCTCGACGGACGCGCGTGCGACGCGCTGTCAGCATCTTGCGACCGTCTCACGGTCCCCAAACTCCCCACTCTACCACCCGCCAACTGTCTTCCTCGACTCGCCTGATTTATTCCTAAAGCAGTTCTGTTTTTGATTTTGCCTGATTTGTATCTACATTTTTGGCTCGGCTCTGAGTGAGCCCCTTCGAAATATAGCCCTGCGTGGCTCTAACCGCGTATATAAACGCGTCGATAATTTACAAATAATCTACTGTTTTATATCGCGTTAAATCGCTCGATTTTGGGTCATTAATAAAACGAATTATTACTTGGAATATTCATTTCAATGATTAATCGAGCAACGATCCCCAAATCCGCAATAAACACGGAAATATACGAATCGATGGGTCGATACGTAACAGACACCTTCTCTACGGAACTATATATGTTTGAAATGTATATTTTTCATTAAATTATTCGTTATTTTTTATTCACTGTCACTCATAACTGTATTCACTATTTATTGTCTGGTTTCGTCAGTAAATTTTCACTTGTCACTGCTAATGTTTTTGTCAATTTTATTTACTCATTGTAAATCATCACGTAATTACCATATAACACCTGCATTCATGATTTTATTGATTTCTAACATTTTTTTACACTCAATTATTAAATTAATTAACTACTATAAAAAAATAGAACCCAACAAATTCAGGTGTTTCACGATTGTCACCTGATTCATAATTCACGCCGCGACCGCAATCGCGCTGACGGCTTGCCGTCACTCGACCAAAAAATACGATTGCCGAACGTACTAAACGCGCGAATTTATAAATGCCGATTGACCGTTCACCCGAATGAGAAAAGATCCGACGAGTCATAATACCGAAATATTCATTAGCCGAACGGTGAAAACGCCGAAAAGTTTTTATGCCGAACGGATGAAAATACCGAATTTCATTTCAACAGAATTGCAATGTTCCCGAATGCACCATTTGCCTGAATGTATCGAACACTCGAAAGTCCGTTCTCCCGAATGGGATTTTGACAGAAAATATTTTTCACTTAAGTAGAGTTCTTCATTACCGACACATGCTTCTAACCATGTCGGTATATTGGAGTTCTAGAATTCGATCTATAGTCGCCTCGTCCACAGATAGTTTTCGTCTCCTAATAAGCTTAATAATCATTACATCATGTGGATATCGACTGGTAAATATTAAGGGGCTGCTGGAATAGATTTTTTTACCGACTGGTCGGTAAAAAAGTACGGTTTCGTAGTTTACGGTTTACGTCGTTATTGTATTACAAAAATGTCTCAAATTGCACAGGATTATAATATCAACATAGGCGCATCAGCGTAGACTCGAATTTTGGGTGAAAACGCTTGAAAAACAAAGAAAATCGTAAATTTGTAAGTCTATCGAAAACCAATATGGCCGCTAGAACTGTCAACTGTCACCTTTTTCGTATTATATAAATATTTCCAGGAATCCCATACGAAAAACGAGAATCTACGCCGATGCGCTTACATTGATATAATAATCTTGTGCAATATGAGACATTTTTGTAATACAATAACGACGTAAACCATAAACTACGAAACCGTACTTTTTTACCGACCAGTCGGTAAAAAATCTACTCCAGCAGCCCCTTAAGAGGCGAAAACTATCTGTGAACGAGACGGCTATAGATTGAATTCTAGAGAACTCCAATATACCGACACAGTTAGCTGCATGTGTCGGTAATGAAGAACTCTACTTAGGTGAACAAGTGAATATTTTTCCACTGCGTACTAGTTACCGCTCACAGCTCCAGTCTGAACGATACTGTGCGGAGCGCGTAGCGCGACGCCCAAACGGCACTGAGCGGAGCGCGTAGCGCGACGCCCGAACGGCACTGAGCGGAGCGCGTAGCGCGACGCCCAAACGGCACTGAGCGGAGCGCGTAGCGCGACGCCCGAACGGCACTGAGCGGAGCGCGTAGCGCGACGCCCGAACGGCACTGAGCGGAGCGCGAAGCGCGACGCCCGAACGGCACTGAGCGGAGCGCGAAGCGCGACGCCCGAACGGCACTGAGCGGAGCGCGAAGTGCGACGACCGAACGGCCCCCCCTGCGGAGCGCGTATCGCGACGACCGCGTGAGTGCCTTAAAATGACACCAGGGAAAAATGTCCCGAAGGGACATTTTTGCCGCAGGGTCATTTTCGGGGGGTTTGGGGGGCGGAGCCCCCCAACAACAGCCCGGCGCCCCGCAGGGGCGACCGGGTTGCTTGTTAATTCTAATCGCGGGATTTCTATTCATGACAGCTTGGAGCTTACTTTGAGCCTCCAGGGCCGTATTCCCGGTGTTCATGATGTGCTGTTTAAATGTTAATTCGTGATCTAGTGTGACTGCTAGGTACTTAACCGCTTTTTTCCATGGAATTAGCACTGAATTTAGCTGTGGAGGATCTACATTTAGAATTGACCCTCTTTTGCGTCTTTTAGTGAACATGATAGCTTCGGATTGTCCAGCATTCATTTTAACTCTCCAATTTAAACAACAGGAGTGAACCTGGTTTAACGCTTCATTCATGTTTATTACAATGAGTTTTGTACTATGCGATGAGGTGCAGAAGACGGTATCATCCGCATAGACGCCTATTTCTACTTTACTTGACTTTGGCATGTCATTAATATTGAGGTAATCAGAAGCAAATCGGTTCTCACTAAGGATCGTGATGAATTAATGAAATATATTTCAGAGTGAACAGAGGAGATACATTCGTGTGAAGAGAAATGAAAAGACAGACAGCTGTTGGTAGAGAAAATAATAAAAACGAAGAGCGAATAAAAGCTCGGCGACTTTACGATCGTCAATAGTTTTAATACTCCCACTTTGACATCACGTAAAGTTCGTTACAGTTTAGAATTCACTTCACTCGCTTTTTTAATAAACTATATCCGTTTTGTTCCTTCGATGCGTACATATCTCGTATAAAATGATATTTTGTGTCAATGTGTTTGCTCCTCTTGTGAAACTCCGGGTTCTTGATCAGCCGAAGTGCACTCTGGTTGTCAATGTAGAGCACTGTGCTCTGCGTTGTTGGCGTTAGCCCGCGAAGAAGTTTTTTGACCCAGATCAGTTCTATCGCGGCGTCGCAGGCTGCGACGTAGTCGGCCTCCGTTGTTGAAAGCGCTACGATACTCTGCCGTTGAGATTTTCACGTGATAGTCGATGTTCCGAGTTTCAGAACGTATCCGGTTGTAGACCTCCGAGTCTCTGTGTCTCTTGCGCAGTCGGAATCGCTAAAAGCGAGTATCTTGTCGTCGCTCCCACTGTCGAAGTACAAACCGTGACGAGTAGTGCTCTTGAGGTACTTTAAGATTCTTTTTACGTTACTCCAGTTCGCCTTCGAAGGGCTCTCAAGGAATTGGCTGGCTTTATTAACTGCGTATGTGATGTCTGGTCTGGTGGCTACTGACAGGTACATTAAGCTGCCAATTGCCTAACGATACGGAGCATTAACGGCCTCCTTGCTGCTTGTGTCCGCTGCATCTTTGGATACGTGCTGTTTGTCCGTTGGTATAGTCACTGGGTTCGCGTTCTCCATTCTGAACTCGGTTGAAGTACGCTTCTTGATGAAGGAATATCGCGCCATTCGATTTCTGTTCAATCTGCAGACCGAGAAACATGTTCGCCGCGTCGGTGGTAATTTCAAATTCCTTTTTTAGTTCCTGCAGCAGTGAGGTTATCCTTTTCTGTCTGCCGAAGCGATCAGCCCGTCGTCAATATAAATAGCGAGAATCAATAACTCGGTGCCTTCTCCTGACGTAAAAACACATGGGTCAGCCTCCGTGGCTTTTAGTTCGAACTTATTGAGTGAGTCTGTGAAACGTCAATTCCAGCAGCGTGACGCTTGTTTTAATTCGTACAAACTGCGCTTTAACCCACACACTCGATTGCTTCCGTCATCATATCCCTTCGGCTGCCTCATGAAAATTGTTTCTTCTAGGTCACCATATAAGAACGCGGTTTTTACATCGAACTGCTGTAGATTCATCTTCCAACAAGCCGCAACCGCGAGAATACATCTGATCGAATCAAATCTTGCTACCGGGCTAAATGTTTCCTGATAATCAATCCCGTGCTGCTGGGTTAATCCTTTTGCTTCAAGACGTGCTTTGTAGCGCCGATAGCTGCCGTCCGCATTCTTCTTGATCTTGAAAGTCCAACGATTGTCGATAACTTTCTGGTTGCTTGGTGGCTGAGTGAGAATCCATGTTTGATTCTGTTCATGAGACTTCATTTCGTCTTCCATGGCGCGTTGCCATAACTCTGCGTCTCCACAGCACACAGCTGCCTCGTATGTGTTCGGTTCCTCCATCTCTGACATCAGGTAGACTCAGCCAGGCAGGGCGTTCGAGTATCTGAGAGGTTACTGAATCAAATTTCTATCGCAAAGGTTATATGGTTCGTGACGCTCTTCGGCAATGTCGATTTGCTCTTAAATAATCTCTTGTTCGCCTCGACATTCCTCTTCGGTCAGAACCACTTCGTCTTCCTCGTCCTGATCAGAATCCTCGTCGTTGATCTGTGCTGCTGGATGTCTTAGTGGCTCCTCTTCCTTGGGTATCACGAGAAGAGTATAATCGTTGTCGGTCCGCTTTTTATTGTCTCGTCGTCCTGAGAATTTTATGTCCCTGCAGACTCGAACTCGCTTTTCTTCTTCAAACCAAACACGATATCCTTTAGTTTCTTCATCGAATCTAACCAGCAAGACCTGTTCAGCTTTTAGATCCCATTTGCGTCTCTTTTCTTTGGGAATGTGCGTAAAAACCTCTTCTCCAAAAGTTCGATGATAGCTGATGTTGGGAGACCTTCCGTACCACAGTTCGTATGGTGTAGTATCCTTCACAGTGCTCGGTCCCGTTCCGTTTAATACGTGAACCGCCGTATTCACGGCCTCCGCCCGCAGCTTCTTGTTCAGTTTCTTTGCTAAAAGCAGAGTTCTCGCTGCTTCGACTACCGTCCGATTTTCGCGTTCTGCTGCTCCGTTCTGTTCGGGACTGTAGGGAACTGTCTTTTCGTGGCGAATACCGAGGTTTTTTTGTTAGTCCACGCACCTCTGAATTGATGAATTCAAGCCCGTTGTCCGTTCTCAGAGTCCTAACGCCACGCGGTAGAATTTTCTCGCATCTTTTAAAAAAATCGTGGAGATCATTCTTGACCTCGGACTTTTGCTTGAGCAAATATACCGTTCTCATGTGAAAGAAATCGTCCTTCAGTAGGAGAAAATAGCGCCAACCTCAAACCGAGTTTTCCTGCATTGGGCCGCACAAATCTGCGTGCACGAGCTCTCCAGGTTCGCTTGATTTCGTTGTGCCCTTCGGAAATGGAGTACGATGCATTTTTCCAGCAACACACGACTCGCAGAGAAAATCTTTCTCTGCGAGTCGTGTGTTGCACTTCAACGTTGTTCTTCTTCAAGAAACTCTTGACGTATCTCGCGTTCTGATGTGCCATTCGCTCATGCCAGTCACGAAACGAACACACTGCAACATTTGCCTCAGCCGTCTTACCCTCGGAGACAATTTTCAATTTCATGCGGTAAAGCTTACCATAACGCTCGCCAATGAGAATTGTTTTTCCGTCCTTTTTCAGCTTGCATTTCTTGTCGTCGGATCGTAACTCTAAACCCTTGTCCAAAGCTGCTCCGACAGAGAAGAGGTTATATTTCAGTTGCGGTACGAACATTACGTTCGATAAATGTTTTTCGTTCCAGGCGCGACCATCGAAAGCGAGAACGTTTATGTCGCCTTTTCCTATTGCAGAAATATATTTTCCGTCTCCAATTCTCACTGGTATCTCTTCTTTGAGGGTCTCGAAATTTATAAACCAGCTACGCTGCGTGGACTTGTGATCGCTCGCTCCTGAGTCCAAACACCACACAGCTTCGTAGTCTCCCTGGTCGGTCGAAGTTGCCAGAGTCTCCACGACGAGGGCATTTCCCTTGGGTTTGCTGCTGCTTTGCTTTGTGCATGCATTTCTCTTCTTATCCGGGCACTCTCGCGCCCAGTGTCCGGACTTATCGCAAGCATGACATCTTCCCGGTCTCGACGAGCCTCGTCCTTGTCCTCGTCCACGACCTTGACCCCTGTCTCTTCCTGGTTTCTGTTGGGCTTGATTTGTTGCTAAGGCGCTGCCCTCCGGAGACTCTATAGTATTGTTCCTTATCTCTTCAATTGTGAGTCTGGACGTAAGGTTCACAAGAGTTCTTTCCGCTAGGGCTGCTAACTCCCATGCGCTCACAAAATAGTCATAGCTGCGCGGCAGTGTCATCAAAATCTTGGTGATGATTATGGTGTCTGAAACTTTTTCACCCATGACGTCGAGCTTGTGCGCGATGTCCTCCTATTTGGCAATATGTGACGGAATGCTGTCACCGGGTTCCACTGTAGCACTGTACCACATGTGTTGAAGCATGTGGACACTGGCTTCAGACTCGAGCTCGTGAAGTCAGTGGACTTCAATTTTCTCTACATCTCCGCAGCACTCTCCAGGTTAATGATGTGTAAGTGAGCTTGGGGTCTGACAGTCGTGCCGATTACCTTCTGTCCGATGCGTTCAGCTTTTTCCCATTCGGCGAGTTTCCTCTCGTAAGCTGTCGTAGTCACTGCGTCACCATCCTCTCGCGCCACGGGTTTAGCTGTCTTTCCATTTACCATATCCCAGGCGCCGCTGGCATTTAGTGTAACGCGAACTTGGAACTTCCACGAAGCCCAGTTTTCAGCTCCCTTCAGATGTGCGATTTTAACGAGTTCGTTCTCCATTGTCCTTGTCTTCGATTCCTCACTTTTGCACAGGGCCGAAGGTTATACCGAGACGCGTATCACGTATCCTCACTTTTCAACCGTAATAAACTAGAAATAATAATAATAAAGAATAATAAAGAAATAATAAATATTTCAGAGTGAACAGAGGAGATACATTCGTGTGAAGAGAAACGAAAAGACAGACAGCTGTTGCTAGAGAAAATAATAAAAACGAAGTGCGAATAAAAGCTCGGCGACTTTACGATCGTCAATAGTTTTAACAGTTAATATAGAGACTAACAAGCAACCCGGCCGCCCCTGCGGGGCGCCGGGTTGTTGTTGGAGGGCTTCGCCCCCCAAACCCCCATTGGGGGGCTTCGCCCCCCAAACCCCCCGAAAATGACCCAGCGGCAAAAATGTCCCTTCGGGACATTTTTCCCTGGTGTCATTTTAAGGCACTCACGCGGTCGTCGCGCTCCGCGCTCCGCAGGGGGTCGTTTGGACGTCGCGCTTCGCGCTCCGCACAGCGCCGGTCGGACGTCGCGCTTCGCGCTCCGCACAATGCCGTTCGAAAGTCGCGCTTCGCGCTCTACACGGTGGCGTTCGGACGTCGCACTTCGCGCTCCGCACCGTGCCGTCCGGACGTCGCGCTTTGCGCTCTGCACGATGCCATCCGGACGTCGCACTTCGCGCTCCGCACGGTACCGTTCGGAGGTCGCGTTTCGCGCTGTGCACGATGCGGTTCGGACTAGAGACGTGAGCGGTATACATGACCGGTAATTTTACGATTAAAAAACGGTATGTGACCGGTGTTAAATTTACGACATCGGTAATAAAGTCATATAGTCTCTTAGTGATTAAGAATTCTCGTCAAGATATGGTGAATTTACGAAACAACGTTGCTGTAATTTTACCAAACAATTCGTTACCGGTTATTTCACAACTATATAGACGCAGTTCACCATTTTTTATGGTGAATTCACCAACAAAAATTTGTAACCGGTCAAACTTACGAGCATTTTTCGTGACCGTATTTTCACAACACAAAGATTGTAGAAAAAAATGTGGATAAAAGACGGTAAAGGTACGGTAGTTTCATTGTTATTTTACCAAAAATAAAAATACCGGTATTTTCATATCTGGATAATTCTGTGATGTTCAATGTCGGTCATTTTCAAAAAATAAAAAGTCATTCGAATCAATAGAAAATGACCCATAAAATGGTCAATAGAAAATGTGGAGTATAAATTTATCGCGTTCAAAACGCAGGCAGCGAGGCCACAAGAAATTACCAATTACAACGAGGACCCAAGGCCCTAGGATGTTGAGTTATCGGTCGGTATAGTAGTGATGATAAAATACCGACGGTTGATATTCGATTTTTTTAGTCGATGTTTCATAAAAAAACAACACCGAACGTCGATTAATCGACGAAGATCGGTTTTGTGACGGTCATTTGACCGTCACAAAACCGTTTGGACCGTCACATGACGCTTGTCGAAATGACCGTCATTTTTACTTCGACCAAATAGGCAAAAAAATGACGTCACAAAACCGTCAAATGACGGTTATTTCTTGGTCTTCTGAACTGTTATAAAAATTACCGTTATTTCAAATCTCTATGTGTGTCAATCGAAATGAGGTAAAAAAACACGGTGTCTCCAGTAAAAGAGTCTTAGAGCGTCTCGTCTCGGTCGGTAAGGTAGTGGAAATGGACTTGTCTCGAGATGCTATCGTGTCTCCTGAAAAGGCGTAAATCGTCATTAAGTTCTACTTCCTTATTATAGTTAAATCATTTAATAATAAAGTGTAAATAAGGGTTATCGTTAAAAAAAAAGAAAGATATAAGAAATTAATAAAACCGCCCTAGCAGATCGACCAATCACGAAAAATCCAACCAGGTGGGTTTAGAACACGAAAACAACCGGTATTTTGAAGAAAACAACCACCGACAAACCGTGTTCTCAACTAAATCTCAGTTGGTCGGTGGTTGGTTTCGATGAAATACTAGTTGATCCCGTGTCCTAAAACGACCCGGTGGGGATCATAGTCGGTATACGGTTGGACCGAACTGTTAGGGCGTGAACGCAGTTGTAATTTGGTGATTACGATTGTTTTATGATAAATAAATTAAATCGAGAGATCCATCAGCCACAGTGACAGGTGAACATTCAGAGACGAAAACAGACCAAAAAACAGCGAATGCAGTGATAAGATCCAGTGAAAATAAGCAAATAACAAATAATTCAATATAAAATATACATTATTCATTTATATTACCGATGTGTGTCAATCGAAATGAGGTCAAAACACGGTGTCTCCGGTAAAAGAGTCTTGAAGCGTCTCGTGTCGGTCGGTAAAGTAGGTTTTGTATACACTGGAACCTCTTATAGCGCACACCCTCATAGCGTACGTTGGGAAACGTATCAGCGCTGTGATTGGATGATTTCGCGAGAGAGAGTAAGAGGCACGAACGTTTCGCGTGCCTGATTGGCTCTTCACTTAGCGTACATGTCCCCGCATTTCGAACGCTATGAGAGGTTCCACGGTACTTGGACTTGTCTCGAGACTAGAGATGTGGAATTACCGTAAAATCCTGGAGCGGTAAACTTACCAAAAAATTACCGTATTTTTACCGTAAAACGACGTCATTTTTTTTCGCGCAATCAGGTGTTGTGTAATTACCGTCACAAATTTTTTCGATCAACATACCGTAAAAATATGGTAAATCCAACTATTTAGATGTGGAATTACTGGTCACTTTTCTTTTTGGTAAATTTACGGTCACAAAAAAGTATGACCGGTCTTCTACAACTAGATAGGTGTACAGCTTGCAATTTTTTTTTTTTTTGTTTTCATGTATTATTATGAAATGCTGTATTCAAAGATAATTAATTATTCATTTATTGTTTGCACGTTTATCGAATACGTATCTTATTGTTCAATGACAAATTTATGGAAAGATAATTGTATATAAAGTTTTTTTATTAGGCGACACGCGCGCCACAGCTGTGAAATTTCAAGTCACCACGACCATATGATTTTGTGACCGATGTGGTCATTTTGGAAACGAGCTCTATAAAGTTGACCATACAACTTTAAGGAAAAGATTTAAAAAAAATACTGGTCGATTGGTAGTCGTTTGGTGATGATTGGTAAATCAATTTCATCGTTTGGAGATCAATTGTTTAATTAGAATAATTAAAAAACTAAAAAAGTCCTAAAGTTAGACAAACATTTTTTTTTTAATTCAAATCGACTCTAATAGGGCTCATTCAATGCGGAATCGTTTGGCGGTTACGAATAACGCAATTAAAACATTGATTGATTGATTGACAGAATTTATTTAGCACTCGGGCTACTTGTATTACAATTACATTACATACTTTCATTCATTTCCATTCCTTACACCTACATAAACAGTTACAATTTTCGGCTTACAACTCCTTTCTCACTTCGCATCTCACATACATCGCATTCTCATTCGGCTCATTCCACTACAACTATTTCGCACTCTCTCATTCTTCCATCCATTTTCACATTTTCCCTTTCAGGTACAAGGCCAGGGAACGTTTGAACCTATCCAAGCTTCCCGCTTCCTTTACAATTCGTGGTAATTCATTAAACAACTGAAAACCTTTGTATATTATTGTCTTCTCAGCTGTTCTTGTTCGTGTTCCTTCTATTTGCAGGTTCCCCCTACTTCGGGTGTTATAGTTATGACGATCGCTGATTAGTCTCGCCTCTTCTCCGAGGTACCCTGGAGTCAGCCCAATCTTCATTTTATATATCATCACACACACATTGTACTGCATCCGTCTTTTCACATTCATCAGTCCTATTGCATCTAGCATATCTCGTATCGCTGTGTACTTATTCACTAACAATATTGCCCGCATCGCTCTATTCTGAGTTTTCTGTAGCATATCCATACTGAAACTTTTCGCGTTTTGTCGAGAGACGAAGGTCGCGAAGGTTGAATGATTTTTTTTAAGAATAAGAGGTCATGTGCTGGACCGGGATAGCAATTCTTGGGAATTTAGGAAGTCACCTCAGATGATACACTCATCCGAAGACCTGGTATCCTCTTCATCACTGGAGACAAGGAATGATAGAGGAATTTGAGTAGAATTTAATGTAATAAAAAAATGTCGTTGTAAACGAAGATGAAACAGGATCAACCTGGAGAAAACAAATAAAAAAAATAATGAAGTTAAATTCACGTGCTCAGCGGACGTTCACACGTGGAGCTTGCGCTGCTCAAGGCCAAGTGATTTGAATTGTTGGTTTTCTCGTGTAAAGTTTTATGGCATAGGTTGCCGCAAGGGACTTATTCTGAAACGGGACTTCCCGAAAGATAAAAGTAAAGAATAAAAATAAATGACGTTAAATTCACGTGTTTACAGGATGTTCACACGTGGAGCTTGCACTGCTCAAGGCCAAAATACTCGTTTATTCGTGTCGAGTTTCAAGAGATTCTAATTTAGAGATTTAATTTTAAAGTCCTCAGACGTTCTACTTTATTTCGAACGAGATTCATCACTGGACCTGAAGGATGAAATGAATCAGAAGATTGAATTATTGTGACAGAACGACGACTCGAAATGAAATGGGATTTTTTCGATTGGCTGGGTAATAGACTGGAGGCTTAAGATCAGAAATATGAACAATAAGGATCTGTGACGAATTGTTTAAACAACGTTGAAAGTTGGAGAGAAATTAGAGACGAGATCTCACGCCGAGCAGATATCAGAAATTATTATAATATCGTTGCTCGAAATTCGAGACTTTATTTCGACCGATTCGGAGAATTTCTCGAGTTAATCCCTTTATTGCCCTATTGTTCTGTCTTCCGAGGTAAACCGCCTATGACCGAACACGGCGTGCAGACCCCGACGGCTGGACTTGACACGTGCTCTCGACTGCGAGAGGATTCCACTGCTCGATCTTTTACTTTTGTGCAGGTTTTTAATTCAACAAGCAATTGTTAATAACGATCAGACTGTTGATATCAGTACTGACAAATAACGGCTGGCGTATTGTATGAGTGCAGAGTCTTTTTGGTCGACGCGGACGGAGGGGAGAGCGATACTCCAGCCCGTGCGCAAATTGTGGAATTATATTGGGGTTTTGTTTATATGCGGGAGGGCAATTTAAGAGACGGATAAATAGTGTGCTATGATGATGACTTTAAGGATGGTCAGGATCGAAACTGGGTCAGTGGGACGAATTGTCTTGTGATTATTTCGGAAAGGATACTAGGCGGGTAATGCGGGTCGGATCTTTTCTGGGAATCGAGATCTATTCTGGATGGGAATTATTTGCAGGGCGAAGCGATATCGCAGCGCAAATAATTTATAGGATGCGGGTACTTTTGTCGGGCGAAACAATATCGCAGGACAAAAGGTGGAGGAGTAACTCCTTCGTCGGGCGAAACAATATCGCAGGACAGAAGGTGGAGGAGTAACTCTTTCGTCGGGCGAAACAATATCGCAGGACAAGAAAAAGCTTAGGACAGGTGTTTTTGCCGGGCGAAACAATATCGCAGGACAAAAAAAGAAAAAATTAAAGACGAAAACTTGTGCCGGGCGAAACTATATCGCAGGACAAAAGTTAGGGAAAGGAGATTTTGTCGGGCGAAACAATATCGCAGGACAAAATGGAGGGATGTAATTTTTTGCCGGGCGAAACAATATCGCAGGACAAAAATGGGGACTACGATTCTTTGCCGGGCGAAACGGTATCGCAGGACAAAAAATTGAGGAAGTGGATTTTTGCCGGGCGAAACAATATCGCAGGACAAAAATGGAATTTGGTTTATTTTGCCGGGCGAAACAATATCGCAGGACAAAACGGAAGGGTTCTTACAACTAGATGAGCCTGGGCTTTGCTCAGAGAATTTGCGGGTATCTAGGATGGATACTCGCAAATGGAATAATGGAGATGCTTTCGGTAGGAAAGTGTAAATTGGAATGGATGATCGGTGTCGGGACGGCGCGCTTATATAGAGCGAGTTTCCCCACTCGCGGTGCGTTAACCGTTGGTGACGTACGTGGACCGTTGGTGATGCGGACGAGCCAACGGCTCGGCCGCCCGTTCGGCGTGTTTACATGCCGATCGGTTGTACGAACGGCTATATTCGAATTCCCTGCCGGGTATAAGGCGTTACGTTACAACTGTCCCCCTAAAGACAAAATAATTGAAGAGATGTGGTTCCTTGCCACGTGATTTACTGTATTTTCTGTCTTTATTATATCTACAGCGGCTACTCTTTCAAAAAATTATCCAGTTCAGTCAGGAGGTCGGCGTAGTCGGTATTCAGGAGGAGAGGCAGAGGTTCGGATAACTCGACGCGGGGTATCGGATTCTCGTCGATACGTTGGCGGCCCGAGTACACCGGTGTGCGCGAATGTTTTCGCGAGATGGCTGCCTCTAGTTCCTCGGAGGCCTGTCTCTTCTGGGCCGGTGGTGGTACTTTGGTCTCTCGGGGATTTCCCAGGATCCGGGGCCTGTATGGGGCGCTTCGCTGGTGTCTCACGGGTTTAGGTGATGGTGGTACCCAGAGGGAGGGTACTCTCACTGGGGCCAGCTCCTTTGGTATCCAGCGGAGGTGGAAACGAGGAGTTCGCCCGTTTGTTCCGAGCCCTGGGATACGTGTAGGGTCGAAAACGAGTGATAGGGATATGTTTTTTTTTTTATCGTTTTCGACTGATTGAGAGATAATAACTCACGGGGTCCCTGCAGCTGGCTGCTTCCCAGGAGATCGTTGAGTTTAAATTGTTCCCGGATGTACTTGAAGTGGTACTCGTCCAGCTGCGTTTCCATGTTCCGAATTTTGTCCTTCTTTTTGGGCAGATCTCGTGCCCGTTGGCCTACAGCCGGGGTGTAGGGACGCGGACTGATCTCACGATCCTGCGGATGGCGGTGTGGTTGACCGTTGGAGTCCCATGATGACTGGTGCTGCGCGTCTTTCGGCATCTTCCACTGATCTGTCACCGTGTTTACTGGTTCTCGTTGAAAGTCGTACTGATGGACTGAGCACGACGGTACTGGAACTATTTGTCGACTATGATTGTATCCCTTATGTTTGGGGTATGCGCGTGATTGATTGGACGGCTACCACCACCCGTTCGACACGTTAGACGGTCGTGTTGTTGTGGTAGAACGGTCGCAAGTCCTGCGTGTGAAATAATCCACGATCCTTCTGTTCGTGTGGGTATTCCAGTATGTATGAGGACTCGGCGATCTTCTTCTTGATGCGATAGGGACCTTCATACAGTGGCATGAATTTGGCAATTTGTTTGGCGGATGGATTAGACACGTTCAGTGCCTTTACGAGGACTAATTGTCCTGGCTCGTATGTCGTCATACGGTGGGTTGAGTTGTATTTCCGCCGTTGTCTTTCCCGTTGTTTGCTCATGTTTTGGGATGCCATGAGTACGAGGGATTCGTGTTTGGGAACGTTGTCTTTTTCCAGTACAATCTGCTGCCATGGTTTATCTGGTCTCACGCCTGTGTGTAGGAGGTATGGCTGATAACCGGTGGATTCGTGGTGAGTTTCATTAATGCAATCTTCGATTGCAGAGAGCACCCCGACCCACTGATTGTGTCGATTGGTAAGGAACGTCCGGAAGAATCGCGATAATTCGCGGTTGGTGCGCTCGACAGGGTTCGCCTGAGGATGACGTATTGATGTCAAAATAGCCTGAATCTTCTGTTTCTTTAGTTGGGCCTTCCATTTCGCCGAGGTAAATTGAGTACCTTGATCCGATAACACAGCTTGGATTTTTCCATACTTGGGGATGTAATCGTCCAGGAGACAGTGGAGCGTTGCGTCAGTTGTTGCGTTACGTAGTGGATAGAGTTTGGTCAGTTTCGAAAAAACATCTATGATCGCGAGAATGTATTTCATGCCATATTGGCCGGCCGGTAATGGTCCGTAAAAATCGAGGGATACGAGCTCGCCAGGTTTGTCGGGTAGAATGGATTTCATTTCTGCAAAGGAACCGGGTGTATAGACCTTATTCTTCTGACATGACTCACACTTCGCCAGGCATTTTCGCGCGATACGGTAGAAGTGTCTGCAGTGGAAATCCTCTCTCAGGATGAGATAGCATTTCCGTGCTCCAACGTGGCCATAAATTTCATGACATTCCGATATGAACTGGTGTGCGACACTCGTGGGTATTACTGCACGCCATGTGTCTCGGATATTCTGATAGAGGATTTGCTTGGTGATCATTAGATCTTTGCAAGATTGTTTGTCTCTAATTTGTTTTTTGATTTGACTGATTTCCTCGTCTTGATCTTGCAATTTATGGAGATTAGAGAGAAGTTCTTCGAATTCAGGGGACGCTTCCCGAGCCAGACGTCCGATAACAATATGATCTTTTTTATTGGTTTGGTCGAGATCTGGTAGCCGACTCAACAGATCGGCCACGGTATTGGCTTTACCAGCACAGTGTTGTACGGTCATCTGGTAATCTTGAATGGCCAATGACCATCTGGTAAGCCGGGCATGGGTCATGCGACATTCCCGCAGGAATACGAGTGCTGCGTGATCAGTGATCGCATGGATTTGTGCTCCGAGGACATACGAGCGAAACTTTTGGAGTGACCACACGATGGCCAGGAGTTCCTTTTCTGTTGTGAAATAGGTTAGTTCGGGACCTTTTAATGTCCGACTCGCAAAGTGTAGGACTTCGTGTTCTCCGTCATCATTAATTTGATAGAGAACTGCGCCTAAGGCGTAGTTGCTGGCGTCGGTCTGAAGGTAGAATGGCTTGCGTTTGTCAGGGTATCTGAGGACAACGTCCTTGCAGAATTGATCTTTGACGTTAGCAAAAGCCTTGTCTTCGTCAACTCCCCATTTCCATCTCACACTCTTTCGAGTGAGGTGGAGGAGCGGCACGGTGGCACCGGCATGGGCCTTGGTAAACTTACTGTAAAAGTTTATAAGGCCGAGAAAACCTCTCAGTTGCTTCACGTTTTTTGGTCTGGGAAAATCCTTGATCGCACTGATTTTATCAGGGTCAGGCTGCATGCCTTGCGGTGTCAGGATATGACCAAGAAATTTGACCTCCTGCTTCAGAAATTGTGATTTTTCCAGGCTGAGAGTCAGGTTGTGTTGCGCGAAGCGCGTGAAGAGTTGGTCAAGATGATCCACGTGCTGCTCGAATGTTTCCGACATGCATAACAGGTCATCAACAAAGTTGATCGTGTTGTCTAATCCCTGCAGTACTGGTCCGAGACCACGTACTAAACTGGCTGTACTGGTTCGTAACCCGAATGGCGTTACACAAAATTCGTAGCATTTGCCACGATGAGAGAAAGCTGTGTATTTCCTAGAGCACGGGGCTAGTGGCACTTGCCAAAAACTGGATCGTAGATCGAGTGACGACATGAAGCGTACAGCAATGCATTGCTGGAAGAGAGCTTCAGGTGTTTCCATTTGTTCGTTGTCTGGCAACATAATATCATTAATTTTTTTTGCATCGAGGCAGATTCTCACCTTTCCGTCCTTTTTCGGAATCACCACGAGAGGACTCCGGTACGGGCTACGAGATTTTTGTATGATACCCAACTCAAGCATGTCTTCAATCTCCTGGTCTACGCTATCGCGATATGCCACGGGTATAGGGTAGATCTTTGCTTGAAACGGTTTGTGAGGAATTACACGGAGTTCGTGTTCATATGAATTGAGCAAACCAGGGCGTTTTTCAAAGACGTGACGGTGTCGATAGATAAGATTCTCGATAACCTGTGCTTGGTCGGTTGTTTGCCACTGAGTTTCTTGAATTTTTTCACGGATCTCATCGGAGGTAATTTCATAATTGTTTTTTGACACTTTGTTGATCCGGGGACTGGATTCCATCTCGATGAGAGGTGGATTTTGAAACCTGATAGCCTGTGACGGGGTTCCTTCACCGGGCATGGCAAACGTCAGTTGATATTTTGCCAGGTCTATTTTTGCCTGGATCTTATAC
Source organism: Itoplectis maculator (assembly GCA_964034905.1). NCBI lineage: Eukaryota > Metazoa > Arthropoda > Insecta > Hymenoptera > Ichneumonidae > Itoplectis > Itoplectis maculator. The sequence continues at coordinate 294,754 of CAXITY010000044.1, forward strand.
AGAAAGTCAACACCTAGGATGCAATCTACCGAGAGATTAGGCACAATTAATAGGGTGGAACGTTCGCAAGCCTTTCCGATACTTATATCTGGAAAGAATTGTCGCTTTACGATTGTGGGTTTTCCGGCCATTGCACCTGATACAGTAACTCCGGTAAGCGGCAAGGTGGGACAATCCTTGAAGAAAGAATGTTGTTCGAGGTAATATTTTTCAGAGATGGCACTGACTTCGCTTCCTGTGTCAATGAGTGCGGGAGTAAGTCGGCCTTGGACATAGATTTCCAATAGTGGACATTTCGGGACGATTTTCGGGGGTTGTTGATCGGGTTCGAGCAGGTAACCTCGGAGGTCTTCGCCATATCCCAGCGTCACCTCGTTTATTGCTCGGATGGAGGAGGTGACGCAGACTCGTTTTCCGAGACTGGCATGTCGATGATATGTGACTCTTCCTTGACCCCGGTGGTTTCGTCGATCTCTGCTAGAGCTCGAATTCGGTGTGGTGGATTCCCTGACCTTTTTGCGGCAGCCTCGTCGCGAGTCTTTTGCCACGGTGGCGTCTGATTGCCTGAATGCGGCGACTCGTGGTTCGGTTTTCTGTCCCCCTGAGGACGAGACGGGGGTCGAACACTTGGACGGGCGCGTTGGCTGTTCAGAGCTCCGGCCTGGTCGAACTTCTCGAGGAGATCCAACAGCGAGGTGATCGTTGAAATACCTCTGGCCATTATGGCACTTCGAATTTCGTCCGTAAAATGACGCGATAGTTTGTTGACGACCTGGTCGTCAGGAATTGCGGGACGCAACTCTTTGGCCATACCGATAAGATTCAGCGCGTACATAATGCGTTTTTGTTTGCCCTCCGGGTCGTAGACGCCGAAATCGAGCTTTTCACGCACGCCGTACTGAATCTCATCGTTCCAGAAACGCCGTCTGAAATAATGTTCGAAGTCCTGCCAGGACTCGATAGATGACTCGATTATCGTCCACCACTCCTTGGCGAGACCGCTCAAGCTTTGCTCCACGATGATGTGGAAATGATATCGGGGTCCGAGTGCGTCCTGATAGCGTTTCAGCTCTTGTAGGAATCGCATAGGTCTTTCCCCGACACGACCTTGGAAAACCGGAGCTGTGAGGCGAGGAGCACCCCATAGCTTCGGTTCAAAGTTCCCAGACAAACGGTTATTCGACTCGAATCCTTCTCTGAACTGAACGGTGTGTTCGATTTGTTGACGAGGGGCATGATGCGCCTGCATCTCAGGATATGTAGTTGAATGATGCATATTTTGTTCCTGAGATCCCGTGGTTTCTATTCCACGAGGATTTTGGGCCAACGGGGGGCTCACGAAGTTATTCGGATCACCCGAATTTGATTGGTATAAGTGTGGAGGGCATTGCTCATGCAGCAAGTTCATTCCCTGGGTCAAGTCAACAGGAGTTGGTGGACCTGAATGACGTGCGTCACTCTGTTCAGGTGCCAATGTCTGGGTGATATTCACCAACTCACGGTGCACAGCTGAAATCGACGCCTCTACGTTCTTATGCAAATTCTCGATTCTACGAGACAATGTGGCGTTCATATTCTCGATTCGCTGACTGTTTCTCTCGTTGTCGGAGATGCGTAATGCACGCATCTCGTCGAGGATAGTCACGAGAGATGGGGCCGACCTAGGAGGAATTGCAGCTTCGTTATAACTCCTGTTGCGCGATTGGGACAATGGCAGATGTATGCCACCAACTTGATTTTGGTATTGTGCTTGCCTTTCAGCAACGTGCTGCCCTAGGTGTGGAATCGTATACGAGAGATTGTAACTGTTGTTACCCGCTAACGTTGTTGTCGTGGTATTCGACGAGAACGTGGGTGTAGTTCGCGGTGACACCGTGGTTGTCCACGTGGTTGTCACGCTAGGACCGCACGTAGTCGGTTGCGACATTGTGGGACTGAATTTACGTAATTTTCCCGAAAATTGGAATTCCCGGTCCCTGTTCGAGCGCCAATGAAACTTTTCGCGTTTTGTCGAGAGACGAAGGTCGCGAAGGTTGAATGATTTTTTTTAAGAATAAGAGGTCATGTGCTGGACCGGGATAGCAATTCTTGGGAATTTAGGAAGTCACCTCAGATGATACACTCATCCGAAGACCTGGTATCCTCTTCATCACTGGAGACAAGGAATGATAGAGGAATTTGAGTAGAATTTAATGTAATAAAAAAATGTCGTTGTAAACGAAGATGAAACAGGATCAACCTGGAGAAAACAAATAAAAAAAATAATGAAGTTAAATTCACGTGCTCAGCGGACGTTCACACGTGGAGCTTGCGCTGCTCAAGGCCAAGTGATTTGAATTGTTGGTTTTCTCGTGTAAAGTTTTATGGCATAGGTTGCCGCAAGGGACTTATTCTGAAACGGGACTTCCCGAAAGATAAAAGTAAAGAATAAAAATAAATGACGTTAAATTCACGTGTTTACAGGATGTTCACACGTGGAGCTTGCACTGCTCAAGGCCAAAATACTCGTTTATTCGTGTCGAGTTTCAAGAGATTCTAATTTAGAGATTTAATTTTAAAGTCCTCAGACGTTCTACTTTATTTCGAACGAGATTCATCACTGGACCTGAAGGATGAAATGAATCAGAAGATTGAATTATTGTGACAGAACGACGACTCGAAATGAAATGGGATTTTTTCGATTGGCTGGGTAATAGACTGGAGGCTTAAGATCAGAAATATGAACAATAAGGATCTGTGACGAATTGTTTAAACAACGTTGAAAGTTGGAGAGAAATTAGAGACGAGATCTCACGCCGAGCAGATATCAGAAATTATTATAATATCGTTGCTCGAAATTCGAGACTTTATTTCGACCGATTCGGAGAATTTCTCGAGTTAATCCCTTTATTGCCCTATTGTTCTGTCTTCCGAGGTAAACCGCCTATGACCGAACACGGCGTGCAGACCCCGACGGCTGGACTTGACACGTGCTCTCGACTGCGAGAGGATTCCACTGCTCGATCTTTTACTTTTGTGCAGGTTTTTAATTCAACAAGCAATTGTTAATAACGATCAGACTGTTGATATCAGTACTGACAAATAACGGCTGGCGTATTGTATGAGTGCAGAGTCTTTTTGGTCGACGCGGACGGAGGGGAGAGCGATACTCCAGCCCGTGCGCAAATTGTGGAATTATATTGGGGTTTTGTTTATATGCGGGAGGGCAATTTAGGAGACGGATAAATAGTGTGCTATGATGATGACTTTAAGGATGGTCAGGATCGAAACTGGGTCAGTGGGACGAATTGTCTTGTGATTATTTCGGAAAGGATACTAGGCGGGTAATGCGGGTCGGATCTTTTCTGGGAATCGAGATCTATTCTGGATGGGAATTATTTGCAGGGCGAAGCGATATCGCAGCGCAAATAATTTATAGGATGCGGGTACTTTTGTCGGGCGAAACAATATCGCAGGACAAAAGGTGGAGGAGTAACTCCTTCGTCGGGCGAAACAATATCGCAGGACAGAAGGTGGAGGAGTAACTCTTTCGTCGGGCGAAACAATATCGCAGGACAAGAAAAAGCTTAGGACAGGTGTTTTTGCCGGGCGAAACAATATCGCAGGACAAAAAAAGAAAAAATTAAAGACGAAAACTTGTGCCGGGCGAAACTATATCGCAGGACAAAAGTTAGGGAAAGGAGATTTTGTCGGGCGAAACAATATCGCAGGACAAAATGGAGGGATGTAATTTTTTGCCGGGCGAAACAATATCGCAGGACAAAAATGGGGACTACGATTCTTTGCCGGGCGAAACGGTATCGCAGGACAAAAAATTGAGGAAGTGGATTTTTGCCGGGCGAAACAATATCGCAGGACAAAAATGGAATTTGGTTTATTTTGCCGGGCGAAACAATATCGCAGGACAAAACGGAAGGGTTCTTACAACTAGATGAGCCTGGGCTTTGCTCAGAGAATTTGCGGGTATCTAGGATGGATACTCGCAAATGGAATAATGGAGATGCTTTCGGTAGGAAAGTGTAAATTGGAATGGATGATCGGTGTCGGGACGGCGCGCTTATATAGAGCGAGTTTCCCCACTCGCGGTGCGTTAACCGTTGGTGACGTACGTGGACCGTTGGTGATGCGGACGAGCCAACGGCTCGGCCGCCCGTTCGGCGTGTTTACATGCCGATCGGTTGTACGAACGGCTATATTCGAATTCCCTGCCGGGTATAAGGCGTTACGTTACAATACACTGTGCACTGTAATTTAGCATTATTGTACTACAATAGTCGTAATGTGGTGCAATAATAGTTTTATAAATGGTTACTCGACTTAACACCGAAACACTTCGCTTAATTCTATTTAAAAAATTGATATTTTTTGCTGTTTTCTTTGCCACAAACCAGGCGTTGCTCTCAAATAATAGGTTGTCATCGGAGATCCTTAGTTTTCGAGAGAAACTAATACAATGAAATTCCAGTCGACAGAGCCGGATGAAAACATGTGAGTAGTAGGTGGTGCACTATGGCGAATCCCCACTCCTATCCCCACTCCAGCGCCCCGTCGGCTCTCCGGCGAGCTCGTGGTGCGTTGGGGTGTGGGTCGAAGAGTGGGGGTAGTAACGAGGCGCCGTCATAGTGCACCTTTTTTATTTTCACAACTTTTTTATTAAAATAAAAATAAACGCTTACCGCTACCGCTGGCCGACTATACCGCCGTCTCTCTCCCACAATACAATTCGTTTTTACGCGATTGCGGCCAAAATAATGATCGCAGACGAACAAGAATTGCTGTTCCGACTTTGTCATCGATCCCCCGTTCGATTTCCGGGGGGTGCAAATCATCGTATTTTTTTTTTATTTTTCGATTTTTACACATACAATGATTGAAATCGAACGGGCGATCGATGACGAAGCCGAAACAGCAATCCCCATTCGTCTGCGATCATTATTTTGGCCGCAATCGCGAGAAAACGAATTATCGGGAGGGAGAGAGAGCGCGCCATTGGCGAGCACGCGGGTGCGACGGAGAGCGGAGCAGTAGTGCTGTCTCTCTCGCACTCACGGCGCTTCGGGTGCGAGCGCGCGTCACTCGCTCGCGCCCGCGCAGCCGCGCAGCCTATACTTCCTTCTCTCTCCCACAATACAATTCGTTTTTTGCTGTTCATATATTCCGATATCTGTGAGCCGTATATTACCGGGGACGTGCACACACCCCTACTACGTGTCGTCTCAACGGAGGCCTCTGATAATTACAATTACGGCTGTATGAAGATCAAAAGTTTTTCATCATTGCGCTATGTGCCTCTTCTGCGTACTAGTTTTCAATCGATAACCATCGATATAAGGGACGAATTTGGCAAGCCGATACCATTCGAGTGTGGAACGTTGACGGTGACGCTACAATTCAAACGCCTCGATTAATCACAGCTCTTTGAGATGTCTCATTACGATAGTTACTTTGACGTGCAGACGGGCGGTGCGAGGACAGGATACGGAGGCATAAGCCAAGTGTACATAGGCTCGCCACATCAGAGAGGACACGGCATTGGCAGTTTTCTCGGCGGCCTGTTTCGTCGCATCATACCACTGCTTAAGCAGGGGGCTCGTGCTGTTGGTAAAGAAGCGCTCCGCGCCGGCGTTAATGTAGCCAGCGATATAATGGATAACGGCGCACAACCTCGAGAAGCCTTTAAGACGCGACTACGTGAATCAGGCGCTAATTTAACACACAAGGCTGAAGAAAAAATAAGCTCGCTTATGAGCGGCTCAGGGTATAAAGCGGCTAAAATTAAGAGCTTGATTCATTCTGCTCGTGGTCGCGCATCGCGGAGTATCGGAGTGAGAAAAAGAAAGAAGTCCGCAACGTCGAGAAAACGTTCTGGAACGGTAAAGAAGAGACATAGGAGGAAGAAGAAGCCGGGTGCGACAACGAGAAGAAGAAAACCGACAAAGGCCGGAGCATCGAGAAAGAGGGGAAAGAAGAGGCCAAGAACTGTATCCGACATTTATGCGTAGATATATTTTTTGAGAAAATGGCATTTTTACATGCCCACTCATGTGAGTGTTTGAAGTCTGAACTCGAATTGTTTTCATTGCCGCTAACTCAAACAACGATTGAGGGAACACAGTGGGTGTACTATAAGCCAATCTCATCTCTGACAGATGACTCACCGATTGAGTTTGTCGTACCGGGGCAAGGTGACGAATACATTGATCTTGCGCACACCATGCTGAGCATGCGTGTTCAAATTCTGCAAACGGGACCGAAGCTTGATGCTACTCTTAAAGCAGCCCCTATTAATAATTTAATGCATTCAATGTTTAACCAAATCGATGTGTTCTTGAACCAAAAGCTTGTATCGCCGCCAAATAATGCTTACGCTTACAGAGCATACATTGAAACACTTTTGAATTATGGGTTTGGCGCCAAGAGCTCTCATCTCACAAGCGTGTTGTGGTACAATGATGCGGCCGGGAAAATGGACGATATAGATGTCGGTAATCCGGGTGTGTGTAATCGACGCGTGTTTCTAGGTGCCAATAAGCAATCGGTCGATCTTCTTGGTCACTTGCATTGCGACATATTTAATCAGGAGAGATTTTTAATCAACGGTGTTGAGCTGCGGTTACGCCTCGTGCGTAGCAGTGATGCTTTCTGTCTCATGACCAGTTCGAACGAATGGAGTCTTCGCATTACCGATGCATCGCTCCTCGTACGACGCGCAAAGATTGCTCCGGGCATGCTTCTAGCTCATGCCAGAGCTATCATTGCATGCTGGTGTGCATGGTGATACTTTGGACAATGTCATACTCGGCCAGCTGCCTAAACGCATAATTATTGGTTTCGTCGATAATAAGGCCTTCAACGGTAACCGCCAACTAAATCCTTTTAACTTCCACAATTATAAAATCAATTAGCTTTCAATGTATGTCGACGGCGTACAGATACCTTCAAAGCCCCTACAGCCAGACTTTGTTGCCGGGCATTGTGTAGACGCATATCATACATTGTTTTCCGGCACGGGTATTCACTTTCTCAACCAGGGTAACTGTATTACCCGTACAAGTTATGCTAAGGGCTATTGCCTCTTTGCATTTGATCTGATACCCGACCTCTCGGCAAACAGCAACAGCCATTGGAATTTAGTAAGGCATGGCAGTGTGAGAATAGAAGTGCGTTTCGCCGAAGAGTTAACCTCAACGGTTAATTGTATTGTATATGCCGAATACGACAATGTGCTAGAGATTGATTCATCCAGGCAAGTAATTGTCGATTATAGCGGTTAAGCTGTGACGTTTACGCCGTAGAATAACGTATATTCGAGGTGTCGATGACTCGTAGCATCAGTCTGCGCTCATACCTCGAAACGTTAAGATCGTGCGCGGAATCATGAATATGTATAGTCATTGATATTCAAGCCGTGAGGGATAGAAGTGGTGCATTTATACCGAAAGAAATCGCCGTAGTGTCTGTTCACTCGGATTACAATGCGCACTGGATTGTATCGGCTCCTCACTCATATAGAAGTTTACCACCGAGTATAAAACGGCAGAACACGTGGGTGATTGATAACTGTCATGGTATAGAGTGGTCCGACGGTGAAACTACGTCACGAGCGATCGAGGCGGCTTTGAAAAAATTGCGGTGCAGGCTGATCGGATATTTACGAGAGGAGCCGAGAAAGCGTCTTATTTGGCACATCTCACGGACTGCTTTATTATAAATCTTGAAGAAGACGTCGAGGATCCTTCTTTTCGACATTTTCCCGAGTGCGAAACGCTGTGCATTCATCATAGCTTATTACGCAGGAAAAAATCCACGTATAAGTGCGCTCTAAATAACGCTGTACGCATTAAAGAGTGGCTTCGCCATAGCAGTCGTATCGATACATTGTGGCAATATAGAACCACGACAACGTGGAGTGTTGGATTGTCAGAGTGCGCCGGCGGAGACGAAAAAACATCATCGGCCGTAAAACGTTATGGACAGCCTGCAAATATTGCAGGCCCTTCAGAACATACAAAATCACTCTGTAGGCGTATACCCGGCCGATCGTATCCCGAGGGTGTGGACGAAACCGACAGCAAATACCAATGGACACAAGCAGCCGGGAAGCCACTGGATCGCTATGTACGTCGATCGAGATGGACACGGATGGTACTTCGATTGCTACGGACTCCCCCCTATCTATGTAGACTCTTTCGCTACAGTACTTCGCGGCTTCAGAGTGCCGAATCACAGTTTTGCGGACATTATTGCGTTATGTTTCTTCATTTCATGTCTGCAGGCATTGGTATTAATCGGTTTAGCAGAATATTTTCAAATAATCTGACACGGAATGATAAGATAGTGTCTAATTATTATAACGCATACATCATGTAACCGTGGATTTTTATTTCCGCGTTTACCTTCGCCCTACCTGTTCAATCACCGTCACCCGAGAGCTGTTGGGCGCCAGCTAATTTTTATTTTTCCGCGAAAGTAGCAAAACGCGTCGCAAAACATAACTCAAACGAAACTGAAACGGAACTGAATGGCTCGGGTGATTGAACAGGCGGTTTACGGTACACCACGGGTCGCTCAGTGTGCAAGGTTATGGAGAGAGGGCATGGGTGGCCAAGTGACGGACGGGCGCGTCACCCGAAAAACGAAAACGTAACGCCAAAATTAAGTACTTAATAGATTTACTTTAATGAATGGGGGTTCCCTCCCATCGAGAGCTCAAATTATACAAATACGTAAATTCTAGGATCTCCGTAGCACTAAAAATCCGCAGAAGAAAACGAGAGCTCGTGAGCGGAGCGGTAGCGTACGAGAGCGAGACATAGTCAGCGGTAACATACGGTAACCTGGAAAAGCGGGAAATAAGCGGCGTTAACAGAGCGATAACGTCGAGAGCAAAACGATAACGTCGCGAAAGGAACGATAGCGGCACGATAACGTAGCAAAAGGAGCGATAGCAGAACGGTAACGTAGCAAGCGGAACGAGAGCAAAACGGTAGCGTGGCGAAATGAGCGATGGCAAGACGATAACGTAGTAATCGGAACGAGAGCAAAGCGATACCATAGCACACAGACGAGAGCAAAGCGATAACATAGCAAACAGAATGAGAGCCAAGCGATAACGTAACGCGTCGAACGAGAACATGGCCGTCGGCGCGGCCGAAGCCGCGCCGAGAGCGCGAGAACACGAGAGCGCTCAACCAAACCTGCTGGTCCGGCGGCCGAGAGCAGAGAGAGAGTCCGCGTGGGGCGAGAGCACCGCGGGAGCCGCGAGCATGCGCGCTGAGTCTTTCCCCCCACGCTACCTCGGAACCGTGATCGCCGCGGAGCGGTAAACGTACTACCTGGTACAAAAATGTAGCGCAACTGGAAATTTTACCGAGGCGATGTTCGCTCGGTCAAGTGCCCGAATCAGCGCGGCGGTTTTCAAACAGATTTGCTCTCCGGGGCGGATGAGAAAAATAATAAACGTAACAACGGAACCTTAAATAAACGTAAACGGTAAACGGAAACGGAAATGCGATCTGGTGATCCGCAGCAGCCGAACGATCGCGAGTTCGCCACTGCGGCCTTCCAACGGAAAACGTAACTTAAACCAATATTTTTCTCATCCACCCGCAACAAGGGAGCGTCGGAATTTCACCGATCCTTTGCAATAAAATATTGATACACCTGAGAGGATCTCACCGAGTGCGTCGGGTAGCCGCTGTGTTGGCTCTGAACCGCGACGAACTCGGTGACCTGACCGCGAGATCGCAACTAATTCCATATACGAGAACTCCGAAATCTAAACATAATATCGATAACTGACGGTAACGTGAACGATAACGGATAACAAGATAAATGCGACAGCTCATAACGAAAAATATAATTCGGGAACGGAAGATTTGTGATGCGCTAACTCCAATGTAACCAAAAAATCAGAGGGCCGCCTTCGTTGTTCGATGGCTATGGCCTTGGGACAGGGAATCGCAGAATTCCTGTCACAATCAATAAGCATGGTACATCGAAATTGCAAGACAAGGAATTCCACACACACGTGCAGGGTTGTTGCTCGCGCTCTCGCTAACCTTGAACGCCAAGCTATTATTTCGCCAGAGTATAACGGCGTATTCGTCATAGCTACAGAGGTGTCGCTTTACATGGTCACGTGCCGCTGGATCAGCAGTCTGCTTCTTTAAAGACGCGGCGGGAGAGGGAACGAGAGCTGCGAAATGTTCTTGTCGTCGGGCCGGCATCACCCACAGTCGAACTACCATAGCTGTCGGATAAAACAGCGCGAGTTGAAGTCGCGAATAGAAAGACATTTAAAAAACATTCGGACAATCAAGACTCTAATTCGCACGAGAGCGGAATTATATTTTTTAACGAATAAATTGAAAGCAGTCAGTTTGCACGATGGATTTGTCGATGATCAACAAAGTGGGAAGGCCCCAGGCGTTTCTGCCAGTGAAAAAATTATCAGAGCTGGAAACCGAAAAGGAGTACATCATCACGCAGATTAAGACCGCTCAGACCAAGTGGGGCGATCGTATTATCGTTGAACTGGAAGACGGTTTTACGTGTTTCCTGCCGTCGAGGTTCGTCCAAGCTTTCAAAGAGCAGGACACTTTTTCAACAGATGATTGTCTCTGCTGGCAAGAAAAAGTTGCGCATGATCTATTACGGCACCAAATACAATCATCTGGAATTTAAAGAAGTCTCCGAGTGATGGAGGGGGATTACCAGTCTGTCTGTCGTGGTGGTGGGGGAACAACGACGAGAGCGGTAACAGCAGCGGCATTCTGCTCGTGACTCCTGACCATCAAACATCGCATCAATGGCTCAAGACAATAAATCGGAGCATTTGCTGCTGCTGTCCATGCGATTCGATTTAAATTCATCATCAACGAAAATTGCTCGACCTGGCCTGGAACTGCATGGCGACGGCTCGCTAATACCCACCGTCAGACTCGTTCACCACAGACACTGGGTATCCATGGATTCTGCTAGTTGGGAGGCCTTTCAAAAACATTTTTCACAATCGCCACATACCTATGCGTCAAAGAAGAAGAAGAAGAAAAAGAAGACATTGTCAGTTCAACAACAACAAATCACTCGTCAACGGATTCACCATCAGCCGTAACAGGCCGTGACTTTTTATTGGATTTCGGCGCTCAAGACAACAAGCCTGTTGTGATTATTCACGGCACGGGCGAGTGTAATAGTGACGACTCTCCGCTATACTTCACGACGGAGGACTTTACCTGATTGACGGTGTTACAGACGTGCATCAACGATTACATGTCATGGCTTTCACGTATCCGAGTCGATGCGCAAAGTTGCAAAACCATCCTCATCAACGCAGTTGCGTACCACTCCACATCGCGCACAGCGGGCTCAGTACTACGCAACATCCGCCGAAAACGCGATATGATTCGAGCAATTGCGCAACAAGTGACAAGAACATCGGTGCTGTCCTCTGAGCTATCGATTTCATCGAAAATGACAATTATTGACTTCTGACACATCATTGGCTCCATATTGTAAATAGCATTGTAAAATGAATATCAGCGAAAAATGTATTTAATAATTGTATTAATAAATGGAAAAAAAGAAAAAAAGGTGGTGCACTAGTACGACATCTCCCTACTACCCCACTCTTTGACCCCCCACCCCAACGCACCACGAGCTCGCCGGAGAGCCGACGGGGCGCTGGAGTGGGGATAGGAGTGGGGATAGGAGTGGGGATTCGCCATAGTGCACCACCTACTACTCATGTGGACAAAGATTTATGGTCGGTAAAGCAGGTATTTTTGTCAAAAACGCTATCCGGTGTTTTTCTAATGCACTTTCGTCGGCACCGTCGCGGATATTTCGTCTACGTCGCCATGTTGTTTACAATCGCGTAAATAGAAGGAAGTTGAAGAACAGCCTAAAAAAAAGGAGTCTTCCAAATCGGTTCAGAAATACCTGCTTTACCAACCATAAACGTTTGTCCACATGTTTTCATCCGTCTCTGTCGACTGGAATTTTATTTGATTAGTTTCCTATTTGATTAGAGCCCTATTAGAGTCGATTTGAATTTAAAAAAATGTTTGGCTAACTTTGGGACTTTTTTAGTTTTTTAATTATTGTAATTAAACAATTGATCTCCAAACGATGAAATTAATCTACCAATCACCACTAAACGACCACCAATCGACTAGTATTTTTTATTTATTTTTTTACCGACCGTAAACCTTTGTCCACATGTTTTCATCCGGCTCTGTGGACTGGAATTTCATTGTATTAGTTTCTCTCGAAAACTAAGGATCTCCAAATGTTTTAATTGCGTTATTCGAAACCGCCAAACGATTCCGCATTGAATAAGCCCTATTAGAGTCGATTTGAATTAAAAAAAAATGTTTGGCTAAGTTTGGGACTTTTTTATTTTTTTAATTATTGTAATTAAACAATTGATCTCCAAACGATGAAATTGATCTACCAATCACCACCAAACGACCACCAATCGACCACCAATCGAATAGTATTTTTTATTTATTTTTTTACCGACCGTAAACCTTTGTCCACATGTTTTCATCCGGCTCTGTCGACTTGAATTTCATTGTATTAGTTTCTCTCGAAAACTAAGGATCTCCAAATGTTTTAATTGCGTTATTCGTAACCGCCAAACGATTCCGCATCGAATGAGCCCTATTAGAGTCGATTTGAATTTAAAAAAAAATGTTTGGCTAACTTTGGGACTTTATTAGTTCTTTAATTATTGTTATTAAACAATTGATCTCCAAACGATGAAATTGATTTACCAGTCATCACCAAACGACCACCAATCGACCAGTATTTTTTTTTAAATTTTTTCCTTAAAGTTGTATGGTCAACTTTATAGAGCTTTGGAAACGGTCACGTACCGTATTTTTACGGTAGAAATACCGTAACATTACCGGTCACATTTACTGCTTACATCTCTAATTTTAACCTGATCAAGAGACGCGGTAGCGTCTCGAGATATGTACATTTACCTACTTTACCGACCGAAGACGAGACGCTCCAAGACTAGAGATGTGGAATTACCGCAAAATCCTGAAGCGGTAAACTTACCAAAAAATTACCGTATTTTTACCGTAAAATGACGTCATTTTTTTTTCGCGCAATCAGGTGTTGTGGAATTACCGTCAAAAATTTTTTCGATAAACATACCGTAAAAATATGGTAAATCCAACTATTTAGATGTGGAATTACTGGTCACTTTTCTTTTTGGTAAATTTACGGTCACAAGAAAGTATGACCGGTCATTTACAACTAGATAGGTGTACAGCTCGTTTTTTTTTTTTTTTTTTTTTTTCCATGTATTATTATGAAATGCTGTATTCAAAGATAATCATTATTCATTTACATTATTCATTTATTGCATTTGCATTATTCATTTATTGTTTGCACGTTTATCGAATACGCATCTTATTGTTCAATCACAAATTTATGTAAAGATAATTGTATATAAAGTTTTTTTTATTAGGCGACACGCGCGCCACAGCTCTGACCAGACCACTCAGAACTGACTATTTTACCAGAGTAAGTTAAAGTCAACGCGATTGCGGCTCTATTTTTTTTTTTAACATAGTTAATTAATTTAATAATTAAGTGTAAAAAACGTTGTCGTTTTGCAAAAAACATTTAGGAAATTAAGAAAACCGTGAATGCAGTTGTTATGTGGTAATTACGTGGTGATTTAGAATACGTAAATAAAATCGAGAGATAGATCTGCAGTGACAGGTGAAAATTTAGAGACGAAAAGAGACAAAGAAACAGCGAAAAAAGTAATAAGTGCCAGTGGAAATTAGCAAATAACAAATGATTTAATGAAAAATATACACGTCAAGCGTATAGTTCCGATAATAATGTACTTGTCAACATGTTTTACTTGCACCGGTGTGTTTATGCCCATTGAAATTCTTCGTAATATTCTCTGTTAATCTAATGACTTGATGCTGAGTCGAGTGCCTCTCTCTAAGTCCAAACTGTTCATTCCTGAAAATGTTATTTTTTACTATTTCTGATTTTAGTCTGCTCTATGTATATTCCTTCCAATACTTTACTCATAATGATGAGTAGGCTGATTGGTCTATAGCTAATTGGTAAAGCGAGGTCCTTGCCTGCTTTCGGGAATACCAGCACGTTTGCTGTTTTCCATTCCTCTGGAAAATATTTCAATTTAAAACATGCATTAAATATATTAACTAGATGGCGGAAGTAAGGAAGTATTTGGATGTTAAGATTTGTAAAGAAATAGCTAATGGCGGCAAATTGATGTTATTAGGAGACTGGAATGCGAGGGTAAGAACAGAGCAAGGAAGAGAAGAGAGAATGGACGACGATGAATGGAAAAGGAGCTCGGAGGATGAGCGCGTTAATTCGAAGGGAGGAATTATGCAGTGAGTATGGGCTAACAATTTTAAATGGAAGGTTTGCTGGGGACACAGAAGGAAAGTTGACGTATGTGGGGCCGAGAAGAAGCTCAGTACTGGATTATGTAATAGTAAAGGGGGAGGAAGAGTTGTGCGAGCACGTAAGGAGTGTGGAGGTTATAACGAGATCGGAGTCGGATCATTTTCCAATAGCAGTAAACTTTAGCGCGGGACCACAAGACGCTGAGGAGGGAACATCGGGTCGGGAGCCAACGCTTGAGGAAAATTTAGTTTGGAACGACGAAAAAGCAGAAGAGTATGCCAAGCGGGTTCAGGAGTTGTGGACGGCGGGTATGAGCGAAGGGTCAGCGGAAGAGAGATTGGGAAACCTGAATGCAATTATAAAAAGAGCGGCGAAGGAAACGGGTATGGCAAGGATGAAAACGAGACGGAAAGGGGGCAGCTGGTTTGACCAAGAGTATAAAGATAGAAGAGCCGAAGTTTGGGGGCTATTAATTACGTTTCTGAGGTAAAAAAAAGGGCGTGGACAGACTGAGATTGGTTAAAGAAAAAAAGGAATTGAAACAGCTTGTTACACGCACGCGCGTCCCAAAAATAAAATAAACGTCCCCCATCACGGATTTTGCCCGACGAAATTGCCCCGTTAAACCCTAGAATTTTCAAAACAATCCCGATTAAAATCTGACCATTAATACGCCCGTGAGCGTCCGCCGCGTGAAAAAAGCAGGCCGGGCCGCGTCCGGGCTACCGCGTCGTAACCCCTGCCGGCCGGCGCACCTGGCCAGGCACTGCCGCGCCGCAGCGATGGAATTAGTTCGCGCCGCGGCCGACAGGTGGCCACCGGCGCCGAGCGTTTCCCGCAAGCGAAGTGTCGCCAGAGTCAGTCACAGACAGTTGACAGTGATCAGAGTGATGAGATCAGAGAGACAGTTGACAGATCAGAGACAGATTCACAGTGAGTAGACAGTTGAGTTGATCATCACAGTGCATCATCGTAGAGTTGAGTCATCATTCTGCAGAGTTGATCAGGCACAGTTGATGATCTGATGATCAGATCACAGTGGTTGAGAGTGACAGTGACAGTTGGGAGTTCGGCTTGTGCCTTCGTGAGAGACGGATGTCTCGAGCGACCCAAGTGCGAGTATCATGGCGCAATCGCTAAATAGTGTCGAGGTGAAAGCCATCGGCAACAATGCAGCGAAGACTGACGATAAAGAGGAGATGATGGTAGTCGAGGCAGGCTGCAGCCAGGAGAACTGGAAGACGAAAGACCCGAGAAGGAGGAAGCGGTCGGACGACAACAGCCAGGAGACGCAGGACAAAGCCAGTAAGGCAGCGAAGGTAAGTCGCGATCAGGATGTTCCCACCAAAAATCGATTCGAGGTGCTATCCGCGGACCCCGTGAAGCAAGGGGCAATTCCCCCAATCAACGTCATTATAGGGGAGGGCAGCTCTTACGAAAAGTTAAAACCCCTCATCAAGAATAGCGTGACATATGAGCCAGTCGTCTACAAGCTCAAGCTTGACGTCTACTCGATCTCCGTATCACACCTCGAGGATTATAGGAAACTGATTAAGGCACTAGAGGACAACGAGTTTGACTACTACCTATACAGAAAAAAGGTGGAGGAAAAACCCCCCATGAAAATCGTCATCAGGAATCTCCCGAAGACGGAACCGGTTGATGAAATCAAAACGCAGCTTCAGGAACTCGGGCGAGAGGTTAGGAGCGTCGTTAGAATGACGAATAGCGTCACGAAGGAACCCCTCCCGCTGTTTCTCGTCACGATCGCGGACAACGCATCCGCGAAGGAAATAAATAATATTAGAACAATCTCCTACATCCGGGTACATGTAGAAGGTTACAGGAAGCCCAGAACCACCGTTCAATGCTACAAGTGCCAGGGGCTCAACCACGTCGCGGAGAACTGCCATTCAAGACCCCGCTGTGTGAAATGTGGCGAGGCCCACCTGACCGCAGATTGCGCGAAGGTGCGAGGCGCCGAACCCACTTGTGCCAACTGTAAGGGGAACCACACAGCAAATTACGGGGGATGCCTAGCCTACAAAAAGGAAAATAGAAGAGGGGCGAGGGAAGGAAACGCGAGGCCAAACAACGACAGGGCGACCATGGCAGGACCGTCGCGAGCAGCGGACTCGGGTAGTTCGACGAGGGGGGCGCGCGCGCAGCCGACGCAAGCACGAAACGCGGCGAGTAGGAAACCGCGGGTCGAGACGCAAACGCGAAATGAGACGAGTAAGCAGCCACGCTTTGAAATGGAGGCCGCGGATTTTCCTCCCATCAGGAGAAAGAATAGCGAAAAAACCGCCGAAGATCACAACGCGAATTACGCGAACGAGCCGGCGCCGGCGCTGCACGGAGACGCACCAAAGACGAAGCCAAGAACGAAAAAAGAAAATTTCTCCGCTCGGGCGGATCTATTGAGAATCATTAATCAAGCTATTCATTTCACGAACGACATCATGAAGGGAACTATTCCCATGCAGGAAGTTATTGCCCAATCAACCCAGATCATCACAAATATGCTCAATCTCGCGATTAATTATGCCTACTAGGACTCAGAATCACCTCAAAATTTGTCACTGGAATGCACACGGGTGCCGTAAAAAGAAAGCGGAATTAGAATCATTCTTAATTGAACATGACATAGATATTTGCCTGCTAAACGAAACTCTAATTAACGAAAACATGATGTTTAAAATCCCCGGGTTTAACGTTTACACAAACTACAAATTCAGAGGCACAGCTGTTGCAATTAAAACTAATATCGCGCACTACGATTGTACACCGACTGGCTTTGAATTTATTGAAGTCACTGCTATTAAAATCAAATTGAAGGGCTCGGAATTGGCTATAGTCTCTGTGTATACCCCGCCGCGCGGCGATTTTACCCACAGGGACTTTAAGAAAATCTTTCGGCTGGCGCCATCTGTGCTAGCCGTCGGAGATCTAAATGCGAAACATACAGTGTGGAATAGTCGCTCAGTTAATACCGCGGGTAGTAAACTCTTTAGATTCTGTTTCGACAATAATATTGCGTTTATG
Source organism: Itoplectis maculator (assembly GCA_964034905.1). Classification (NCBI taxonomy): domain Eukaryota; kingdom Metazoa; phylum Arthropoda; class Insecta; order Hymenoptera; family Ichneumonidae; genus Itoplectis; species Itoplectis maculator. The sequence goes on from CAXITY010000044.1 coordinate 312,217, forward strand.
GCCCCTTTAGATTTTACGCACGTCCCTTATAATGCAGACCATAACCCGGATATTTTGGATATAGCTCTTCTTAAAAATTTCAATTATAACTGCGATATAGAAACGGTTAGGCAGCTGGACGCCGATCACTTTCCTATTATCCTCAATATTGAATTACAAACGGCAGCTCCACCACGCAAACCGCGCTTAAACTTTGCAAAAACCGACTGGGAAAAATGTTATGAAGTCTTAATCAATACTGTTCCAAATAATTAAAAACTAGACACCAGAGAAGAAGTGGATGCTGCAATAAAATCTCTCACTACCCGTATTTCCGAGGCGGCCAATGCCTCCTCCCCTATTTGTAAAACCAAAGACGGTGATCCCCCCCTCCCGAAGGATATATTGATCTTAATTAAAGCTCGAAACGATCTGAGAAATCAGTATAACCAAAATCACAGTCCTTTATTGAAAAGAGCAGTTAATAGACTTAGAAAAAAGATTGAAAATAGAACTAAAGATTTCAGATGTCAAAGGTGGAATAATTTTGTTAAAAAACTAAACATTAAAGATAATTCAATTTGGAAGCTCTCCAAGGCGCTATCTAGGCCATATCCCTCCATTCCGCCTCTCAAAGACACTAATAACGTCCAGAAATTTATCTCCCAGGAGGAAAAAGCAAATTGCTTCGCCTCCTGCTTTGCAAAAACCTTTTCACCTCATGAAACCCCTTCAATACCAGCTTTTATCGAAGAGACGGATAGAATGGTAGAGGATATTTTGGCCCGTGAGACTGAAAGCAAAATAAAACCCACCGATATAGCAGAAGTAAAAAAGTACATTAAAAAGATTAAAAGCAACAAGGCTCCTGGACCTGACCAAATTACCAACTTTTTATTGAAGAAATTGCCGGATTTTTGTCTTAACCTAATAGTAAACATAATCAATGCGTGCTTCAAGTTAAAATATTTCTCAGACGAATGGAAGACGGCGAACGTGCTTGTATTTCTGAAAGCGGGTAAGGACCTCACTCTACCCTCGAGCTATAGACCGATTAGTCTCCTTAACACCTTAAGTAAACTCCTGGAAGGCATATTTATCACTAGATTAAAATTATTTATAGTGCGGAACAACATACTTATAAACGAACAGTTTGGCTTTAGAGATGGGCATACTACCCAACAACAAATTATTAGATTAACAGAATTCATTACAAAAAATTTCAACTGGAACAAGCACACAGGTGCAGTCCTGTTAGATGTAGAAAAAGCTTTCGATAGCGTCTGGATAAACGGTTTGATCAGGAAATTGGACAGCTAGGGCATACCAACCGAGCAGATTGCGTTCATTTCGTCATACCTGTCAAATACATTCTTTTATGTCAACGTCAATGATTATCTATCGCAAAAAATGTCCATTAAAGCGGGCGTGCCCCAGGGCAGTATTCTCGGTCCAATTCTCTTTAGTTTATACATTAATGATATGCCAAAATCCAACAAGGTAGAAATAGGAGTTTATGCGGATGACACGGTTTTCTTCACGGCCTCATTAAGCACTAAATTAATAGTTAAACATTTAAATGGTTCACTCACCCAGGTGCACGATTGGTGTTCAAAATGGAGAGTTAAAATTAATGCTTCAAAATCAGAGTCAATCATTTTCACTAAAACAAACAAAGCAGGGTCAACAGCTAGTCTGAGACCGCCTGATCTAAATAATGCACCAATTCCATGGAAAAAAGAAGTCAAGTATTTAGGAGTCACACTCGACGCAGGGCTTAACTTTAGAAAGCATTTAACGAATACCAGGAATAAGGCCCTGGGAGCCTTGAGTAAACTACGAGCTATCATGAATAGGAAATCTGCTATCGGCATTCGGAACGGCCTAATTATCTATAAAGCTATCATCCGTCCTATCATGACATACGCGACTCCGGTCTGAGGGGAAGCAGCCGTCAGCAATGTAAACAAACTACAGCTTGTTCAGAATAGGATTCTTCGAATCATAACCAAGTCTCCTAGATATACAAAAACGTCATTATTGCACAAGGAATTAGAAGTCCCACTACTTAAGGAGATAATCAAGAGATTTATTGAGAAATTTTACGAGAGTACCGCGGGGTCTGGCTACGAACTTATAAAGTCACTAGGGAATTATGAATACGACCCAAGAAATAAACATAAGAGACCCAAAGACATCTTGAGAATCCATTAATAACGCACCCCGTGTGAGACCTAAGACTGTTTCAGGAAAGAAGCCACATTGAACCAAGGAATCGCTAAAATTGTCAGGAGCATAATAAACCCACTCTCACTATCTCCACCTTTCACCATCTATTTCTACCGTTCTTTTCTATTACTTGTTCCCGCCCTCCCACTTCCCTCTTCTCTAACCTGACCCTCTATCTAGCTTAAGTTGAAATCTATAAATCATGAACTTGCTTGAGGTTTTTTATTTTTCCCGTATTCGGGTTTTTTCCTCAATATGCCAAGTCAAGTCTTAACCAACCGTCAAGTTACTCTCGAGATTATGCAAGAATGCTCCTAACCGAGTAATGCATTTACACCCACCGCCAATAACTAAAATCTTTCCTTTCCTTCGTAAGGAGGGACTACCACGTCGGAGGTTCGCTCCCTATCATTTATGCTAGGGCGCCTAACTCTGACGCCGGGCTGGAGAGTCTCACTGGTGGGAGCGAAGGTATGGGGCACCCTCCACCCCCTCTTGCTTTCTTTCTTTCTTTCTCCGCACCCCAAGCTGATCCTCGAATTTAAAAAACTCGAATCTCACTGTAATCTGACAGAAATGCTTCAGATGGTCAGGAAACTAAATGCAAAACTAGCCAAATGTCATGATAGAATCAACAGATGCGAAGCATTCTATAGCGTAATCCTGAACGACGGCACATAGATTGATACACAGAAATAATCCACTAGTCTTAGCCCATTGGAACGCCAATGGTTTAAAAAGTCATATTAAAGAGGTGATGAACTTTCTCAAGGATCACGAGGTTGACATTTTCCTTGTTAATGAAACTAAATTGAAGCATAACATTAAATGCAAAATCCCAGGGTATAATTGCTTTAGAAAGGATAGACCGGGCAACATGGCTGCAGGGGGCGTTGCTATATACGCAAGAACGAACATTAAGGGCTCAGAAGTCACTCTCAATACAGATAGCTTTGAAGCACATGGCTACAGAAGAAATAACAATTTTTTAATTATCTCAGCATATGTTAGACCCCAAAACAAAATAAACATCAAGGACCTAGATAAACTTTTCATTGCCGATAATCCAGTTTTATTAGTAGGCGAGCTCAACGCCAAACACACAAATTGGAACTGTCTAAGAAATAATCAAAATGGAAACATCATCTCAAAATACATAGATCATAATTCTTTAACTATTAAAGCTCCTGATAATCATACACTTTTCCCGTATAGTGACACTGCTCCGAGCACCGTAGATATTTCTATTATCAAAAATATTATTAACTTCGAGTCTAACGAAGCGGTAAATGAAGTCAATTCCGACCATCATCCTCTTCTAATCACACTCCAAAATACAAGCGTCCCTAGAAACACCGAACAAACACTCAACTACAAAAAAGCCGAGTGGGACAAATTTGCAGATTATCTAAATTCAAACATTATAATTCAAGACAAGATAACCTGGACACAGAAAATCTAATTGAATCTAACGTAGCTAACTTAACGTCCATCATACAAAATGCAATAAAACATGCTATACCTACGAATAAACATAAACCAGATAATCGGATCTGGTTTATTTTCAGGTATTCTATAAAATTAAAAATCTGATAAAATTAAAAAGCAAATCAAATTAAGAAACAAAGCCAGGAAACTGTATCAAAACACAAGAAATATATGGTTCAAGTACTTTAGAAACAAGACTTCCGTTTCCGGGTGCGAATGGAGTGGACGCGTGTGAGATGGGGTGCGAGTTTGTGAAGAGAGTGGAAAGGATTGGAGTGATATGGAGGTGAGAAAAGAGCAGACGGGGATTAAGGAAGGGGTAGGGAAGGGCCGGTGATAAAAGGTTTAGAAGGGCGGTGGGTGAGTAAAGGGTTAATCGGAGAAATGAGGTAGAAGAAGAGGTTAGGAAACTGGCAAGGACGGCGGAAGGGAAGGGGGACGCGGGAGAGGATCAAGACACGTGGCGACAGGTGCGGAGAAAGTAAGAAGCAGGAGGTAGAAAGAAGAGTGGAAGGAGATAAAGAAGGAATGGTAAGGTAGAGAGTGAGAGAGGATAGGAGATACAGAAAGCCGGCAGAGGGGGGCAGAGAGGATAGAGGGGAAAAAAGGGTCAGGCGGAGGTGCAATGGAAGAGGTGAGAAAGGAGTGAAGAGGGAAGGGTTAAGGAACAGGGAGAATTATAAAGAGAGGAAACGGAAAAGTAGGGACGAGATGAGGTTAGAAAACGGCGCGGTGGGGGCAGGGGAAAGGAGACGAAGAAGAGAGATAGGTGGAGACAGGTATGGAGAGCGCGGCAGAAGTTGGAAATAGATAGCTAAGACGGCGGCAATTTCCAATAAGGTGGACAGGCGAAAACGTAAGAAAACGGGCTGGTGGAAGGCGGACAGAGAAAGGTAGATGGAGGGTGATAAGAGGAGGAGTGGAGAACAAAAAGTAGAGTAGGAAGGCAGAAGAGGGTGGAAAATTGAGAGAAAGAGGAGGAGAAAGAGAACAAGAGAAACGTGGAATGTGGGCAACAAGGGAAGACAGGTAGCGAAGACAGCGGCGAAAGCGAGAACGAGAAATGTGGGATAATTACAGGGTAAAGTAGGACTCGAAAGGAGGATAAAGAAGAGTGTACAGAGCGAGAGAAGGCGAGAAACAGAAAGTGAAGAGCGATTGTGGATAAAGTAGAAAGGGGAAAGAAGAGAGAACATGGGTAAAGCAGAAGACAAATAGGAACGAAGAAGGGGAGAGAGAGGGCATAGAAACGGGGAAATGGAAATACGGAATAGAAATGGAAAATGGAATAGAAATGGGAAATTGAATAGAAATACGGAATGAATGAGGGATAGAGAGAGAGAGAAAAGGAATGGAGTGAAAGAGTGGAAACGGAAGTCGGCGGAGAGAGGAAGAAAGGAAGAAGGAGCGGCGTGGAGCGAGGAGCGGCGAGGAGAGGGGAGAGCGAGCGGGCGAGCGAAAGAAGGCGAGAGCGAGCGTGCGAGCGAAAGAAGGCGAGAGGCGAGCGAGACGTGGCGAGAGACGAGCGGGCGAAGAGAGCCGAGCGAGCGGGCGTGGAGCGGCGAGCGAGCGGGCGCGTAGCGGCGAGCGGGCGGAGAACAACGAGCGAACGGAGAGCGAAACGAACAGAGGACAATGGAGTGAGTGGGAGAAATGCGAGCCAGGATAATTGCGAAGAGTGTGAAACGAGAGGTGAGAAAGAAGCGTGCCGCGGATAAATGGTAAGAAAGCAGGTATGAGAGTGACGAAGCGAAGCGAGGAGAAAAGGAATGTCGAAGAAAGAAGGAATGTAAAGGAAAATATATAGGCTCGGAGAGAGAGAGGTGCGAGTGCAAAAGGAAACTGAAATGTAGGGATGAGTGCGAAAGATGGTGTGAGACAGCGAGGAAGGAAATGGCGTGAGAGAGGAAGACTGAATGAAAAGAAAAGAAAATGTATAAAGTGTATCAAGGAGACAACCTTGTGAAAAAATCTTGCAACCCTTCGGGGAGCCAATAAAGACACATACATACATATTTTAGAAACAAATTATCGGCAAATGTAAAATCTCTTATTAAAGAACACTGTAACAAATGTGGGGAAGAAAAATTAAAAAGCCTAAACACTGAAGACAATTCGAACTGGAAAATGTCCAAAGCCTTTACCAAACAAAGTGCAAATGTTATTCCTACACTCCATGGCCCCTACGGACTGGTGTGTAATAATAAAGATAAAGCAAACATCCTTGCGGCGAATTTCGAGAAAGTTCACCACCTCACCGAAGACTTGAGAAACCAAAAGACTGAAAAATTAGTTAATAATATATACAGAGACAAAAAAAGCTCCTGGTCCGGACTCTATCCAAAATATAATATTAAAAAACTTACCCCACAAGGCCATAGTACAAATCACCAATATATTCAACTCTTCTCTCAAGCTCTCCTATTTCCCAAAATCCTGGAAACATGCGAATGTGCTAGCGTTTCCAAAACCAGGAAAGGATAAATTATTCCCCCAAAATTACCGTCCTATCAGCCTCTTGCCAACGCTTAGCAAAATCTTTGAAAACATTATTTTAAATAGGCTTAAAATTCACGAGTCAGAAAACAATCAGCTGATACCTCAACAATTCGTCTTTAGACCATACCATAGCACTGTTCATCAACTTGCTAGACTTACTAATGCAATAACAACTAACTTCAACTTAAATAAATCCATCGCATTAGTCCTATTAGACATAAAAAAAGCATTTGATACAGTATGGCAACGAGGACTTATATATAAATTAAATTCGTACGGAATACCCCGTTATTTAATCAAAATTATTCTACAATATCTACGAGAAAGAACCTTCTCAGTATTAGCCAATGATGAACATTCAGATACGCAATTAATAGTAGCTGGTGTTCCACAGGGCTCAATCCTAGGCTCCGTACTATTTTTATACTATATTAACGACATTCCTGTTACATCAAGTACCGATATAGCCCTTTTTGCGGACGACACAGCAATTTTTTCGTCATCTTGGAAAAAGAGTGGCAATAAAAAAAGTTCAATAGCATACGGACAAAATAGTCCAACACTTTGATAATTGGAAAATTAAAATCAATGGCGCTAAAACTGAACTGGTCTTTTTTTCAAGAAGAAAAAACCGGAGAAAATACCGCCGTTCTACATGAATAACGTACTAGTTGAACCAAAAAATCAAGCCAAATATCTAGGAGTAGTTCTCGACTCTAAGCTTAACTATAATAGTCATGTTGCGGGAATCTGCAAAAAAGTACAAGCAGCCAAAGGCATTTTGTATCCACTACTTTGTAGGAAAAGTGCACTTACACTAAAAAATGAACACAGGGACAGGGAATGCGAACAGGGACAGCGAAACAAACTACCCCATCAGTTATTCGATATGTACAAATATCTGTATAACGATACAATTGAATAATAAAGATATTTGCTAAAGAAAGAAAAGAAAGACTCCGCACCCCAACAGTCACGTCGAGTAGGCGACTTGGTTGCCAAACTGAGGACTTCTCCACGATCCTGGAAAAGAGCATCGAATTCACCAAAGCGTCCTGCTGAAGAGATCGCTCACCACAAAAACCGAAAAATACCGACAAGGTAATTTTCAACACTTTCTCCAATTAAAAAAATTCCTAGCTCCTTAAATTTTTAAAATCTTCAAATCCTTAAAATCATTCCTCTTGTAAAAAATCTTTCCTTCACTCTAATTACAACCTGGGCACTATACTAAAGGCTCTCTGATAAAGAGGGATACTGAGAAGATACTTCTGATACCGAGAAAAAAAGAGTCGGCCTGTTACCGCCGTGAATTCGCAATCGCGCTATCGCATAAACAACCCCTTACACCCAAAACCTCACCAACACACTGACAATCGTCACTCCCAACAATCACACACTCACACCAGAGACACGCCGATCCCCCAACAACAACACATCCGTCACACCATACACCACCGTCACCTACACTCACACCTTCTCTATCGACGCCCCCACACGCCCCCCAACGCTCCTTTCACTGAAACCAGCGGAAATCTCCAGGTCCAACGACGATGAGCAAAAAAGGAACCTGGACATCGCAAAGCCAAAACGCGTCAGGCTCTCTCGGAACATTTCTTTTAATAATAATAAATCTGATTACTAAATTTATCACAACTAACCAAATCTGTCTACGATTAATTCAATTTGTCAACCCTCATCCCCGACAAAAATCACTGAAGATCATCTCTCCAACAAAATCTCTACGGCGACATCTCCACTTCGTCTCCGATATATTTTCTCATTCTCTCATTCTCACTCGTGACGGGACTTCGCAACGTGGGTTTTCGTCAAGCTGTATGGACGTAAGAGGAAGAGTCAGATCGAGGCTAAATGAAAAAAAGTAGAACGGAGTAAGACTCTGAGCGACTTCTGGGAGGCAATACGATCTTTCCGGCCACGGAAATGAACGGGTGGGGTGGGGATGAAGAAAGAAGTATGGCGAGCGCACTTCGAGAGGCTGCTGTGCGGCGGTGAGCAAACGGAGGTGGTTAGTAGTCAGCAAGTTTTAAATTTGGTAAGCGAGGACGAGGAAGACGAGGAAGACAGTGAGGATTTGAAGGAGTTAAACAAGGAGATCAGTCTGGAAGAGCTGTCAAAAGTAATGAAAAAGATGAAGAAAAGAAAGGCACCGGGAGAGGACGGGATACGACTAGAGTTTCTGATTGGATTGCCGGGAGAGATATTGGTGGTATGGCTCGGGATTTTGAATGATTTCTGGAGGCAGGGCGAAATCAGTGAAAGATGGGAGGTGGCAAGAATCTTTCCCATTTTGAAAGCCGGAGATAAACATGACGCAGCAAACTACCGAGAGGTGGCTCTACTGGACGTAGAATACAAGATTTTGACAGCGATTATGGCAAATCGACTCCGGAGATGGTTAGAGAAGAACAATAAGCTACAAGAGAGTCGAAATGGATTTCGAGCAAAAAGGCCGACGAGAGATTGGTTCTTTGTCCTGAACTCATTGATCGGAAAGAAGCTGAAGAAGAAAAAAGGGAAGCTGTACGTTGCTTTTATCGACTTCAAGGCCGCGTTTGATATGGTGGACCGCGAACTGATGGTGGAGAAGATGAAGGAATTGGGGCTGAGAGGAAGATGAGTGAGGATGGTCACGAGCATTTATAGGGGGACAACGAACGAGGTCATCACACAGGAGGGTTGTACGGCGAGATTTGAAACGAGTATAGGAGTGCGTCAGGGTTGCCCGCTCAGTCCCACGCTATTTAATATTTGCTTGGACGACTTGGACGAACAGTGGGGGAGGAGGAATGAAGGGGGAGTGGTGGTAGGAAGGACGAAGATATTTGCTTTGAAGTTTGCTGATGACGTGGCGGTGGTAACGGAGGACGCTGGTGGTCTGAACGGGATGCTGAGGGGGCTAGCGAGATACGTGGAGAGAAACAGGATGCAAGTCAACGTGAAGAAAACGAAGGCGACGGTCTTCAAGAACGGCGGAAGGAGAAAATCAGGAGAAGTTTGGAAGTACGGGAGTAGCGAAATCGAAGAAGTGAACGAGTATAAATACCTGGGATTCACCTACACGACAAAAAGTTTTTAGACGAAGCACCTTAGTATCCTCGCGGGAAAGGCGCAGGTCGCCACTAACGCAGCATGGGGGATTATGCATAGAGCCTACATAGGAAGCCTACAGAGAAGAGCCTACCTTATGGACACGTTGGTCAGGACGATACTTATGTACGGCGCAGAGATTTGGGGTTGGAAAGAGAGGCAGAATATCGAAAAAATGGCAGGGAGATTTGCGAAGATGATGCTGGGCGTGAGTAAATGCACACCGGCATATATTTGGCGAATGGAATCGGGCAGACAGAAATTGGAAGCGGAAGCCTGGTGGAGAGCTGCGAAGTATCTGGTAATTATTCTGAAGATGAATGACGACCGCTGGCCAAAAATCTGGCTCAAGGAGAAATTAAGAAACTGGGAGAACGGGAATGGTTCAAAGTGGATGAAGGAAGTGGAATTGGCATTGATAAGAATGGGGGGGGGGGGGGGTGAGTCACTGCGCGATATGAGGGAAGGGAGAGTATCGCGAGAACTACTAATAAGGCTGGTCCAAGGTTCCAAGACAATAGAAGACCTAACAATACAGGAGGATCGGGGTCGAATTGACGCCTCGAGGTACTGTCCAGAATACGGCTCATGGAAGAGGGTGATGGGCTATGAAAAGTATTGGGACAAGCAGAACACGAAACTCAGAGATAAAGAGCAATGGGCGAGAATGAGGTGTGGCAACGTGGGCCGAGCAGGGAATAAGGGGTACGGAAATGTCAAATGTAGATTGTGTGCGGCGGAGAAAGAAAATCTAGAGCATATATTGGAATGTAAGGAATTCAAGAGGTTAGTAAAAGCGGATTTGAGGGTGGCTGTGGAAGAAGTTTTGAAAGGCGGAGAAGGCGGCCGAACGCAGTGGAAGCGGATTCTAAGGGGGTCGGTAAGAGTCGAGCTCTGCGAGTACTGTAGGGTATTTGAGAGAACGGCGAGAGCGAAGGAACAAACGGAGTTATGGGAGGACGTGATGTCCCGAGGGGTAGAGTGAGTCACTAATTTTTAAGAAAAAACACCAAAGGCGTATGAAAACCAAAGTTAGGTTACGAGACGGAATATTATTGTTAAAGGATTGTATGATTCTTAAGCCCGGTAGAGCAAGAACGGCTAATAAAATCTATCTATCTATTAACTAGATTTGAACAAAAGTCTGGAAGATTAAAAAAAAAAAATTTGTAATCTGATCAGAGCCAGGAGCTTTATTGTTTTTTGTCTTTTTGATGTATTTCTTGACTTCATGAAGGGTAGTAGGTTTTATTTCGTTCTCTAACTCGCGAGCCAGGATTTGCTCTACGATCCTGTTCGTCTCTGCAATAAATTCTGGGTTAGAGGGGGTTTCATGAGGTGTAAATGTTTTGGCGAAGCAGGTAGCGAAGCAATTTGCTTTTTCTTCCTGAGAAATAAATTTCTGGAAATTATTCTCATTTTTCAGAAGAGGAATATAAGGGGAAGTTCTCGAGAGAGAGCTTTTGATAGTTTCCAAATTGAATTGTCCTTGATGTCAAGTTTTTTTAACGAAATTATTCCAATTATCACATTTGAATCTTCTGATTCTTTTGTCAATATTTTTTCTGAGATTATGAATTAATTTCTTGAGTATGGGGCTGTGATTTTGATTATAAATGTTTCTCAAGCTATTTCTCACTTTAATAGAATCTAAAATATCTTGGGGCACAGAGGGATCTCCATCTCTGGATTTGCAAAAAGGACTGGACACTTTGGCTGCCTCAGAAATGATGTTAGTGAACGAAGTTATAGTTTTACTCAAATCTTCTTTAGTGGAGTACGCGTTATTGTCTGGTATATTGAGCAATAGAAAATTATGAAATTTTTCCCAGTCTGTTTTAGCAAAGTTTAATCGTGGTTTACGCGGTGATGCTGTCGTCTGCAGTTCGATATCTAAAACAATGAGGAAGTGATCCGAATTCAGCTCTCGTACCGTCTGAAAGTTGCAGTTGAAGTTAAAATTCTTTGGAAGTGGCGATGTCGAGAATGTCGGATTTGTGTTCTACAATGTAAGGAACGTGTGTATGGTCCAGATGCGCCAAAAAAGCTATGTTGTTATCAAAAAAGTGAGACAGAATACTTTTCGTCGAAGAAAATTGACGCGAATTCCACCCGGCGCGGCCTGGTTCAAGGGCTGCCGGGGCTCTGATTTGACGAATTAAATTAAATACGAAGTTTTGTTAGGCACCAGCTAATTTATCATAATTAGCAACGATAAGACAAAGATAATAAATTTCGGCTAGCCACGGATTGCATGTGGTTCCGCTGGAGACCCGAGGGAAATTGCAAGGGTAAGCGAGAGTAAAGAAATCAGGTAGACAATTTGGACTTACAGTTGCTGCTTTTGTTTGACGATCTCCGTCAGTTCGCTCGACTCTGTTGTCCAATCAATCCCACTTCCTTCAATTGACAAGTGGTTCACAGGTTCACAAATAAATACCGTCGAACAATAGTCGACGGAAACACAATTATGATCGACGAAATAGTCGTCGGAACACAAATTCAATCAATCTGATAAACTTAAATAATTAGGTCGACAAAGAAAGCGAGACTCCTCGAGGATATTACAGGTGACTGCCCGTTACGGACGTCGGCGGGCAAGCGTCGATCGTCGCTCGATCGCGCGACGTCGTGCGTTACACGTGACGCGTTTCGACCCGGCCCTTCGCCCTAATTGGTCGATATTGGCGAACTATTTCGCCGCGGCGTACTGTCGCAGCCATCGTCTTCGCTCCGCGATCAAAGTTGTCGGTTAGGCGCTCGCATGTATAAATGCGCCGAGCGGCTCGTTAACGGACAAATTCACGCGACTTATAATAATTTTTTTTCGTTGTCGAGAAGTCGATTTGCGGTTCCGACGTCGAGGATGCGTACAATTAAGCTTTTGTCACAAAAGAATCTGAAAATTTTGCTGCCCATGGTCTTCGCTGACCGGTTATTCCAAGCAGTGTGTTTGGCGTTAACTTTACGTAAGTTAGTTTAGTTAGTTTTTAAATATCTTTATTTATCTTTTAAAAACAGTTCGTACAGATGTTACATTTGTTACATTTTGATCATGTTTATGAGGTCCAATCAACGTTCCAATCACAATGCACTCAATCGATGACGTTGAGAGTTGGAGTTCGATTTAACGTTCGTGAAACTGCGAGAAACGAACGACTTGAGCGGCATGAGAACTGATGTACGGCATAAAATATGGCAATTAATTAGGATTGAGGTTTAAATAAATGGAATACTGATCACTTCGTTTTCGATGGATTTACTTTGACACATATTCGATACTACATTTTGCCGGCGTGGTCACTGCGGAAGTCCCGTCGTCGTCTCTCAATTGAACACCGCCTTCTCGATCACATACCCCCTCCCTTACTTCCGTCGTATCTTAAGGCTGACATTCACGTGTAGTCGACCAGGCGCGTTTGCAAATTACTACAAAAAATCGTTTGTTACGAAGAAAATGTGATTATAGTATAAAAAATATGGTAATGAATGAAATCAAGTAAAAATGGCCCCATTGCCGTACCCTATAAGGCCGACCAGACAACTGTACGGGTTTCCTCGTTGCGATTAATGTAAATTTGGGGATTATTTTTACACCACTGTAAAGATCGGTCAATTCACTTTCAAAAAATCGTTTATTTAATCGATTCCGCCTATTACTCCGCCAGATAACGACTGATAAAGTTATGCTTATCAGTGACCCCTCTGCCGACACAGCTGTGCCCAATCCCGACCAGGGCTGAGCCCATTACCGACCACTAGCGAATCGGGCGTTTTTCTCCCCGAATTTTTGATTTTTCGGACAAACACCTGCGATTTTGGGAATCAGCGGGGAATTTGCCATCGGATAAGGTATTTTAACTATACAAATCGAAATTTTATTCGTCCCCTTTTCATGTTGAAAAATTGACTTCAATAACAGCTACAAAGAAACTGAAGCTGAGATACAAAGAAACTGAAGCGTTGCCACGTCTAACCCTCCCCCATAGTCGCGAAACGATTCGGAGCGCACGTTTGAGTTCCCAGTTACTCGTGTGCTCGCTGCGAATACACATCGAAAATCTCCGGCAATATTCACCTCGACATCAATTGACTTGCGACTGTTCAACCTAGTGTTCGTAATTATTAGTGAAAAGGTTTCCTATGCAAGTGCAGAATGAGTGCGGATCCCTCAAATGGGGAGATCGGAAACGTCAATAAAAAAAAATACTGTTTGCGATTGCATAATCACACGAAAAATTCAGCAAACACATCGATTTCTGCAGATGCAGAAATCGATCTCGCATCGCAGGAATCGCTGGGATGCAGAAATCGTTGGGTAGATACCCAACAACTAACGAAAAAAAAGACATGCATCGCGGCTGACGCAGTTAAAGAGAACGAACTCTCTTCGTCAACCGCAACTCCGAATATCACCGAAGTGAATGCGACTCGCTCACTAGGTAAGGTCATGAAGAAAGAATGGAAAATATTCGTAAAAATACAAAACTCAAGAAATTCTCAATCATTTTTTATTTTTCTTCACTAATATCGAGATTGCTTTTTTTTTTTCATCGATCAAACCTGGATTTTCTTCCTTCGTTCGAGAGAAGATCGTGAAAATGGAGATAAATCAAACAGCTTCGACACGTCGGAACTAGTATTGTCTCTACCAAACGCGGACCCGGAAGACGGAAACATGCATATATCTCAACCTTCACCGGGTAACTCGTCATAATATTTTCTTAAATATTTGAAGACTACAAAGGACTTATTGTTATAATTTGTTAAAAGAGGTCACTTCCCGCTCACTTCACATAAATTCGAGAAAAATATAAGAGAATTGCAAACACTAGTCGATGGTAAAAAAATCTGAAAAAATGTATGCAGATTAAAGATCTGGAAAGATTAATTTTGTACAATAATAATTCTAAAATGTTATTAAAAAATTGTAGAAAAAAAAATAGTTCAACGAATCTCCCGGTCACCTAATTTTTTTTTTCTCTTTTTTTTTTCAATCCAAATTATTTGTTCATTTTTCTGAATTCGTCTGCATTTTTTCAGATTTTCTAGTTGACTTTAAATTCTGTGTTTTTTTATATGAAAAATGTGAGTACAAAAACACGAATTTCAAAGTCCTAAAACTCAGAAAAAATGCATACATATACAGAACGAACGAATCATTTGCATTAAGGTAGTCCTTGCGTCTAGTATTCATTTCACAGAAATTCGAGAAAAATGACAAGAAATTGCAACCACTTCTCGATAATATAAAAATCTGAAAAAAACCATGCATTTTAAAGACGTTGAAAAGATACATTTTGCATAATAAAAATTCCAAATTGTTATTAACAAGTTGATGAAAAATAAAATTGTTCAAGAAATCCTTCGACAACTTAATTTTTTTGTTTCAATGAAAATGATCCGTTCATTTTTCTGAAAATGTATGAATTTTTTCAAATTTTTTAATTTACTTTAAATTTTGTGATTTTCCCTATGCTGAAAAACGCAAAAATCAAAGTGAATTAAAAAATTTGAAAAAATTCATGCATATTCAGAAAAATGAACGGATCATTTTCATTTAAACAAAAAAATTAAGTTGTCAAAGGATTTGTTGAACAATTTTATTTTTCATCAATTTGTTAATAACAATTTGGAATTTTTATTATGCAGAATTTATCTTTTCAACGTCCTTAACATGCATGATTTTTTCAGATTTTTATATTATCGAGAAGTGGTTGCCATTTCTTGTAAATTTTCTCGAATTTATGTGAAATGAATACTAGACGCAAGGACTACCTTAAAAAAAATTGGGTCACCGAAAGATTTTTTGAACGATTTTTTTAATCAATTTGTTAATAACATTTTAGAATTAATATTATGGAAAATTAATAATTTAAATAAATAAATAAATATATAAATAAATTTTAGAGACTTCAAACGGGAGACATAACAGGCACAGAGGCTGGAATCGTATCAGGATATCGTCAAGTGACGACAGTTCAGACCAAGAATCTATTTGTTCCCAAGAACTAAAAGACGAAGCTGCAGAGTTGACTAGAAGTCCCGCAGCAAGAACAAGCATCAGAAGAGGCTCGCAACGTTCAACATCGATGAGAAGCTCTCGAATTGTCGACGCCGAAGTACAAGAGGAGATACCGTCTACTTTTGTTACCACATCCGTTAATATCAGCGAGTATGCTTCACCAGAGATTCTCGACAGGATTAAAAAATTCGCACTTATGGATGGCAAATATTTCGAGCTCTGTGGAAAAGTAAAAGATACGGATAGCATACCAGTTGCCTGTCAGAATTGTCCAAACAAGAAAGTCCTTATAGGTTTGTTCAAAACTACGAGTAATCTTTTGAAGCATTTAAGGAAGGTGCACCCTACGATTCATGAGGAATACTTAGACTATAAGAAAAGCAAACGAAGCGAAAACAGTAAGCGTGACTGCAGTACCAACAGAAAAGAACCACCGAAAAAACGACAAAAAAAATCTCAGGCTCAAGTTGACGGTCAAGCTGATTTTGAGAACAAACTGTTAGGTTTTGTTATCGAAACCATGACTCCACTGTCAACTATAGATCATCCGAGTTTCAAAAAACAGTTCGAAGGTGAAGACGAAAAACTCGTCAGCAGACGCACAATCACGAGACGACTAATCGAAATGGACGCAAAGCGATTGGAGAAATCGAAGGATTTATTCTCGCAAGCCAAGTACGTATGTACGACTGCCGATATCTGGTCGGCGAGAAGACGAAGTTTCATCGGCGTGACCGGTCATTTTATCAAAGATGACTTCACTCGTGAGTCTCTGCCCTTGGCGTGTAGGCGGTTCAAAGGAACTCATTCCTACGAAAATATCGCTTCAATCTTAGAGAGTATCCACTCGATGTATGGGTTGACTGTTTCGAAGATTGTCGCGACTATAACGGATAACGCTACAAACTTCGTTAAAGCATTCAAAGAGTTCGGGATACAATTCAACGAGGAAAGACAACAGGCTTCATACGATGCCGACACAAGCGAGGGTTCAGATATGGACTGTTTTTCAAGTTCATATGATATCGAAACGACTGAGGAACTGATTTTCTTACCACATCATCTACGCTGCGCCACACACACTCTTCACTTGGTTGTGACTAGCGACTTGACGAATGAACTAAAAAAAGTCGATCATATGTTCAGGCGTCACTCTAATACAATCGCGAAGTGTTCCAAGCTCTGGCATAAAGCGGCACTGCCAAAATCTGCCGAAATTATTAAGGGTACCGTAGGTCACACGTTCAGCTATCCAATTGTCACTCGGTGGAATTCTCTCTACGATGCTTTGAGGCAGATATTGAAGAGCAAAGCCGCGTTGCCGTCATTATTCGAACGCTTAGAACTGGGAGAGACATTCACGACAAGCGAAATCACGTATATGGAAGAATATTGTGAAGTTATGCAGCCTATGGTCCGAGCTACAGACATACTACAAGGACAAGACAAAATCTATTACGGAATACTCTTACCGACGTTGATAACTCTCAAGCGTAAACTCGAGAGTTTGGCTGGAGGTCGTCGGAGATACGGTAGATTATTAGCAAAAGCGTGTCTTGGCGGCCTAAACAAAAGATTGGATAATTTTCTATCTCTCGACGATCGAGCGACTGATGCTGTCGTAGCAGCTATCTCACACCCCGCGTTCAAATTGCAATGGTTTTCTGCCGTCAAGAAGACATACAAACTCGATTTGCCTCTATCCGACATGAATGACATGTTTGTAAACGCTTCCAGCTCGTTCAGAGAACAGAATCATTCTAATAATTCTGATGAAAGGTGTTCGGGCTCAGTTTCGTCATTTCTCGCTGTTGGATGCAGTGGGTCTCAAAATTACAACTCAGATAGTGACGCTAGTCAATCGAATGAAAAAGGTTTTTCCGCAGATGATATTCGAGTACAATTGCTGTCCTTCTTGAATGACAAACGAACGAGTTTGACGATACTCAACGAGTACCCGATTGTACGAGAAATATTCTTCAAGTATAACACCCCTCTTGCTTCCTCGGCACCGGTGGAGAGATTATTCTCGTTCGCAACGATCGTCAACGCGCCGAGACGACACGCTTTATCTGATAGGAATTTCGAACGGATAGTTCTATTGAAAAGCTTTGCCAAGTACAACACCGTGTTAGCTTAAGTGTGTAAATAATTGACTACAGATTTTGTACGACAAATGTATCTACCTGACAAATTCGAATAAATTACGATTATAATCATACTTATATAATTCTTTTTTCGCTATAATTTGCGCCGATTCTGGCCACTGATGTAGCTTTTCTTTTATTCTGCGCTGATCACTGCACGACAAATTTAATGCTATCTGTTTATTCTTTGTGCTGCACGTAATAAAAAAACGTACTTCAAACGTACTAAAATCGTGGCAAGAGATAGAAAAATGCACATGATAGATTCCTACCGAGTACTTATAAAAGTACTCATTCGAAGTACTTTTAAAAGTACTTTAAGTACCAAAAGTACTTTAGTACTTTAAGTACTCTAAGTACTTAGTACTTTTTTTGGTACTTTGCCCAGCTCTGGTATTAATGTACTTACGTTGTACGTTGCAGTACTCGGTCGTACAGGGTCCTCAGAATATTGTTCAAATTTTTATTTATTGCTATGTGTACGCAGCACTCGCGTAAATAATTCTTTCTGTCGAAGTGGTCGGCAGAGGGAGCGTGGTCGGCAATGAGGACATTTACCTTATTCGACATATGAAACCAGAAATCCACGATTCCGCAGATTTGTTATAAGTTATTCCAGGAACTATGTTCTCGCAGTTACATCAACGAAAAGACTGGATTACGTTTTGAATTTTTGTTGGCCCTAAAAAGGGCCGATTGATTTTTCGACATTGCTGGTAAACCGATACAGTTTAACCATCGAATCCGTAGAGGGTCCGGCCTTGACGTTTCAGAGCGTAGACGATGTCCATTGCGGTGACGGTCTTCCTTTTGGCGTGTTCCGTGTTGGTGACGGCATCACGGATGACGTTTTCAAGGAACACTTTGAGGACTCCATGGGTTCCTTCGTAGATCAAGCCAGAAATACGCTTGACACCACCTCGACGAGCCAGACGACGGATGGCCGGCTTGGTGATTCCCTGGATGTTATCACGAAGAACCTTCCTGCGTGGCGCTTGGCTCCTCCCTTTCCCAATCCCTTTCCACCCTTGCCGCGACCAGTCATTTGTTAACTAACGAGAATGTATTCGAACGAATCCTCGAAGCGAAATGATGTCTCATCCAGACTATACCACCGTTTATAAACGCTATCCACCGCGCCACCGCTACTTACTGCTCCGTTATCAGTTAATGGCAGCATAAGGACTCCTTGAGGGACTTTGAAAAATTCCGGCACAGGGGGCCCTTTTGACGTGACCTATACAGCGGCGGCGGCGGCGGCGGCGGCGACATCTTTTTACACTTGAGAATAAATGTTACTGTGGTTAATCCGGCAGGTAAACGATGAACAAAAAAATCTGAGATGTTTTTTGGGTCGCTGATTACGAATCTGAGCTCAAAATCGAGAAATAAAAAATGGTGGGTCAAATATGGCAGACTAAAATGCTTAAAGTAGCTTGATGAAGATGAAACTTGGAATTCATGGGTCTCTTGTGTTGCTGATTAAGAATTGAACGCAAAATCCAGAAATTAAAAATCGCGGATCGAATATAGCGGACCAAAATGCCAGTTATTTTGAATTCTGGATTTTGAGCTCGGATTCGTAGTGAGCGACACAAAAACCCCCGGACACGAAATTTGAAGTAGATCTTATGTTAAGAAAAAAGTATGCTTCGAAGGGTTAATGGAACAGTCAAAAATTGTTTCTTCGAAACAAAAATTGTTACGCCATGTATAAAAAAGTAGGCATCACATCAAACCATAAATACATGGCAATTTCAAAAATAAAATCAAATCAAATGCAGCCAAGCAAAATCCCCGTAGTCACTGGCACGCAGCAAACTTGGCGTACCAGCGACTTGCTCCCGTACATAGTCCATTGAAGTAAGTGCGGGACAGAAGCCACTTTTATATAATTTAAAAAATTAATTTTTTTCAGAGTCGTGAGCCGGTCGCTCGCTCGGTCGCTTTCTCGGTCGCTCGCTCGGTCGCTTTCTCGGTCGCTCTCTCTAGTCGCTTTCTCGGTCGCTCTCTCTAGTCGCTCCCTCGAGTCGCTTACCAAAATTACAAGTGCACTAACAATATAGATACGCATATTCCCAGCCATCGCTGTGTATTCAATTACGTCACCGTACTCCGATTAAGTTACGAAATCAGCATTTCTTCTTCTTTGACTGGATTTTACTTTAATGAGTTCTGGGATACACCGAGAAAAAATATTCTACGCGCCAGTTCAACAGCACCGGATGAACTTGGCTCCGTGTTGAGATAAATTATTCAATGACACACCGCGCGTATTCGGAGACTCGCCGGTACAGGACGTTGCCCAAAACATTCGACATTTATTACGATAGAATAATCTACGTTGGACATTTTTGGTGGCCCTTAAAAGGGCCGTTTTGTGGTTTTCGATGCTTGCGATTACTTCGAGCTGGTGTACTTTGTGACAGCCTTGGTGCCTTCGCTGACGGCGTGCTTGGCCAATTCACCAGGCAACAAGAGACGCACAGCCGTCTGAATTTCCCGAGAAGTTATGGTCGATCGCTTGTTGTACTGAGCCAGTCTCGATGCTTCGGCGGCGATCCTCTCGAAGATATCGTTCACGAAACTGTTCATGATGCTCATGGCTTTACTCGAGACTGCGGTATCCGGATGAACTTGCTTCAACACTTTGTATATGTAGATCGCGTAGCTCTCCTTCCTCTTGCGCTTCTTCTTCTTGTCCGTCTTGGTAATATTCTTCTGAGCTTTACCAGCTTTCTTCATTGCTTTACCACTAGCCTTCGGGGTCGGCGCCATGATGCCACAGATGCGAAGATTTTCAAGTCAAATCGTGAGAACAGATATCTTACGACTGCGAGAGCTCGAGGCAGAATAGGTGCTGCCGAAAAATCACCCTATTTATAACAGAAAGCCATGCCAACGACGCACCAATCACGGGCGAGAAGATGG
Source organism: Itoplectis maculator (assembly GCA_964034905.1). Classification (NCBI taxonomy): domain Eukaryota; kingdom Metazoa; phylum Arthropoda; class Insecta; order Hymenoptera; family Ichneumonidae; genus Itoplectis; species Itoplectis maculator. The sequence goes on from CAXITY010000044.1 coordinate 332,626, forward strand.
GGTACCGGATTGGCCGCACGTGATTGGTGCGCCGCTGGTTCCGACGGTCGACACTATAGAAAGCCGCCAAACACGTGACGCTAACAAAACTGTTTTTCCCTACACCCTTACTTTCTCTAATATAAATACTTATTTTAAAAATGTTTATTGCATGTTTTACATTTTATATATCTGATATCGCATCAAGAGACGCGGTAGTGTCTCGACGCCAGGTTAAAGAAGGAATTCATTCGGTCGCAGAACTAGTCTTTTAACGTGAGCTGCCGCTAATCTGATCGACTCGATGTCGGCGCATTTTTCAGTTAAGCTCAAATATAACTCGAAATAGCGTTGGCCATCCGTAAAACGTATCGGGTGAGATATTTTTATAAATCACGCGAATACGAAACGCATTTAGCTGAGCGACAATCAGGAAGGCACTCGTCGAGACAGGACCGTGCGGCGTGAGGTCTGACTAGCGCACTAATCAGAAGCGAGCAGCTGCGACGCCCCTCGCGTCATTGGTCCGCTGGTCGGGCAGAAAAGGGAAATACGCGTGCTCTTGCCGTACTAGGCCAGTACAGCTACGAACTCCGTGAGGAGCGATTCACTCTGTAACCGTTCTTCTAAAACTTGGAAAAATCATGTCTGGTCGTGGCAAAGGTGGCAAAGTTAAGGGAAAGTCAAAGACTCGTTCCAACAGAGCTGGTCTGCAGTTTCCCGTTGGAAGAATCCATCGGCTCCTTCGTAAAGGCAACTACGCCGAGAGAGTTGGCGCAGGAGCACCGGTCTATCTCGCGGCCGTTATGGAGTATCTGGCGGCTGAAGTACTCGAGTTGGCTGGCAATGCCGCTCGTGACAACAAGAAAACTAGGATCATCCCGAGACATCTTCAGCTTGCCATCCGCAATGACGAGGAACTGAACAAACTTCTGTCTGGTGTCACTATCGCTCAAGGTGGTATCCTTCCCAACATTCAGGCGGTTCTGCTTCCGAAGAAAACCGAAAAGAAGGCATAAATCTACGCTTCGTACAGGAAAAACGGCCCTTTTCAGGGCCACCAAAGATTCAAACGACGGAATACTTACCGCATTTGTGTATTCACACCGATATAATAAGCATATATCAGAAATTAGTTATATGTTAAGCTTCGTTCTCGAGATATAAGTATAACTGTAGTACCGCTTCCAGCGTGTGATGCCGCCACAACCGTTCAGAATAAAAAGGGCGAGCATGGACCCACCTAGGGGCTAGCCGCGCGTTTCGTGGGCTCGCGCTCCTCACATCGTTTTTTGTGCTTGACGTGGTCACACCGTTTCAGAATTTCAACGTTTTTTAGTTAGTTTTTATTCATTCAAGAACGGAGTTTTTTCATCATCGAAATGGGCAAGGAGGACAAAAAGTCCAAAGAACCGATACTTGGCCTAGGCATAAAACCGGACAAGAAGAGGAAAAAAGAAGAAGTCCAAAGAAGACCCGGATGACCGTTTAATGCGGAAATTAAGGGAAATCGAGAAGGACATATTCGCAGACGCGGTAAATCACAAGATGACGGACAATCTCCGCACATAGACCGAAACAGGTCGAAACCTTCGTCGAAATCGTCGCCGACCGAAAAGTCAGCGAGATCATCGAACGAGAAGCCAACGAGTTCACCGTCGATCGAGAAAGCAGCGGGCTCATCATCGTCAGCCGAGAAGTCAGCGAGGAGATCGTCGTCGTCGAGATCGGAAGGGCCGAGTCTCCCGCCATTATCACCACTTTCAGTCGTCGATACGATGACGGTAACCTTTTTCAGTTTTTCAGCATTATAATGGACTTTTACATCTGACGGCAGTGTTCACACCGTGTGGGGCGCACGGGGAGTGAAACAATGTCCGCGCGTTATCCGGTTAATTATCGGACAAATTCGGTCTTACACTGGAGGTAAAACGAATCCTGTAATTTACAGGTTTGTTTTTCCTTGTTTTTCACAGGAGATTCTTTACTGGACGGCGCAATGTGTCCAACTTCAGTTATCAGTGTGTTACACGAGACAGAAAATCCAGTCGCAGCGGAGACAGAACCTCCAGTAACAAATACTGAGGTTGCTACGGTGTCCGAGGTCAGCGAAGATGTTCTGATGATTTTGGGTAACGACCCAGCAGCAAACGCACCGAAGGAATTGCAACTCCACCCAGACTTGGCTTCGAGATGGAAATATTGGCTTGAAGAAGGCTTATCGAGGGAGGAAAAGACAGAACTTCTTCGGAAATATCCTCGCAGTGGGAATGTTCCCTTCGAGGCACCTGTTTTGAACCCAGAAATTGCTGCTACGCTCCAAGGCGCAGCAATCAAGAGGGATAAATATTTCATCGAGTCCCAGATTCTGGCAGGCTCTGCGATGGCTGCCTTAGCGAAAGGGATCTCAATGCTCATCACAGACGACAGCGAGTCAGTCGATAGACTCCAATTACTTGAGTGCTTATGCGACTCAGGCAAGCTCATGTCAGAGCTACACAGAGGTGAATCGATAGCAAGAATAGCTTTCATAAATCCAGGAATGAAAAAGGAGGTTAAGAAAATCCTCGACAAGGCCCAGGCAGGCAATTATCTCTAAGGAGATAGCTTCAGCGACAAGATCAAGGAAGCACGATCCATAGAGAAGCTGGGCAGGGATCTCAAGGCCCCACCACCCGCCGCGTTAAAGGAAAACGTGAAGAAGAACCAGGTAAAGTGGAAAGGCCCGTCTGCAAAAGTTCTCGGATCTTCTCAGACGGGCAATCGTCAGGGACCATATTCGAAGGACCAAGGGACGTCGAAGCAACAGACGTACAATCAAGGAACAGGAGGAAATCGACCTATGAACCAGCAGCAGAACTCCCAGAATCAGAATCGTCGATAGATTCGGTGAGAACTGCCGGCAGGCTCAAAGATTTTGACAAATATTGGGAAAATTTCCCCGAGGACAATTTTGTATTGCGGTGCATTGAGGGGTACAGGATCCCGTTTACTGAACCGGTTTTTCAGACAAAACCGCCGTCTACACCAGTGAGATCGGTACAGGAATCGGATGATATTAGATCGTCCATTGCCTACTAGTCCTTTCGGGTGCTATTCGAGCGTGTGTCCCATGCAAGGGACAGTTCTTATCTTCATATTTTTTAGTAACAAATCCAAATGGGTCAAAAAGTTTTATTCTAAATTTGAAAAAAACTGAACGATTTTGTTTATAATCAGCATTTTAAGATGTAAGATCTCAGAATAGCCACCAAACTAATATCGCGAGACGCGTACATGTGTAGCTCATCTCGTGCTGCAAACACTCGGCTTCGCCTCGTGCCGTTGTAGCACTCGATTTGGCGAGTGCGCCGCTTCCTAACCTCCGCGCGTAACGGCCGCTTTCTCGCACTTGTATCACAAAGCACTATTCCAAAATGCATTGCGATGTTATTGGTTGAATAATTTTATTGTGTGTAAAACTGTCTATGAACGGACTGACTTATTCGTAACTTTTGATTATTTAATTATCACAAATTGCTGACAAATGCTGTTGCTGCGTTTGAAAATTTGGTGGCCCCGAAAAGGGCCGATTGTTTTGTGAAGCTCGGGGTGACTAGATGGATGTTCTTAACCTCCAAATCCGTACAGAGTGCGGCCCTGTCGTTTGAGCGCGTAGACGACATCCATCGCAGTGACGGTCTTCCTCTTAGCGTGCTCGGTGTAAGTGACTGCGTCACGGATGACGTTTTCGAGGAACACCTTGAGTACACCACGAGTCTCCTCGTATATCAGACCGGAGATACGCTTGACTCCACCTCGCCGAGCCAGACGGCGAATGGCGGGTTTCGTGATGCCTTGGATGTTGTCACGAAGAACCTTCCTATGTCGCTTCGCTCCTCCTTTCCCCAATCCTTTTCCTCCCTTTCCGCGACCAGTCATGATGACGAACTCCTCGATATTTTGATAGCGTCAAACAAGAACGACAGATCTCAGTCAACTGATTTTTCCGACCAAGGCGCACTGTATTTATAGGCAGCATGTGCGGCGAAACTGTCCCCCTACCACCGGCGCGAAAGCCAATGAGCAGTGAGCAGGCTTCCCCTCCAAGCTCATAAAAGAAACCGGCACTCGTCCGCGCACACATTTCGATCGCATCGCTCCGACAGTCGCACCTTGCAAATTCGTCAGCAGAACAAAATATAGTGTCGTAGCCATGGCTCGTACCAAGCAAACTGCTCGCAAGTCCACCGGTGGAAAGGCTCCAAGGAAACAATTGGCCACGAAAGCGGCTCGCAAGAGCGCGCCTGCAACCGGAGGAGTGAAGAAGCCTCACCGTTACAGGCCCGGAACCGTCGCTCTCCGTGAAATTCGTCGCTACCAGAAGAGTACGGAGCTTCTCATCCGCAAGCTTCCGTTTCAGCGTCTCGTTCGTGAGATCGCGCAGGACTTCAAGACCGACCTGCGATTCCAGAGTTCCGCCGTTATGGCTCTTCAGGAAGCCAGCGAGGCCTATCTCGTCGGTCTCTTCGAGGACACTAATCTCTGCGCGATTCACGCTAAGCGCGTAACCATCATGCCCAAGGACATTCAGCTGGCTCGTCGCATTCGCGGAGAGAGAGCATAAATATAATCGCGTGTCGTTTCTTCAACAAATCGGCCCTTTTCAGGGCCAACAATTATTTCTAACACGGAATATCCTCATCGCACTTCAAATTTTTAACTGTTTTCTGTTGTGTGTTTTTTCTGTTTTCTTTTCTCTACAAAACTATTGACGATTTTACGCTGACAGTTACAAACATTTTAACTCATACTTGAATAATAGCCCAGGAATTGATTACTTAATACTGAAAGGTTTTCGAATTGAAACTTTAGTAAGCAAAAGAAGTGATATTATTTAATATCTTTCATCAGTTGAAATTATTGTGTGAAGCATTAAGGAGAAAGAAACGCGCGGACTAAATCTTCAAAATAAGCTGCCCTTGTTATTCGCATTCGCACAACTGGCGAGGAGATGGTCTAGTCTGTTTATGGACTTGTATCATTTGAAGGTTACGGAAGACTTCGGACGAATGCGCGTGAGACGTGATGGATTTGTTTGTTGTCGCTGCTGTCTGTATCTTGGTGAAACCGACTAGTAACGATAGCTATCGAAATTTCGAGTTATAAAAGCGAACAAATAGATTCAACGTAGATCAAAATACAACGCAATAAGTGTATAAAAGAAAAAAAAAGTCACGAAGCTCAATAATTTCTAATAATATTCTGATATTATCAAATAATACGTTATATCCATGCGATAACGCGTTTAACGCGTTCTGTACTGTTTCATGATAAACCAACGCCAATGAGCAGTGAGTTGGCCCTTCTCAGGGCCGAAAGATGGATTTAACGTAGATCGAGGTACTTAGCAATAAGAGTGTAAAAGAAACAGAGAAAAATAGTCACGAGGCTGAATATTGGATAGAGTTCTAATACAATGTATTATTATCATATTCTAATAATACTGATGTTATCAAACATTCTCATATATATAACGAAATTTCAGCTATCTTATAACGTTTTTTTTTTTTACGCCAATATGTTCAGCAATCTAATATTTATTTATATTTTTACGAGTCTTGGTGCGGTGTCTACCCAGACGCATAGCTTGATTCTTCTTTCATTTACACCACATGTCGATAACCGAAGTGTCCCGAACCGATCGTAGTACAATTCATTAAAGTCAACGGATTGTTAAATTGACTATTAATCGAAAAGGCAATCGTCAGCTTTGCGTTAAAAACGGATAAAAATTGAGCGAGACAGTGCCGAAGGTGCAAACGAACGTGAGGTTGGCGCAACGGTAAAGTGCACTGCGACTCTCTTCATGGTCCGCGCTCAGTCTTGTAGTAATTTGCTGAGAGCCTTACATTTTTATTTTCCGGTGAGCAACCGAACGCGACACGGTCGGCTCGATCGCGTACTACAACATTATTCTTGCACCTTCGTGTTCCGTGTTCTTCAACGCAAGTGCTATAATGGCAAACGAGGAAGGAGCAACAGCAGTGGCTAAAGCAGCGAGCGTTCCCGTCGCGGCGTCAGCGGCAGCAATGAAGAAGGCAGCAGGACTTCGGCCTTCCAAGCCGAAGGCGATGCATCCTTCGACCGCCGACATGGTAGTCGCTGCGATTGGCGCTCTGAAGGAACGCAACGGATCGTCGCTTCAGGCGATTAAAAAATACATCATTGGTACTTACATGCTCGACGCCGACCGACTCGCGCCGCTCATCAGAAAGCACATCAAGGCGGCGGTAGTGTCCGGTTCGTTGGTACAGACTAAAGGAAAAGGTGCTTCCGGGTCGTTCAAGTTGCCCTCCGGAAAGTCCGACGCCGCCAAGACTAAGAAGACTACGAAGACAGCTGCAGCAGCAAAGAAGCCCGAAAGTGCGGCAAAGCCCAAGAAATCGGTCGCCGCGAAAAAACCAGAAAAAGGCCGCATCCGCCGAGAAGGTCAAGAAAGCTCCGGCTGCGAAGCCGGCTGCAGCCAAAGCAGCGAAGAGCCCGTCGAAGGTGAGAAAAGTAACCAAGGCCCCGACTACCAAATCGAAGTCGCCCAAGCCTAAGAAGATTGCGGCTCCGCAGAGCACTACGAAAAAGGCAGCGGCAGCTAAGAAGTGAACATTGCGACGATAATGTTCGAGCGCGAAGGAGAAACAAAATATCGGCCCTTTTCAGGGCCAACAATTATTCTGAACGTATCGATGTCTCTTGTTTTACAAATTTGTTGTGCCTGTGGGATGAATACATTGTTTTTTTTCATCTTCGAATATTAAATATAAATATCAACTATCTTCAGAGCCAGTAATGACATGAATAATGAATTCATTGTCTCATTATCGAGATAACCTTCAAACGGAACATTCTCGAATTAAAAATAGTCTTATTCATCTAACAGTACAGGGTGGTATATAACTATAAAAACTAAATGTCTATAATATAGCGGACCTAATGCTTACTTTCAGATGACGTTATTTAAAAAAAATATCCGATAGGGTATCGCCCAACAAAAACTCTTTACACGTTACTCGTTGAGGCTCTTATCTACGTTCTTAACTTATGCATCATGGCAATCACAACATTTAGCTGTCGTATTTCTCGTGTTTCTCAATACTGCATAATTATTTCAATACAGCATATTCACAATTGTCAAGCCGTCGGCGTTGCTTTTATTCTAAATTCCTTAATTCGGAATTTGAGATAAAGAAATTGGCGTGCCAGCGGATTGGTCCTGTCGATTTATTAATTAAATGAAGAAACAAATATGAATTTAATGTCATAATGTTAACCTTTTTCTCTATGTTTGTAATTTTGGTATCATATTTGCAAACCGTTTAAGACATCAATTGCAGCAAGATAACGCCATAATTGCAACAGACCATGACTCCACGAATTACAACGATGGTCGTTATTCCGATGTGACGTATTTTCCTTATCTCGAGCAAAACACAAAATTTTAACCAAAAAAAAAAATAAAATTCAAAACTCAGAAGGAGCGAAACCGGAACTCAAAAAAAGAACGCGAACTCGAAAACTTACGTCACCTTCGGCCGTTTGCCTCTGCGAGGGTAATGAAATCCCGGGGGCGCCAGTTAATTTTTATACCGCCGGTATTAACGAACCGGCCTGAATCTAGAGACCGTGGAACGACCGAACTCCGAAGGATTAATTTTTGTTTCGCCGGAATTACCAAACCGGACTGAACTGGAGGTCGACGGAACGATCGACCTCCGCAAGGACGAAACGAACACGGAAACTAAATCTAACTTTCACCACCCACGCGAATGCAAACGGGTACAGAAATGCACGGTTGCCCAGGATACGGGTTATGGTAGAGGGTCGCGATGCGAGGTCAATAGAATAGCACGAGAAACGGAGATCGAAACCTCAACGTTAATTTAATCGGGAACGGAAAATAATATTTTTGGCTGAGAAGCCGCGGGATCGCACGCAAAAGCACCGAGAGCGCTTCGCTGATCGAGCAATCGAAGCGGGCAGCGAGAGCGGATCAATACGCGTTCGGTGAGTTATCACCGAACAGCACTATAATCCGAAATTAATCGAGAGCCTTGCATCCTACGATGCACGAGAACGTTATCGCCATCACTATGACACAAGGAGCGTTATTACGAATGCATCACCAATGCACAGGACCACGAAGACTTTATAGAATAAATTCCTTCGCTTCACTCAACTCCCGAAACGAGAGCGACAGCCGAACGCGAGCGAGAACGTGACCGGTAGGCGGTACTGTGTGCGCGAGAGAGACAGACTCACTCGAGCGCGAGAGGCCCGAGTTCTCTCGAGCGCGGCTCTCGGCAGACTGATTTGCGTATGTTCGAGAATGCCGCTGATGGATGATGGTGGAGCAGGAAAAAAAAATAACTCTCGAAGGCCGGTTAACAGGAAAAAATAACACAGTCGATTTTATTGTATTTTCGCAGCAGGTACGCGAGTTTTCACACTGAGCGGGTCCAAAAACACACAGATGAGCGAGTCCAGAATATTTTGATGAGCGGGTCCAAAGATACCGAGCCGAGCTACACGACTCGATTATATTAATCCGCCGAGCAGAGTCGAACCCGAGAGCTGAGCACGCGGCGAGCCGCGTCGGAAAATACGTGCGCGAGACCTGCACGTCTCTGCCGTCACTTGTTTTCCCCGCACTGAGGCCTGTACCGATGAGAACAATTTGAGCACAACCGAGAGTTAAATCAATGTTCCATGAGTCGAGCAGCACCGAGAAAAAAAACCGAAAAACTGAGCGAACACTTCCCGGACACCTGTTGCGTGCCGCGGAAAAATTGCCAATGGCCGCCGACCGTTGCGAAATTCGCCTCGTGGCCGCGCGCGTCTTAGCCTCGGACCCAGCGCGCCTCGTAGCCTCGAACCCAGCGCGCACGCCCGTCTTCTCGCGCAGCAGCCCGAGAGGTGCTGCCGCTACCGCGCGTGCTGAGTCCGACAACCACGCAGTCGGCCGCGGCCGGTAAAACCGCCTATTTCTCCAACAGCGTACGACGGGATCCCAATGAATTCTTATGATTATTTCCAAAAATCAGGTTCGGTAGCTACTGCCATCTTGAACTATTTTGCAACTTCGTCCGTACGAGAGCCGAACTGTAACGCGGTAGCATACGAGAATCCTCGTGATCGTTACCCCCAGTCAATACGTGAAAACAAGGCACTTATCTCATTAAAACGCAGCGCAAGATGTTCCGGTCTTGCCTGTAACTGTAAACTATATCTCCGCCTGTTTTCCAACGTATTGCACTATCTCATGGGACGCCGGGTTTGCACCGGACTTTGACGTATTCACAAAAATATCTCATCAAGTTTCTCGACTATTTGGGCTTCTAATTACCGTAAAACACACCACCAAATAGCGTTGAAAATCTCGATTAACTAAATCTAAACTGAGTCAATCTGAACGTGAACTTGAACGAATTCTGAAACGGCTAAATTATCGAATCGCGAAAAACTCACAACTTCAGCTTAACGAGAGCTAGACGGTAATGCAAAAAGTCAAAAAGAGGCAGTGAAACGGGATCGACAACTAACAAAAATCGATATTGCTGAAGAAAATATAATTTTTGGTGTTTTTGTGACGTGGATTCAAAAAATCACGTCACACACTACATGAGCACCATAATTGCATTTCCTTTGTGACTGTGGTTGCAACATATTGTAACGGGTGACCGAAATGAATACACGAAATGTTTGATGTTGGGACGGATATGATAAGTTATAAATGTTTCTGGTTATTCCAATCGTTTTGTCGCGCACGTCTGCTCGCTGTCAAGGAATCGACAATACTGTCGTCTGTCGAGATCGCTGTGAAATCGGTAATTTATTCGTTAGTCTATTGTCATATCCTGAGTCTTAGTAAATAGTCAGCTAAATCCGTTACAATATTAATAGAATACGCCATGATAAGAACCAACAATGGCATCACCATGCCATGATCCTGAATAACGGCATACAAATATCTTAGCTCCGAAATTGTGCGATAGCATATGCATAAAATACTGTCGACATGGCTTTAGCTTGCGAGTTTTGCGCAGTACGCTGTGCCGTCATAAAATAGCTCAATTGAGACACACATCGCTACGTTCATTCCGGCACAACATGACGCCGCCTAACACATTTGTGGTGTCACCGCGCCACGATAAGATATTTTCTGCATTTTCTGCTTGACACATGATTTTTACGCAGTACATCTGTGCTTACGCCGCTCAAGTAATACGTTCCTGGCGGTTTCACGAACGTTTAAGTCGAACTCAGAATCAATGTGAACGTCCAAGTGACTACGCGAACGGGTGCGACAGGAGGGTGGAGGGTGAAGCGCCCACAGCCGCCTCATTGTGATTAGCACGTTGATTGGACCATATATATATGATAAAAATATAATAAATGCTTGTATTGGAGCAGCAGTATCGAAGCATATACAAGATTTGTGAAATGATATCGGCTACATATTAGGGTGTGTCAAATAATAATAATGATATTTTTTATTTTCTTTTTTACGGCAAAAGTATGTGTTCTGGTCTCAATACACACCTCCCATGCAAAAAACGGGCCTAAATATATATATATTTTTTTTTATTCGAAATTTCATGTAATAAAAAGACCTCGGTTGAGGCACCTTTGAACATCATTTGCCAGCGAACTCCTTTGGCACAGTTGATTGTTAGGTCAACCTCTTGAGTTTTAGCCATGAAGACCAATGAAAAGTGCGATAATTAGTAGTAAACATCAGAAAAACAAAAAAAAATTGTATTTCTCGGGTTATCGAGGAAAAGTAAAAAAATCCGAAGATTATCGCACTTTTCTTTAGGCTTCATAGCTTAAACTCAAGCTATGAACCGCTGTGAGGCTTCTGCTGCCTGGTGAACTCGCCAAGCACGCCGTCAGTGAAGGAACCAAGGCTGTTACCAAGTACACGAGCTCCAAGTAAACTTCGGAAAATTTGCACACCATCGGCCCTTCTCAGGGCCACAAAAATATCAAACGTAGATCAAATCTTTTTACAAAAAATCGAAAAGTCCCAGAAAACACACAGTAACAATTACGTTGCAGTTGCATCACAATTTCCTACTCAGCAATGTAACGCTTATTAAAACCCTTGTGATGTAGCAATCACATAGCTGAGTAGGAAATTGTAATATAACTGCGACGTAATTGTTACTTTGTGTTTACTGGGATTATACAAATAACTGCAGGATTTTGTAATGACAGAATCTCATAATGTTAACCTTCTAATTACAGAATCTCTTCAGTTTTCTAGAAAATAACGTGGCGTCGGTAGAAATTAATACAAAATATTCCAAGATTTCATAAAAATTCACTATGAAACAACCTTAAACGTATCTTCTATTATAAAGTAACACGCTTTTCGGTTCGAACAACAGGCACGTGAACAATAAGCCACATCGTCGAACGTTTCGGTTGGAAACATGAAACTGAGACAGAATGTTTTTTTCTGACAAACATTCCACGCGGTGCGTCCGGGGTCAGTGGCTGCCGGGGCTCTTTTAGCTATTTTTATTTAATTCAATCTTATTTGGACGCCAGTCAATTTTATTAAATTGACAAAATCTGTTTTAATTTTATTTAGAGTTATTGCCGACTAGCCAATATTGAGACAGAACAAGGAGGGTAAAATTGAAGACCCAGAATTATTGTGAAATCACTATGAAGTTCGAAGCAAGAAATAGGATTTATTAGAATTTTCGACTTACGGTTTATTCTATTCCGAACGCAGCGTTAAATTTCTGACGAACGGTCTTCATGGCAAAATACTGTCGCTAGCTAAGACAGCGAACAGCGAACAAGTGACGATTCTTAGTCGATAACGAGTGAGCGCGCGATCGATATTTCGGCGCACACGCGACGCGTCGTTATGGGCGGTCTTTGTCGGGCCCGTGGGAGATTTATACCGCGTTGTTCGCATTCCCTTCGACACGTCAAAATTCTGCCGGACTTTACGAGATTATACAGGTCGATACAATTGAAGGTGACAGATCAGGTGATATGGACGGCACAATAATACATTTTGACCAAACAGATCCCTACGTTAGCGCTCGAGGAGTAAGAGCGCAATGACCTCGAGGAACAATTCGTATTTTTATTCTTTCTTGTCACAAAACCAAGAATAAATAAATACGTGATTTCACAGTTCGACACAACCACGGTGTAATTTATAAAACGCAAAGAACACTTTGTCTTTACGTATTACACTAAGCTGAGTCATAACGTTTTTACGAAATTTGTGAACAAAATACATATTCTATATCGTCGTATTTATCTATCGATTATTGGCACACATGAAAAAAGAATGAACGACGTTTTGAATCTTTGTTGGCCCTGAAAAGGGCCGTTTGAGTTTTCGGAGGAAGCGGAGATTTAACCGCCAAAACCGTAGAGAGTGCGGCCCTGGCGTTTCAGAGCGTAGACGACGTCCATTGCGGTGACGGTCTTCCTTTTGGCGTGTTTCGTGTAGGTGACGGCATCACGGATGACGTTTTCAAGGAACACTTTGAGGACTCCGCGGTTTTCTTCGTAGATCAAGCCAGAAATACGCTTGACACCTCCTCGGCGAGCCAGACGACGGATCGCCGGCTTGGTGATTCCCTGGATGTTATCACGAAGAACTTTCCTGTGGCGCTTGGCTCCCCCTTTTCCCAATCCCTTACCGCCCTTGCCGCGACCAGTCATTTTTTAACTAACGAGAATATAACCGAGCGAAACTTCGAAGCGAAATGATGTCCCATCCAGACAACGCCACGGTTTATATAGAATTTCGGCTGCGCTACCCCCACTCTTGTCCTCTCAGCCAATGGGCATAGAGCGGCGTCGCCGCCGTTGTTCGCTAACTTATAAAACAGCGCCACCAGTCGGCTGCGCACAGTTCTGTGTAGGGATGGGCGATATCAAGAAAAAAATCGATTAAAAAACAATCGATGTAAAAATAAGTAATCGATTCCGAAAATCGATTTTCGTCATAAATATATCGATGAATCAAATAATCGATTAAATTTTTTTATTCCTTTATTGCGATTGTCCTTCTTCATATAAACAATTGTACAGGTATCATTATTTTCCGACTCCGGGATGGTTCCAAATTGCTGCACCTGAAAATATTTCTGTGATAAAAATAGAGTAAATATTTGTAGATATAATTATATAAATATTAGACAAGAAATTAGCAGAATTTCCCTTTGTCATGCATATTAAAAATCAATCAAATTATACTCTTATAATTAAATCACTCTTACCTGCAAGGCTTTGAATAAATAACATTGTTTCCGGAAAAACAAAATAACATTCTCTGTATATGCGTTTAGTTTGTTAAGCTACAATGAAATAAAACTTGTCAAAGCCAAGAATACATGAACACGAGATGAGTTATTCCTTTAATAACTCAGACAGTACAGAGTACAGTACAGGAACAAATAAAAGAACAATTTACAGGCTGAATGGAAATTACAGGCCCAACACAAATAAACTTTAACAATTCAACAATCTTCGTCTTACGCGAAACCCCAATCTTCCCGTGCAAGCGAGCTCAGAAAGAGGAGTTTATTTAAACGCTCACCGGACAGCCTGCTCCGGTTATCAGTCTTGATATCTCCAGCTTGCGAAAAAAGTCGCTCCGATGAGACCGACGTTCCGACAATGCTAACGTATTTGATTGCCACCTTGTGTAACGCCGGAAATGCGAGCTTCATCGACGACCAATATTTGAGCGGGTCGCTGCCGCGTACAATGACCGGCTGACTCAAGTACTAGCGTAATTCGAAGCTGACTCCTTCGGTGTGTGCAGACGCGTCAGCTTTTGTCGCGACCAAGTGGTCATGAAACCCCCACAGACTATTCTCCGCGTTATTAGTCCCTTTTACGGATTGTGCTGTAACCGTGACTTCCTCTGTATTCGCCTTCAGAAATTCGCTAATTCGCGATATCGCATTGGACGCGGCCAGGGCACTCGTAAAATGAAGTTTTTTGAATCTCGGATCCAGAACGTTCGATACAGCCAAGATTTCATTCAGTTCGAAATCCTTAAAGCGTCGACCAATCGCGTCTCGAAGCTTTGCCTTGAATTCGTTACCGAAGGCAGTCGAAGGTTTGCAATTTTGCACAGCCATTTCCAGGCAGTGAACCAACGGAATGATCGAGCTGCATGTGGGATACGAGTCTCCGCTGACTTCTCGGATGACCTTTTCGACTGGTTCCATGAGAGATACCAGATCTTTCAACGTTTGCATCTCTTCGCGTCTCAACATATCGGGTGCATTCGGGCACTTTGAAATTACCGCGTAAACATAGTCCTCGAGTTCAATAAATCTTTGAAGCATGTATAGCGTCGAGTTCCATCGTGTAGGAACGTCCTGGATAAATTTCAATGCAGTCGCTTCCGTCTTCCCATCGCGTATCTGAAGCCTCTTCAATTCGTCCGATGCCACGACACTCCTTCTTGTGAGTGTGACGATCGCCTTCGCTTTTGCGATCATATCTCGTGCGTCGGGCATCATCGCCAATACGTCTGGTACCAGATGAGACATCGTATGTGCGAAACAAGCTAAATGCTTGTCACGCCCGATGAAATCGCGTACCGCTTTCTTGATGTTTGCTGCGCTGTCTGTCACAACTAGCGTAATCTTCGACTTGTCCAATTTAAAAGTTTCGATAACCTCTTCGAGGCACTCAGTGAGATATTCCGATGTGTGACTGCCAGTCATCGGGAAAACTCCAAAACATCCATTCTTCATCTCGTTTTTTTCCGTTACGTAGTGGATGGACACCCCCAGATAACTTTGGTTGCCGACGTCGGTCCAATTATCGCACGTTAGCGAATACGAAGTTGCGGTCTCAAGAGTTGCCACGAAACCCTCTTTCAAAACTTCATATCGACTGTCTAGCAATTTTGTGATTGTTCTTCGGCTCGGCAGTTTGTAAAGCGGCACGACAGTTTGCATCAGCAATCCGAAGCCTTCGTTTTCCACCGTGGATAGTGGCATTTTGTCGACCGCGATCATATACAATACGGCGTTTGTAATTTTGTCCGAACTCTTTCCTCCTTCTAGAAAATTAACATTATTAACAATTTTTTTAAATAATTTGAACATCTGTAAATATAACTTTATTCGATATTTGAAACTAGTAAATAGTGTTCCACTTTTTTATTTTTATGGTAAACGTACCTGCGAATGAGTTTGTGCGCTCGAACGCCTCGTCGATTCTAGTCAGTTTGGCCTGTGATAAAAATTATTTATTGTTATCGTTATAATTGTTATGAATTTTATACAGATTATTTTTTAGAAATGTTATTGTTATTTATATTATATATTTATTGATATTTTACCTGTTGGATAATTTTTTGTCGTTTCGGCTTTCGGGTCTCTAGATCATCGGCCGATTCATCGCAAGAATCCGAACTTGCGTTACGTTTGTTCTTCTGGTCAATTGCAGCGGAGCAAAACAATGCGTGCTTGCCTTTGAGGTGTTGTCTCAAGTTTGTTGTATTGCCGCTGTGTTTGCATACTTTATTACAAAGTGTACAGCGAGCTGCAACATTCGAATCTTTTTCGAAGTATCGCCACACAGCACTCTTCGATCTGTAATCATAGTAAATAGAACCTCAAACAAACCGGCGGACAATCATTAATATTTTAAAGTTCATCTGTAAATAACTGAAAACGCTTACTCGGGCTTAGCCTTCGTTAGGCTGATTACGCCTGAGCTGCTACCGCTACCAGTTTCTGGTGTAGATGTAACCTCATCGGTTGATGAAAACAATGAGTTGGGTCTCGCAGCCGCAGGATCAACCTCCTCATCGATTGTCATCCCACCTGAGTCTGACTTGGATTGAGTGCGGATGTCACTTAACGCTGGATCCTTATTATCTAAATTTGCGGCAATTACATTTGTGTGGTTATGACAAAATCTGAAATTATCGATAAGAATTTCTGCACCTGAGTATTCAATACTTACTGCTCTCCGTAGCCATCGTATACGACGATTGTAGTTTCTCTTTTATATTTTTTCAATTAGTAACAGCACTCGTGGAGTCCGCACTCGCAGGCTGCGAGTCGCAGCGGACTCGGCGATGGGCCTCAGCTCGTTCGTTACTTCCTTCGTCTCGACTTCTCGCGTTCTCGCTCGAAGAACCCGTCGTTCCCGTCCGACCGATCTGCGACTGCGACTGTCACTTTTCGGTCGTCGATCGGAATTTCACATTTCACCAAGCATCCGCACGAAACGAAATTACGTCGGCACACAAGCGTCGCGTTTTTCCCGAGTGTCGAAACGAAACCTCGTCAACCGTCATCGGCGATCGGCGTCAAACCGGCGTAACCGAAATGCCGCGTGCCCGCCCGCGTGCACTCGTGCAACGTGCAGCCGTTGCGCAGTTGCGCATGCGCGTTAACCGCGTTACTACCAAGAGACGTGATAGCGTCTCGAGAATCTCGAGATATGTACCTTTACCTACCTTACCGACCGCCGAGCGTCTCGTCTCGGTCGGTAAGTCGGTGGGGAGCGCTGACGCTCCAAGAATTCTGGAAACAGTCACGATATCCAGTAAAAAACATCGAATATCGATTAATCGACTCGACTAACAATCGGTTAAATATAATCGATTAATCGACTGGAAATATCGCCATCTTCGATTAATCGAAAAACATCGCCCATCCCTAGTTCTGTGCTGACCGCGTAGCTATTCGGATCGACATGGCTCGTACCAAGCAAACCGCTCGCAAGTCCACCGGAGGCAAGGCTCCGAGGAAACAACTTGCAACTAAGGCAGCTCGCAAGAGCGCGCCTGCAACTGGAGGAGTCAAGAAACCCCATCGCTACAGGCCTGGAACCGTAGCACTCAGGGAAATTCGTCGCTATCAGGAGAGCACTGAACTTTTGATCCGCAAGTTGCCCTTCCAGCGACTTGTTCGTGAAATCGCTCAGGACTTCAAGACCGACTTGCGTTTCCAGAGCTCTGCTGTCATGGCTCTTCAGGAAGCCAGCGAGGCTTACCTGGTTGGTCTCTTCGAAGATACGAACTTGTGCGCTATTCATGCCAAGAGAGTCACCATCATGCCCAAGGATATCCAACTGGCGCGACGCATTCGGGGAGAGAGAGCTTAGGGCTCTGCCCTATAAAAACGGCCCTTCTCAGGGCCAACAAGAGTGAACGAGGACAATTATTGTTTCGTCATGTTTTGTTATCCTTAGACCTGAGGTTTATTACCACTTCGTATTAGATAAGATTTCACAAGTTCCAGTTCTGAGGAACACCCGTGAGGGTTTTTTCTTTTCTCCCTCTAGCGTTCCCCTCCTATCGCTGTCCTGTCCCCTCATATCACCCTACCGGCACTTCGCTAAGCTAACCAAACTTCCGATGCGTCCGCAGCCGACATAGCTACACTGTACCACATTTGCCGAGGACACGGGGAAACTGCGGGAAACAGGTGCCGGTATCGACGGCATTATATTTTTTCCGAGATCCCGGTGTACGCACTAGAGTAACACAATTCTTCTTATGTGTAGACACCAGAGAGTCACCGACCGCATACCCGTCAGTGCCGATCACTTTACATTAGATAATCACTCGGTGCGAGAAACCCGGTTTCACGCACATTTCGCGAGTGTGTAACTCCATTTTCGCGCCTTGTGAAGTAAAATTGTGCACGAAACTCGTGGGAAAAACTTTTTCTCACGAGAGTGAGTTTGCAGCACGAGCCGAAGGCCAGTGTTGCAATCACACGAGTTGTAATATCGTAAGATACTATTATAAGCCTGAAAATATATCCCATAGCAAGAACTTAAGGGCAATTCGTTAATAAGTCTATCATGGCATTTACTGGCTTATTTCTGAAGTTGGAAAAAAAATGGTGGCCTCACAGTTCATAACATGTTTCTAGGATTCAATCTTTCAATCCGTAATATAAATTTGCCAGCGCATCAACTGATAAATAGTATCGAGTTAAAAATCCCGAGTGCTATTACTAACCTGTCAGTTCGATTTTTTATGTTGCATTTATCGCAGGGCTTAGAATTCTTATTCCATCCTATGGTCAACCATTATTCTAACAGTTATAAATTTTTCGTTATCACCATTTCTTTATTCCAATTCGAAAATCGAAATCGATTCAAAAACCGCAGAACTAAATAATCGTTTCGCTTATTAAACGCTTGACTTTTTTTTTTTTTTTTTTTTACTAATCGCATTATATAGAAATTTTTATCAAAAATGAATTTCCGGTATTTGGAGCGTCGTTTGTTATCTAAAATACGCAAATAATTACATAAAACAACTTTGCATACCGCAACAAATTATCCCAACATATATCGAACATCGCCTGTAGCTCTGTTAGTGATAGTTAAAAGAAGCACTTAGTTCATGATAAACGACTTAATTGAAAAATACGTTTGTTTACTCAAACAAATAATTCCGTCATGTCTCGCATCTTAAGTTAAGTACAAATCCCGAAACCGAGGAAAAATAGTAAATTTTTTTTTTCTTCATAACACATGTATTTTTCACAGGATAGCATGAATCCACCAATGCGGCGTCGATAAAAAAGCACGACTCACGACGAATATCGACATTGCAAGTATAAACGAAGAAAATAAAATAAAATCAATATCCATATCAATATTAATGTAAATCAAATTATATTGAAAAGATCAATGAAGCAATTTAGTGCATCTAGAACAACGGATCTGGGATTGTTATTATCTCCTCACCGGTTGCCGAACTGTTGCTCCGATAAAGAGCCTCAAACGCAGATATTACAATGACACCTGTCGCAAACTTTCGGTTTCGTACGTTGCTTCAAATCAATGGCTTTCTTTTCCCACCACAATTAACAACTTAACTATTGTTGATTCAAACAAATTACGATTTCTAACACAAAAATTCATGTGAAGGCTATATGCACAGACGTTGGCAGAATGCAATATTTCCATATTATTAAGGCCAATTCAGTTCGGCGAGTCTTCGTTAGACGCCAAGAATATTAAGCAATCGATTGTTAACATTCCCGCTCGAATGAACCGCGGGGAACTATGTTTAACAATTGAAATAAAAACCGAATCGGATACCACAGCGACGGTCTTACGTGGAACGATAGGCTACAAGACCAACGACTCTCTCTTCATGATTTGCGCCCCGCTATGGTACCGGAGTCGCCTCTTCATCTCATTCTCAGTTCATCCGCTATTTCGCTGAAGCTCAGGAATTTTAGTATTTCATTCAAGGATATTCGACGCAGTCAGATTGACTTATCCAGCACGATGGCAGACAAAGCCGCATCATCGCCGGTCGTAACAACAGCGTCAGGGGCGACCGCAGCCGCTCCGGCTGGTACGCCGAAGAAGACAGCAGCAGCAGCAGCCAAGCCGAAGGCACCGCGTGCGTAGCCGACTCACCCGAAAGCCTCGGAGATGGTGATCGCCGCGATCACTGCACTCAAGGAACGCGGTAGCTCGTCGCTCCAAGCGATCAAGAAGTACGTCGCCGGAACTTACAAGGTCGACGCGGAGAAGCAGGCAACGTTCATCAAGAAATACCTGAAGGCCGCCGTTGCATCCGGAGTCCTGGTGCAGACCAAGGGCAAGGGCGCCGCCGGCTCGTTCAAGCTCGCCTCGACGAAGGGAGAATCCGCCAAGCAGAAAGTCAAAGCCGCGACGAAAGCAGCGGCACCCAAGAAAGCGGCAGTGGCGAAGAAACCCGCAGCGACGAAGAAGCCGGCCACAGCAGTCGCGAAGAAGGCTCCCGCCAAGAAGGCCGCCGTTAAAGTCACCGCCGAGAAGAAGAAGGCCGTCAAAGGACCGGCCGCTAAGCCACCGAAGGCGAAGACCACGAAGGCCAAGCCTGCTGCCAAGTCACCGGCCAAGAAGGCGAAGCCCGCCGCGCCCAAGAAAGCCAAAGCCGTTGCTCCGAAGACCAAGAAAGCAGCCTCCAAGAAAGCCGTCGCGAAGAAGTGAACCCTACGATTAGCTTCGAAAAGCAAAACTTTGATCGGCCCTTCTCAGGGCCACCAACTACTTCTGACGTTGCAACGACTCATGTTTCTTAAATATCATTTAAATACTTAAAAAAAAAATCATGTGTAGAGGGAAGTATATACGTATTGGAGTTTCACCAATTACGGCTCGAAAATATTCAGGCATAATCGTCCCTCGGCGGACTTCGAATAAGTCGAACTTGGGCGTGTCATTTGTCGTTTTTTAAATATTCTTTAAATACTTCAAAACATGTTTCCATATATGTACAGGAACCTATAATACAAAATATATATGGGTCATTCCACGGTACTTCAGTCACCCAAATTTTCAAAATTGTGTCATCACTGTGGAATTGCGTAAAGTGAAACCAAGACAAAAAAAATCCATCCCATAAAAAAAATCCTTGAAAGAAATAGTACATTACGATACAAGTGCGAAAAAACTTTTTCTGACGAGTGTGAGTTTGCAGCGCGAGCCGAAGGCGGGTGCTGCAATCACACGAGTCCGAAAAAGGTTTTTCGCACGCGTATCGTACGAAATTTTATTCCACGACGTCGGAAAATGCGATATTACGCACGCGGAGCGTGCGTAATATCGCGTTTTAGGCACGGAGTGACATAAAAACATTTAAAAAATATGCCATAAAAAATTCCTATAAAAAAATCTTTTTCAAAAATATTAAACCAAATCCATTACACTAGCCAAGTAAAAAGTGGTTAACGGATGTAGATGTTTCTTTACAAAAAAAATTGGCGTGCCAGCTGTTTGGTCCTGTCTATTTATTAATTAAATAAAAAAAAACAAATGTTAATTTAATGGCATAATGTTAATCTTTTTCCGAATGTTTGTAGTAGCTGGTACAGTTGTCCCTCATTTCTCTGGACTAGGTACGGGACCAAACCGCTGGCACGCCAATTTTTTTTGTAAAGAAACATCTACATCCGTTAACCACTTTTTACTTGGCTAGTGTAATGGATTTGGTTTAATATTTTTGAAAAAGATTTTTTTATAGGAATTTTTTATGGCATATTTTTTAAATGTTTTTTCTTTCAAGGATTTTTTTTATGGGATGGATTTTTTTTGTCTTGGCGTACCATTTTTGTTTTGAAAAAACATTTTTGGGTTTATTTGCTGTCTTTTTGAAATTCAGAGCTTGATTGTACATTTTTTTAAACTAAGTGGGCACCGTTAACTTGCCCACTTCCTTTTTGTTTATCACATATAACCTTAAAAATTGACCTGAAAAACTACAAAGATACCGGTCGTTCCGCCGAGCTCTGCGAACTTGGTTAGAAACACAATTTAATTTCATACACACTACATTATTTTCTCATAACCCAACTAAAAAAGACGCGCACATCCGAGACTGTCAAAAAAGCCACACTGACAAGATGAGAGCGAGCTGGTCACCTAACCGATCGTCGTGAATTTATCGGTATGCCGTCGCTGTGTACGTGCGACTCTCTGCACGTATATGCGAGGGGACAAATCGGTGCAGTTGTGTGAGTGGGGACAAATCGCAAATACTCCCAGATATCAGCATTGCCGGCACCGATTTTATCGAAACAGGTCTCATTAAAAAGAGAAAAATAAATAAAAAATATTGGCGCTGATACATTTTGCGTCCGTGACATGTTGCTTAAGATAATTAAAGTTAAAGACGAGATGTGAGTGAGGAGGTACCGCGCCATGCACGTATATGCGAGGGGACATTTTCGTGCCGATGTGTGAGTGCGGACGAAAATTTTTGACAGATTCTGAATTTCAAGTGGCCAGATATTAGCATTGCGGGCATCGATTTTATTGAAACAGGGCTCATTAGAAAAAGAAAAAAAAATAAAAAATATTGGACCTGACACATTTAGCATCCGCGAAGCTTTGACTGAGATAATTCGAGTTAGATTTCGTAGCAGACGAAAAAAACGCGAGCTTGCTGTAAATAAGAGTGCGCTAGCGTCTCGGTCGTATAAGGCATATGAGTTTTGTTAAGTCTTGGCGTCGAGACGCTACCGCGTCTCTTGATACTAACGCGTGAAAAAAATTCTGACAGAGTTTAGGGCCCCTATTAGCTTTCGGTTTCGATAAAAGTCATAATTTCAGTTTTTCGTTGTTTTGACGATAACTTCTCGAGGATTTGTCGGAAAAACATGTATAAAAAAGGTCGGCCATTGTTACTTGGCATGGTTGGACGCGTTGCGAGGTAGCTCCGCAGTGAAACGGTTTTTTCGAGTGGAAAAGCGAGACGGAAAACGGTACAAGTGTGTTCAGAGGGTGGGTGGACGAGTATTGGAAGCAGAGCGATAATAAGTTTTCGGGAGATATTGGGACGATTGCGAATAGGAGAGTTTTTTCCTGTCGACACGCTGAAGAGATTAGAAGAAGAAGAGTGAGATGGAAGACGGTGTGCAACAGGGCGCACTAACGCCACGGCACGAGTGCGAAGCTCAGCCAGGCGAGCAAACCCCGGCTGTCGGTAAAAGAGGACGCGGCAGACCCAAGGGAGCGACGAACAGAAAAATCAACACAGCGGCGAGCAAAAAAACGCTGGACGCTTTTGTCACGAGGCAAGCGGACGGAGAGCGAGACGCAGGAGCTAATATAACGGGAGAGGACTCGCAGGAGGACCCTGACGACCCGGGTGTGCCCGGCACAGCGGACGCGTTTAAAACGAGATGTAAACTGTCAACCTCACCGACGCACAGCCTCACGGCAAAGCAGCAGATCGGGAATACTGACGAGGAAGGACACGACGACACGCTGCGAGTTCACGTACAGGGGGAGCAGGGGAGACCCGGTGACACAATGAGACCCGGTGAAACACCAACTCTCCTGGATTTGAGCTTCGGAAGCAGCGCGATGGAGACGCAGACAGCGTGGCCAGTGGGGGTTGATGGTCACAAAAATCTGGTTAAGGGAGGTAACGACATTTGCGACAGTCTCGGAAGAGAATGTGACGGCACAAAAACCACGGTGGACCTTGCGATTTTGACAGACTTTTTCAACGGCTGGAAAAAGGACGTGGAACAAGGATGGAAAAACAGTCTGAGGGAAGAGCTCGCGTCAGTAGTGAGCGAAGTACGACGCGAGCTGCGCGCCAGTGACGAGTGGAAAAAGGAGCTGGAAGGTGAGCTAATGGAAGCGCAAGCGACGTTGTGGCTGGAACAGATCAAATGGGAGGTCAAATTTACGAAGGAAAATGTGAGGATCAGTAGTTTAGAAACCGAAATTCATAACCTCAAAAGCGAGCTCAACAGCTGTAGAGAGCAGCTTCGGTCGAATGTGGTGGCTGAGGAGGACTCAGAGCGAAGAGTTAACACGGATCTCAATGGAAACGATACGTCAAAACGAAGCTTGGAGCCAACAACGAAAGGACACGGGGCCGATGTCGAGAAAACACACCAGGGCAGCGTGGCGAAACAGAATTTTCCGCAAGCGAAGGCACGGACGGCACGACATGAGACGCAACGACCAATGGAGAGGGGCAGACATCCTGGAAGTCTTTCGAGGGCGGAGCTGCACCGGGAGCTGACTGAGAGGGAGAAAAGGAGAAGGAACATCATTGTCTGGAGAATCAACTGTTCTGAGAGAGTCGTTAAATCTGACGTCGAAGAAGCGATTATCAGCCAAACGGGCGTACACCCGAGAATAGTCGACTGGGTGGTTCTGCCAAACGGGGGCGTGTTGGTCGAATTGGAGTCCGTGTGGCAAAAAATCGAAATAATGAAAATAAATCACAAAAATGGATGAGGCAGGTTCGAAATTCGAGACGACCGCACCAGAAGGGAGAGGGAGGTTCAGAAGTGGATTGAGGAGCAAGTGAGAAAGAAGAGATTGACAGGAGAGGAAATCTTGAGGGCTAGAGATACCCCACTCCTCCGCCCGAATACGACGCGCATGGCACGACAGCAAATCGTATACGCTCGCGTAATAATGCTGTATCGTAAAATGTACTATAATTATAAGTGTTACCATTTTATGTATTTTATCACAAACATCGAGATCCTTTCCGGATATTTTTAAATGAGACAAGTTAACTAACCGCCGCGGCAATATTTACTGTCGCACAAAGTAAAAATGCGTATCTGCCGAATTGATGCTGATAATAATTGTGACGGCGTTTTTTTGAGAGCCGTCACAAAGCTCCGCTGACGAGGCGGCACGAGGCGACGAGCCACGATCTGGCTCCCGGCAGAGTCTCCCTCGGCGATTCCATTGGGCCACGCGATAGCGAACCGTCTGTATTTTAGTTAATTTCGTTCGAATTATCTTTTTTTTTATGGTACGACCGGCCGGAGCGAGCGATCGAGCCGCTTCGGGAGCACTTCAACCATTCTGACGTCGGTCAGGTCGTCGAGTCTGCGTCACCGGAGCGACGACACAGCCCTTACGATCGGCGACAGCAACGAGGACAACGATTCCCGGGATCACCATCAACCTCCACGTTCTCGCAGAGAATCCACGGCGAGCTCGCCGATCTGCGAGAGCTCGGTTCGCAGCCCGGAACTGCGCGCCCCGAGGAAGGAAGCTCGCGACAGCGGGCGGACTACCTCCTGGCCTCACCCCTGTGGCCTTGGCACGAGAGCCACGGCCAGACGAATTCTTCGACCTCGCACCGGATCCCGACCTCATCGCCTCGTCGCGGGTGGCTCATCAGCCATCTCAACAACGCCTTCATCGTCGCGACGCGCTCCATCAAGGTCGCCCGTCGACGACTTCAAAAATCGCGCGTCGCGCGTTCTCAAGCGCGTCGCGAGAGCGGATCCGCGCTAGAGGGCCGAGCCGAAAATTAGGCAGGGGTGGGGGGGCATGGTCCGCGTCCGCGAAATCGCGAGTCACCTCGAGGACTCTACCACTGTACGCCGAGGAATCACGTCGTGTTCTCGTCGCCGATCGTGCCGACTAACGAGAAGTCGACACCTGCCACCGCGATTCCTGACTCCTGCGAGGTTTTCCCGAGGAGCTCGGGATACTGCAAACTCCGGTAAGGCCGTCGTTTTCGTCTCTGGTCTCGCGTTTCGTTTAGTTAGCATTCTAGTTTGGTTTTGGTCGCCCGAGCGATATTGTTGGGACGGTACGCTATCGCGCGAGGTCGCAAATTCACGTGATGTCCGAATCCGAGTCGACATCGTGATCTGTCGCCGGGGTATCGGGGAATTTTTCTCTTTTGTTTCGTGAGTTCCGAAAGGGCCGCGAGAGTCGCCGAGAGGGACTCAGTAGCTTTTCAGATTTTCTTTTTTTCGAGAGAATAATTGCCCGAGCGTGAGAGTCCACTAGGTTTAAGGAAAATCCGGGGGAAAATAATCGTTCTCGAGAGCCGGTCGCGAATACCCGACGAGCGTGCGATCTCCAGCTAATTAATTGCCACTCTTTTACTCTGATGCGCCGCCCCGATTGGCGGGAGAATTATTTACTGTTTGACCACCGAAATTGTAGCCTCCGACTTTAGTGTATCCGACTTTTAGTTATTGACTACGGAGATCCACGCTGATTTTTGGCCGCGCCGCCGAGAGTAACGTGCTCTCGAGAACCGGGGGGAAAAGTGTTATATTGGGTGAATTGTTAGTCGCGTCGAACCGCGACGCCGAAAGAGCTCTGGGACGAGCCGATGTATTAAATTGTATCGAGTCACTCCGCCCCGAGTTTTCGGGTAAATGGTAATTTTTGTTAAACTGCATTTGACCAACGATTTCGAGAACATTGTCCCTCCGTTTGCTTCTTCTTTCTGTTATAAAATAAATTACTGATTGTGCGTTCTCGAATTGCGGATTGTTGGATTTCGATATCTTTTTCTTTCGCCGCGCGACCCCCCCCCCCCCCCCTCTACCATTAACCAAGGCTGCAGGCTAGCCGGCCTCCCTGATCGTCCACGTGAACGACCGAATAAAAATTTGTCGCGAGAACACTTATTCTCGCGGCTGGCGCCCCGGTCTTTCACGCGGCGATTTATTTTGCGGCTGTGTTGAGGAAAAGTCGTCGCATAATATATGATTGCAAATACTTAACTTCAAGTAATACTTCAAATAGCCAATCAAAAGATATACCACCAAAGGTTCGAATAGCCGAGTGGTCTAAGGCACAGAGCAGCACTCAGAAGGTCCCAGGTTCGAATCCTGACGTGACAAATATATTTGTTTATTTTTTTAATTTTTTCGTAATTTACACTAATAACAAGGAATTGAATACATCCAATTTTTTATCAATGTAAATTTACATTTATAAAAAGAAATTAGATCCATCCGGTTTTTTATCAATGTAAATATCGAAAATAACAAAAAAAAGAAAAAAAAAGATATTTGTCACGTCAGATTCGAACCAGGGACCTTCTGAGTGCTGCTCTGCGCCGTAGACCACTCGGCTATTCGAACCTTTAGTGGCATATCTTTTAATTGGCTACTTGAAGTCTGAATTTGAAGCGAAGCTACCCATTGCAACACTGAAAAAAATCAGTGGTTGCTATTACCTATCATTGGTTAGATGTACCGAAATATTGGTTACAGTTACTAAAATATTGGTAACTCTGACCAACGATTGGTAATCACAACTATTAATTTTTCTCAGTGCACCACCGGAGTTGTAAGACCTGTATGTAAAATCGTGATTTTACATATCTCACAGAGTCATTGATGATATGTTTATTATAAGTCACGACCAACAGATAGTTACCTTTACTCTCTGGAATATTATCTACTACCACGGTTACATAGTATCTTTTACTATCTAATATAATTCTTGGGGAGAACGATTATGCTATACAGTACGTACGATTATACAGCGCTGTGATAAGAATTATATGATATAATCGTTCCTCCTGGGAATTATAATTTATAGTTAATCATACGATTTTTTATTTTTATGTCGCGTATTCTCATAGACACTTTTTCAATATAACATGATTGTTCTATATAAGATTATGATAATTCCAACGTTATGGTATGTCAGATCCTATTTTATTAAGATCGTACAACCAATTAAACAGCGCAATTAAAATGTATTTTCTCGCCTACTATATTCTGAATTTTATCTCGACAAAGTATATTTGTCAGACTAATTATTCATAAGGTTGCAACCAAGCTAAACATACAGAAATAGTATATGTATAAATCTCATAACTGCGTGTAAGATAATTTATAGTACAGGTAACCAACAGGAATATATTGTTTATTAATCCAATATGTTTTTGTCAAAAATGCATTTTTTGTTAAAAACTTGTAACGTGGTGGAATTTTACCACCGTTACAATTGCTGTCGCGGCGCATTTAAGGCGCATTCACACCGTCCGCCGTCGAACCTCCCCTTGGCCAATAGTTTTAGTTAGCATTTAAGGTAGTTTCTAAGTGTTATTTATTATTATTTAATTAGTTATTCGCCCTCCGATTCCCCCATTTGTAACCGGGATTTTACTATTCCCCCGATACCTTCGCCATCGCGCTGTCCGCCGTCCTAACTGGGCGCCAGCCACCAAAAGATGACCCTAACAAAATTACACCGATGCGACTCGGCCACTAGCTCGATAAAGTAATGACGGCGGAACAGCCGAGGCGGCTTAAACCCACTAGCTCAGCTCATTAACGGTAGAGGGGCGGGGCCGAAATCACGACAGCTGAGACACAAATTAAATAAAATGGGAAAAGTAACAATTTATTTAATAATATGAAATGCAAGAAATTTAAATTGACAAAATGTTCGGTGATCGGAACGGCTGTCGGACCGAACCGATCGTTACTCCCTCAAAAATCATTAATATCACATGAAATTACAATAAGCGAAATTACAGAAAAATAACAAAATAAATTCGGAAATAAATCGCAAATCAGAAACGGCTCTCTGACAGCCGATAACTCTCGTCGGTAGGACGTGGCGCAAGGTCGTAATATCTCCAATAATTTTGAACTTAAATTTCGCTCAAAAACACAATAACAAAACTAACTAATTTCTGACTGATTATCACGCGAGATTTGGCTTAAGATGGCGATACCAAAACGCCGGGCGTTTCCCTTGGAAAGTCAATCCACCGGCACGACAGCTCAAAATTCTCCGGATAATTCCTCAAATACTAAGTCAGACTCAAAAACAATAATAATAATAATTAACTAACCTAGTGGACCCCACACGAGAGCAGCTCCTCTCCCAAGGCCATTAACTAATAACTTAATGAAATAGTTTCACAAAAAAGAAAACGCTGAGCGAGAGCGGAATAAATCGCGAGTATTTCACACTACAAAATCTACAAAAACGTCGCACAGCGAGAGCACAATAATTGTCTCGCGTAAATTGCCGAATTACTCGACCGAAATAAATTACAGAAAATTCGTCGCGAAGCGACAGCGAGACTAGATTTCAAGACAAAATAATTTAACAAAAGTGTCGATAAGCGACCGCAAATAATTTTCCGCCGATTCCGGACAAACAATAGGGGAAACAAAACCCGACAAACGGGACTTACTGCCCTCACTGGCACTGGCTCAACGATCTCCAAATTTCGTCCATCTCTGGGAGGTTGGTGGCTGATCGGGGTCACTGATGACCGATTCCCAAAATCGTCACAAACTTTATAATAATAATAGTAATAATCATAAAAATTATAATAGTTTCATATATACCGTTTTGTTGCATATACGATTTCAAAATTTGTTTCTAGTAACCTTGCAAGTATCGTTTGTTAAACGATATTATCATCGCTTCATTCATAATTTATTGTAAACCTTACAATATTCCGTTCTACCATCTGAAATCGTTAAGTCAACGATATGCTTTTCTCTCAGTGCATAATAACCATCCATCCATGTATCCATATTCTCAATAATCTATTGTTTCATACATCTCCTTGCTTCTTCGCATCTCGCCCTATGAGTATTGTTTTTCTCCTCCTTGCCACACATTCGACATTTACTATCTTTAAAGCCTTTATTTACACTTCTACCTACGTTTCCACATCTTAACTTCGCCCACGTTTCCTTATTTTCTCCGCTAATCTCCCTATGCTCCCAGTACATTTCTTTTCCTGTTGAACTCTTCCTTAGCTTATACTCAGGACAGTAGTTTGATTTATCAACTTTGACCCAATCCAATTGAACTTCTTGGTCTGTTTTGATTTGAATCGCTCTCTCAATAATTTCCTCTAATTCTGCCGCATTTCCATCCAGGATGCTAGTCCACACTTTACCCTCTCCCACACCTTCCATCGCTCTTTGCAGTTCTTGCCCCCACTTGGAGAGATTGCGATTCAAAATGCCTCTAACCTCCTCCCTCAAACACTTTTTCGGCCATCTCCTATCATCCATCTTAACAATTTCCACCAAATATTTCGCCGCTCTCTTCCGCATTTCTACTTCGATTCCTCTCACTCCTGCCTCTAACCTCCAGATGTAGCTTGGCGTGTTTCTTGCCAAACCCATTGCCATTTTAATATATTTTGCCTGCATCCTATCCACCTGCGCTCTTCCTTGCCAGCCCCAAACTCCCCCCCCCCATATAGCAACCCGCTTCTCACCATAGCTTGCATCAAACCAAGACGTCTTTCTAGGCTGCTAATTCTCGCAGTTTTACACAATCCCCAAGTTGCATTTACTGCTTTCGTAATTTTCCCGGAGATTTTAACTAAGTGTTTTTCATAGGTGTTCCCTGTTGAGAACCACGTGAAGACATATTTATAATTTTTAACAATTTGTAACTCCTTATTTTTATATGTCCATTTCGCATTCCATTTTTGTCTACCACCCTTTTGAAATATAAGTATTTTAGTCTTGCCAATGTTAATTTCCAGTTTGTTCTTTACAACATAGCGTTCTAAGGCCGCGATCATTGTCTGCAATTCTTCCCCTTCGTCCGAAACAACCACGATGTCATCCGTGAACTTTAAAGCGAAAACTTTTCCCTTCCCGATCACTGACCCCCCTTCATTTTTTCGCTCTCAAATCTGATCAATGTCTTCCAAGTATACGTTGAAAAGGAGCGGGCTCAGGGGGCAGCCCTGCCTCACTCCTTTCCAGGTTTGAAAGCTTTCCGTTACCCCGTCTCCATCAATTATTTCGTTTAATGTTTTCTCGTACATACACCGAATCATTTTTAGCATCTTCCCTCTTAGATCAATCTTTTCCAACTTATTCAATAAAATCTCTCTATCAATCGAATCAAACGCCGTGAGGAGTTTGCCGCCTTTCTTTTTTAATCTATATTATCGACTAACGAGTTAAGAACAAATATGTGGTCCTTCGTTCCCCTTCCGGTCCGAATACCCGCCTGATTCTCGCCGAGGCTGCTTTTCCCCTCCAACCAGATCCTCAATCGCCTTGTCAGTATGTTTGCCAATAATTTGTATCCAATGTTTAGAAGAGAAATTCCACGGTAATTTGAGGCGACGTTTGTGTCTCCCGCCTTATGAATAGGATATATCCTGCCCACTTCCCAGCCTCTACCGACCTCACTATTTTTCCAAAAACTTTTTAAAACTTCATGGAGCTCTCTCAATCCTATTTCCGGCATCTCTTTGAAAAACTCGACTGATACACCATCTTTCCCTGCCGCTTTACCATCCTTCATTCTTTTCAAAGCTCTTTTCATTTCTTCCCATTCTTTATCCCTATTGAGTCTTCCTAAATCCGTTTCTACATTTTCTTCACCCTCTGCCTGCGCAATTTCCTCCCCCTCTTGCGTATTAACAATTCCTTCTGGCCTCGACTTTTCTGACTCATCCTTTCCACCTAAAAGATTTTTGAAATGTTTCAACCACTCGCTTTTTGTCACCTGCTTCCCTAGATTTACTCATTTTGGTTTAAACGGCTTAATCGCATTCCACATGTCATTTAAATTCTTGCCTTCTTTCTACTAGAGTCCATCTCTCTTCCCAATGTTCTTTATTTTTTTCTTTTACGATTTTCTTTAACTCGCTTCTCGCCTTCTTCAATTCGTTTTTTCTATCTCTCCTTCTTTCTTCACTTTTCTCATTCACCAATTTTTTCTGTTTTTCCCAAACAACTCTTTTTTTCTCTTTGACTTCATCACACGACTTCTTTTGCCCCTGCGTTCTGTCTCCAAGAGTTCTACTCATCCCGACGGATTCAGCTGTTTGCCAAATTATTTTTATCAGTCTATCTCAACGATCTTTTACCTCTAACACACAAGGAGACTCGCCCCATTCCTTTAGAAAAGTTTCCTTGTAAGACTCTGCTCCCTCTTTTTTTCCAACACGACTTCTTCTCTTTTTCTTGACTATTCCGTTCATTATCCTTTTTGCACTCTGTAGAGCTCGTACTCACCGGCCTCACATCCAGACTCGCGGAGACAGGAAGATGATCCGACTCAATTTTAATCTCAACACGTAACTCCTTTAAAATTTCCTCTCTCGCGGCACTAATTAACACATAATCTATAACTGATCCTTCTGAATCTCCCTCAAATGTCAGATTACCTTCCCTGTCTCCGTGACTCCTGCCGTTCATTATCGTTAAACAATTTTTTTCACAAAAGTCCAGTAATTTCCGCCCTTCGTTATTTATAAGTTTGTCCTTTGAACGTCTTTCGTTTCTCCAATCATCTCTCTCATTCGTATCCACATCTCCTTGTTCCTCTCCTATTCTCGCATTTATGTCTCCAAGTATAATAATCCCCTCGTCTCTTTCATCTGCCGCCTCTATTACTGCTTCTAGTTCTTTTTCCAAATTTTTAAACCCACAGTTATTATAAATTGTCGCAATTGTGAATCTATCATCCCCTTCCCCCAGCTTCAAACCCTGAACTACTAACCCTTCCTTCCATTCACTTATCGCGTCTCTTCTTATTACATCCTTTCTCAACCCTATGATTTGACCACCCGACGCGCGCCCTCGCTTCTTACGCCTGACCGCCGCTTTCGCTATCCACTCAAAGTCTCTATTCAGTCCACCAATAATCTTGCTCTCTTCTTTCTTCTCTAGCAGGGGCGGATTTAACCTTTGTGCCGCCCCAGGCCTCAGAAAAATCGGCGCCCCTTTCGTCGGAAAAGCGAATAGTGACAAGTATTTTTTGTCGCATTTAAAAAAAATGTCAAAAGAAAAAAGAATAAAACACTGAAAAGCAGAAAAAAAATAATAAAGACGCTGAAAAAGAAGAAAAACAACACTGCATATCAACGGTTTATCAAGTGATCAATTATTAATAATACAAACTTCAAATCACATTAACATTTATGATAAACAAGTATTTTCATACAGTCATACCCGAGATAATTTTTTTACTATATCGCCATGCGTCTTGCCTTCTGGGTCGCGAACGTGTTAATCAAGTCATCGTAATCAAGAGATCGTAGCAATTGGGCACGAAAAGCTCCGTTCTCCAGAGCAGTTAGTTACAGGAGTGCAGACACACATGCGTAGTGCGATATCGATGTTGGGATACACGGTTTGAAGATCCTCTTCTCGAAGCGATTTCAATAACGATACTGCAGTCATCCGTTCTTCCGTGTTGGATAAACAGTGTGCTCGGAAATGAATGCATTCATCGGCAAAGCTTTCTTCGAGGTCCGAACTATAGAGAGTTTGCAAATTCTCTGCTTTCAATCTAACGTCAGTTAAGCTCATGGCTCGTAGACCCGTGAGAAATGCAAACTTTTTACAAAAGCTTTGATAAGCCTCACGACGCTTACGGAACTCGCAGAGGAGACTGTCGATGACGACCAAAAACGTCCCGACTCTCAAATGTTCCCGGCCGGTCATTTCCACTTCTCCTGCAGCAGACTCGCCTGCCCGAATCTTGCGCTTCTTTTTCCTTCTGGTGTCATTCTGGTATTTCTGTTCTTCGGATAACTTGACTGCCTTCTCTTCGAAATCGTCGAATTGTTCGCGCGTATCGTTAACTAGAGCTATTAGTGAATCGTAGAGTTGTACGACGATGAATATGTCGATATCGACAGACTGTAATTTTTTGTTCGTCATATTCAATCGATTTAGTAAGAAGCCCCAAAAACAAGACATAAAGGTCGTTTCCAGCCGCTCAAGGTTGTTCCGAATACCTTTAGCTTCGCTTCTTGCCTTCTTGCCTTTTCTTGTTTATCGTCCTCGATAGAAAGCAGTGCAGCGATGATTCTGTCTCGGGATTGATATAAACTTCGACAAGCATCCGCGCGAGCAGACCAGCGAGTCGCAGACAGGCTTTTCAAGGTGACGTTTTGTGGCACTGATTCGGAGCAGTTTTGAGCCTGAAGGACCTCCCAGCGGTGTGTCGATGCCGTGAAGAAGTTATACAGTTCTTGCAGAAGTGCGAAAAACCTGCAAGCTTCTTCACAGCTTTCTGCAGCGGTTGCGCCTACCAAATTGAGCGAGTGGGCCGCGCACGGAACATAGTCGGCCTCCGGAGAAAGCTTTTTAATTTGCGCTTGGAGACCGTTGTATGCACCGGACATATTAGCGGCATTGTCGTAAGACTGCCCACGGCAGTTGACGACATCGATTTCAAATTCTCTCAAAGTCGTGGTAATAGCATCCGTCATTTTCTGCGCTTTGTGACCGGCGTTGGGAATAAATTTCAGGAAGCGCTCGATGGGTACACCATTTGGTTGTACATAACGGATAACCAAGGTCAA
The DNA here is from genome assembly GCA_964034905.1 of Itoplectis maculator. Taxonomy (NCBI): domain Eukaryota; kingdom Metazoa; phylum Arthropoda; class Insecta; order Hymenoptera; family Ichneumonidae; genus Itoplectis; species Itoplectis maculator. The sequence goes on from CAXITY010000044.1 coordinate 366,182, forward strand.
CTGATCGACATGCGAAATGTCGGGCGTCGAATCCACGATAAGTGAAAAGTATTTGGCCGATTTGATCTCCGATAGAATAATGTTGGTCAGTTTCTTTGCCATCAACGCTATAAATTCCTCGCAAATTGTCGAAGAAAGGTAACTCGTGTGTCCACTGCCTGGATTACCATGTCGAGAAATATGATCAGCCAAAAACGGATCGAACTCAGCGATGAGTTCTAACGACATCAAATAATTTCCATTCTGCGGCGATCCAAATTTCTCATCGTGGCCCCTGAATGGTAGTCCGCGCGATGCTAGTGCTTTCACCGTTGCTACTACTCTTTTCAATACGTGCCTCCAATACACGATTTCCTCGTCAAGCTGCGCAGCTAGAGTACAGTCGATACGACCGAGCGAATTTCCTCTTTTTTTCATGCTCAAAACCGCCAACTTATGAGTGGACGCGTTTTCATGAGATGAAACGCGACTAGAGGCATTTTTCCAATCATTGAAACCTTTCTTGCTACCGAACTGTGTCCCTCCTTCGAAGAGGAGACATGGTCCGCAATAAACATGCCCGGTGCTCTCAGAGTAAATTAGCCATTTGCGGAGACTCTTTTCGCCATTCAACAATTGTCTTTCAAATAATGATCTCGATAAGTAGCGTATTTTATCATCGTATACGCGCTTGCTTTTGCAAAAATCTGCGTCGACATATTGCTGAATGCCGTTCCCCGCTATATAGTCGCGTGTAGACTCGTCTATCGTCCAAGTTGCTGGATCTGGGTCTCGACTGACGAGAATCTGCTGTTGTTCGATGACCGATGATTCCAGCACCACATGAGCACTCAAAGGAGTCGCATTATGCGTTGATCCGACAGGCTCGGCAACATTTGTTGAAGTACACGCGTCATTCTCGGGACTCCGACTTTCGAAACTTTTCGCACTTGTCTGAGGCAGCTTCAAGAATGCATCTAACTTATTCGTGTTTTTCATCAATTGCGCTTCTTTTGCTGTCTTTTCTTTGGCCCTTTTTCGGTATTCCGCGCCACTCAGGCGGGCTCTTCCAGCACTCATGTTGAGTATAAAAAATTGGATTGCAAACACTTACTATCCCAGATAATAGAATCGAAATAATAAACCAATATACTTGTTCACTGAAAAATTGCAAATTGTTTCAAAATTCCTGAGTAATACGGACTGTTCGCGATCGCGATGTGATCGTGCTTCCGACTATCGTCGACCACCTCGCACTGATTATTTATGCCTTAAAGCAGGATGTAAGCTTTGCAAGAATCTGCAGGCACGAGCGCGCTCCAACCAGTCGTTGCATACATTGTAGTCAAGAAGGAAAGAATATCGGATAACTGTTGGAAACCGTAGATACATTTAAATCGCATATAATTCAAACGTATCCCTTTCTCGCGCTGGATCAATGTTGCAATAAATGTATTTATGTCGATTTTCTCATGATTTTTATACCATTTATATTTTCGGAATTAACAATAAATTTGCTATTGCGATTACAGCTTGCAATTTGAATTTTCTTTCGCACCCGACTGTGAGTTAAGCTCGATTACTTTGAATTATATACGATATTTTATCAATTGACGCTGAACTCGCAACGTTTTTATCGATAATGTTCTGCCCTTAAGTCGCTTGACTCGAACATTCCGATGTCAATGATCACGTCGAGGAACGTACAAAAATATTGCTTCGTAGTCAAGTTGCAGATTACAGCGGCGGGTTGCGACGCTTTGCTATTCCCTCCAATATGTGTATTGAAAAAAAAAAAAAAAAAAAAAAAAAAAAAAAAAAAATGCCGCCCCCGAAATTTGCCGCCCCCGAAATTTGCCGCCCTAGGCCCGGGCCTACCGCGCCTAGTGGTAAATCCGCCCCTGGGGGTATCTCTGCTGCAGCATGCCGAGCGTAGGGGCACCTCTCCCCTCATTCTACGCTCAGCAGTGCGACGGGAGTGTTCGCGACGCGTGGGCAAAAAAATGTTTACCTCGGGGCGACGTTGCCGCGGTCGCAGAAAACCGAAACAATGGAGAAAGAAAGCGAGGAATAGAACGCGTTCGCAACTCAGTTCGGCAGTGTGTCTCGTGCAGTGCAGTTCGACAAACGTGGTGATGGCTGACGATCAAAGAGACGAAACACCTTCGTTCGTCGAGACGAAATTGACGGAATAGAAACTCGAAAAGTACGTGAAAGTGTTTCAAGGTAAGCGTAATATTCAATTGACTAATGTTCATTCGTTTTGATTACGTACGTAAGGTTATTCCATCAATTTTCAACGCACTGAGACAAACTAGTGGTTGCGATTACCAATGATTGGTTCGATCTACCAAAATATTGGTAGCTCTGACCAACGATTGGTAATCACAACTATTTATTTTTTCAGTGCGGTCGGCGATACGTAGTACATATTTCGTGTTTGTTGAAAAAAACCTTAGAGTTTTTATAAAGATTTAACGCTGAGTTAATGGTTTATTTAATGCTGTGAGGTGTGTGTGCTGCGCAATAAATTACATTTTTGTGAGATTTTTTTCGTAATGCGTTCGAACTCGATGTCGCGAGAATTGCGTAATACTTCGTGAGCGAAGACAAAGGCTCGGCCTGACTCAACCGTGTATAGTAAATCCAACTAAATAGATGATAAATGTCGCAATCGTATAGTTAGGAGAACTATTCGAATCATTTCACTAATTATAAATTCGTTACTGCAGAAATAATCTTGTAGTCTTGTAATAAGCGAGAATTGCGGAATACTTCGTGAACGAAGACAAAGGCTTGGCCTGACTAACCGTGTATAGTAAATTCAATTAAATAGATAATAAATGTCGAGATCATATAGTTAGCGGAACTATTCGAATCATTTCACTAACTATAAATTCGTTACTGCAGAAATAATCTTCTCTCTTTATACGATGTCATCGGAATAAATATTTCGGGTTCGTTGAAAAATTATTTCGACTTTTCGCAGAGTCTCGCGGTATTAGCAATGCTGCGGAGAGAACGTTCGCCTTTTCGTGTGATTTTTCTTTTATTTGAATCGATTTTTTTCGTAAAGCGCTCAACTTGATGTCGCGAGAATTGCGTAATATTTCGTGAGCAAAGACAAAGGCTCGGCCTGACTAACCGTGTATAGTAAATTCAACTAAATAGATAATAAATGTCGAGATCATATAGTTAGCGGAACTATTCGAATCATTTCACTAACTATAAATTCGTTACCGCAGAAATAATCTTCTCTCCTTATACGATGTCATCGGAATAAATATTTCGGGTTCGTTGACAAATTATTCCGACTTTTCGCAGAGACTCGCGGTGTTAGCAATGCTGCGGAGAGAACGTTCGCCTTTTCGTGTGATTTTTCTTTTATTTGAATCGATTTTTTTCTTAACGCGTTCGAACTCGATGTCGCGAGAATTGCGTGATACTTTGTGAGCGAAGACAAAGGCTTTGCCTGACTAACCGTGTATAGTTAAATCAATTAAATAGATAATAAATGTCGAGATCATATAGTTAGCGGAACTATTCGAATCATTTCACTAACTGTAAATTCGTTACTGCAGAAATAATCTTCTCTCTTTATACGATGTCATCGGAATAAATATTTCGAGATTGTTGAAATATTATTTCGACTTTTCGCAGAGACTCGCGGTGTTAGCAATGCTGTGGAGAGAACGTTCGCCTTTTCGTGTGATTTTTCTTTAATTTGAATCGATTTTTTTCGTAATGCGTTCGAACTCGATGTCGCGAGAACTGCGTAATACTTTGTGAGCAAAGACAAAGGCTTCGCCTGACCAACTGTGTATAGTAAATGCAACTAAGTAGATAGTAAACGTCGCGATCATATAATTAGCTGAACCATTCGAATCATTTCACTAACTATAAATTCGTTACTGCAGAAATAATCTTCTCTTTTTATACGATGTCATCGGAATAAATATTTCGGGTTCGTTGAAAAATTATTTCGACTTTTCGCAGAGTCTCGCGGTGTTAGCAATGCTGTGGAGACAACGTTTGCCTTTTCGTACGATTTTTTTAAAAATCTCAATCGATTTTTTTCGTAATACGTTCGAACCCGACGTCGCGAGTATTTCGTAATATTTCATGAGCGAAGACAAAGGTTTGGTTTCACTCATCGTGTATAGTAAATGCAACTTGATAAATAGTAAATGTCGTGACCATACAGTTAGAACTATCCGAATCACTGCAAAAACTATAAATTTATTACTAAAGAAATAATCTTCTCTAGTTAGTGCAATGATTCGAATAGTTCTCGTCACTATATGGTCACGACCAGGGGCGGATTTACCACTAGGCGCGGTAGGCCCGGGCCTAGGGCGGCAAATTTCGGGGGCGGCATTTTTTTTTTTTTTTTTTTTTTTTTTTTTTTTTTTTTTTTTTTTTTTTTTTCAATACACATATTGGAGGGAATAGCAAAGCGTCGCAACCCGCCGCTGTAATCTGCAACTTGACTACGAAGCAATATTTTTGTACGTTCCTCGATGTGATCATTGACATCGGAATGTTCGAGTCAAGCGACTTAAGGGCAGAACATTATCGATAAAAACGTTGCGAGTTCAGCGTCAATTGATAAAATATCGTATATAATTCAAAGTAATCGAGCTTAACTCACAGTCGGGTGCGAAAGAAAATTCAAATTGCAAGCTGTAATCGCAATAGCAAATTTATTGTTAATTCCGAAAATATAAATGGTATAAAAATCATGAGAAAATCGACATAAATACATTTATTGCAACATTGATCCAGAGCGAGGAAGGGATACGTTTGAATTATATGCGATTTAAATGTATCTACGGTTTCCAACAGTTATCCGATATTCTTTCCTTCTTGACTACAATGTATGCAACGACTGGTTGGAGCGCGCTCGTGCCTGCAGATTCTTGCAAAGCTTACATCCTGCTTTAAGGCATAAATAATCAGTGCGGGGTGGTCGACGATAGTCGGAAGCACGATCACATCGCGATCGCGAACAGACCGTATTACTCAGGAATTTTGAAACAATTTGCAATTTTTCAGTGAACAAGTATATTGGTTTATTATTTCGATTCTATTATCTGGGATAGTAAGTGTTTGCAATCCAATTTTTTATACTCAACATGAGTGCTGGAAGAGCCCGCCTGAGTAGCGCGGAATACCGAAAAAGGGCCAAAGAAAAGACAGCAAAAGAAGCGCAATTGATGAAAAACACGAATAAGTTAGATGCATTCTTGAAGCTGCCTCAGACAAGTGCGAAAAGTTTCGAAAGTCGGAGTCCCGAGAATGACGCGTGTACTTCAACAAGTGTTGCCGAGCCTGTCGGATCAACGCATAATGCGACTCCTTTGAGTGCTCATGTGGTGCTGGAATCATCGGTCATCGAACAACAGCAGATTCTCGTCAGTCGAGACCCAGATCCAGCAACTTGGACGATAGACGAGTCTACACGCGACTATATAGCGGGGAACGGCATTCAGCAATATGTCGACGCAGATTTTTGCAAAAGCAAGCGCGTATACGATGATAAAATACGCTACTTATCGAGATCATTATTTGAAAGACAATTGTTGAATGGCGAAAAGAGTCTCCGCAAATGGCTAATTTACTCTGAGAGCACCGGGCATGTTTATTGCGGACCATGTCTCCTCTTCGAAGGAGGGACACAGTTCGGTAGCAAGAAAGGTTTCAATGATTGGAAAAATGCCTCTAGTCGCGTTTCATCTCATGAAAACGCGTCCACTCATAAGTTGGCGGTTTTGAGCATGAAAAAAGAGGAAATTTGCTCGGTCGTATCGACTGTACTCTAGCTGCGCAGCTTGACGAGGAAATCGTGTATTGGAGGCACGTATTGAAAAGAGTAGTAGCAACGGTGAAAGCACTAGCATCGCGCGGACTACCATTCAGGGGCCACGATGAGAAATTTGGATCGCCGCAGAATGGAAATTATTTGATGTCGTTAGAACTCATCGCTGAGTTCGATCCGTTTTTGGCTGATCATATTTCTCGACATGGTAATCCAGGCAGTGGACACACGAGTTACCTTTCTTCGACAATTTGCGAGGAATTTATAGCGTTGATGGCAAAGAAACTGACCAACATTATTCTATCGGAGATCAAATCGGCCAAATACTTTTCACTTATCGTGGATTCGACGCCCGACATTTCGCATGTCGATCAGTTGACCTTGGTTATCCGTTATGTACAACCAAATGGTGTACCCATCGAGCGCTTCCTGAAATTTATTCCCAACGCCGGTCACAAAGCGCAGAAAATGACGGATGCTATTACCACGACTTTGAGAGAATTTGAAATCGATGTCGTCAACTGCCGTGGGCAGTCTTACGACAATGCCGCTAATATGTCCGGTGCATACAACGGTCTCCAAGCGCAAATTAAAAAGCTTTCTCCGGAGGCCGACTATGTTCCGTGCGCGGCCCACTCGCTCAATTTGGTAGGCGCAACCGCTGCAGAAAGCTGTGAAGAAGCTTGCAGGTTTTTCGCACTTCTGCAAGAACTGTATAACTTCTTCACGGCATCGACACACCGCTGGGAGGTCCTTCAGGCTCAAAACTGCTCCGAATCAGTGCCACAAAACGTCACCTTGAAAAGCCTGTCTGCGACTCGCTGGTCTGCTCGCGCGGATGCTTGTCGAAGTTTATATCAATCCCGAGACAGAATCATCGCTGCACTGCTTTCTATCGAGGACGATAAACAAGAAAAGGCAAGAAGGCAAGAAGCGAAGCTAAAGGTATTCGGAACAACCTTGAGCGGCTGGAAACGACCTTTATGTCTTGTTTTTGGGGCTTCTTACTAAATCGATTGAATATGACGAACAAAAAATTACAGTCTGTCGATATCGACATATTCATCGTCGTACAACTCTACGATTCACTAATAGCTCTAGTTAACGATACGCGCGAACAATTCGACGATTTCGAAGAGAAGGCACTCAAGTTATCCGAAGAACAGAAATACCAGAAGGACACCAGAAGGAAAAAGAAGCGCAAGATTCGGGCAGGCGAGTCTGCTGCAGGAGAAGTGGAAATGACCGGCTGGGAACATTTGAGAGTCGGGACGTTTTTGGTCGTCATCGACAGTCTCCTCTGCGAGTTCCGTAAGCGTCGTGAGGCTTATCAAAGCTTTTGTGAAAAGTTTGCATTTCTCACGGGTCTACGAGCCATGAGCTTAACTGACGTTAGATTGAAAGCAGAGAATTTGCAAACTCTCTATAGTTCGGACCTCGAAGAAAGCTTTGCCGATGAATGCATTCATTTCCGAGCACACTGTTTATCCAACACGGAAGAACGGATGACTGCAGTATCGTTATTGAAATCGCTTCGAGAAGAGGATCTTCAAACCGTGTATCCCAACATCGATATCGCATTACGCATGTGTGTCTGCACTCCTGTAACTAACTGCTCTGGAGAACGGAGCTTTTCGTGTCCCAATTGCTACGATCTCTTGATTACGATGACTTGATTAACACGTTCGCGACCCAGAAGGTAAGACGCATGGCGATATAGTAAAAAAATTATCTCGGGTATGACTGTATGAAAATACTTGTTTATCATAAATGTTAATGTGATTTGAAGTTTGTATTATTAATAATTGATCACTTGATAAACCGTTGATATGCAGTGTTGTTTTTCTTCTTTTTCAGCGTCTTTATTATTTTTTTCTGCTTTTCAGTGTTTTATTCTTTTTTCTTTTGACATTTTTTTTAAATGTGACAAAAAATACTTGTCACTATTCGCTTTTCCGACGAAAGGGGCGCCAATTTTTCTGAGGCCTAGGGCGGCACAAAGGTTAAATCCGCCCCTGATGACCGGTCATTTACAACTAGATAGGTGTACAGCTCGCAATTTTTTTTTTTTTTCATGTATTATTATGAAATGCTGTATTCAAAGACAATTAATTATTCATTTATTGTTTGCACGTTTATCGAATACGTATCTTATTGTTCAATCACAAATTTATGGAAAGATAATTGTATATAAAGTTTTTTTATTAGGCCACACGCGCGCCACAGCTGTGAAATTTCAAATTACCACGACCATATGATTTTGTGACCGATGTGGTCATTTTGGAAACGAGCTCTATAAAGTTGACCATACAATTTTAAGGAAAAAATTTAAAAAAAATACTGGTCGATTGGTGGTCGTTTGGTGATGATTGGTAAATCAATTTCATCGTTTGGAGATCAATTATTTAATTACAATAATTAAAAAACTAAAAAAGTCCCAAAGTTAGCCAAACATTTTTTTTTTATTCAAATCGACTCTAATAGGGCTCATTCAATGCGGAATCGTTTGGCGGTTACGAATAACGCAATTAAAACATTTGGAGATCCTTAGTTTTCGAGAGAAACTAATACAATGAAATTCCAGTCGACAGAGCCGGATGAAAACATGAGGACAAAGATTTATGGTCGGTAAAGCAGGTATTTTTGTCAAAAACGCTATCCGGTGTTTTTCTAATGCACTTTCGTCGGCACCGTCGCGGATATTTCGGCTACGTCGCCATGTTGTTTACAATCGCGTAAATAGAAGGAAGTTGAAGAACAGCCTAAAAAACAGGAGTCTTACAAATCGATTCAGAAATACCTGCTTTACCAACCATAAACGTTTGTCCACATGTTTTCATCCGTCTCTGTCGACTGGAATTTTATTTGATTAGTTTCTCTCGAAAACTAAGGATTTCCAAATGTTTTAATTACGTTATTCGTAACCGCCAAACGATTCCGCATCGAATGAGCCCTATTAAAGTCGATTTGAATTTAAAAAAATGTTTGGCTAACTATGGGACTTTTTTATTTTTTTAATTATTGTAATTAAGCAGTTGATCTCCAAACGATGAAATTGATCTACCAATCACCACCAAACGACCACCAATCGACTAGTATTTTTTATTTATTTTTTTACCGACCGTAAACCTTTGTCCACATGTTTTCATCCGGCTCTGTCGACTGGAATTTCATTGTATTAGTTTCTCTCGAAAACTAAGGATCTCCAAATGTTTTAATTGCGTTATTCGTAACCGCCAAACGATTCCGCATCGAATGAGCCCTATTAGAGTCGATTTGAATAAAAAAAAATGTTTAGCTAACTTTGGGCTTTATTAGTTTTTTAATTATTGTAATTAAACAATTGATCTCCAAACGATGAAATTGATTTACCAGTCATCACCAAACGACCACCAATCGACCAGTATTTTTTTAAAATTTTTTCCTTAAAGTTGTATGGTCAACTTTATAGAGCTTTGGAAACGCTCACGTACCGTATTTTTACGGTAAAAATACCGTAACATTACCGGTCACATTTACTGCTTACATCTCTAATTTTAACCTGATCAAGAGCCGCGATAGCGTCTCGAGATATGTACATTTACCTACTTTACCGACCGAAGACGAGACGCTCCAAGACTAGAGATGTGGAATTACCGCAAAATCCTGAAGCGGTAAACTTACCAAAAAATTACCGTATTTTTACCGTAAAATGACGTCATTTTTTTTTCGCGCAATCAGGTGTTGTGGAATACCGTCACAAATTTTTTGGATAAACATACCGTAAAAATATGGTAAATCCAACTATTTAGATGTGGAATTACTGGTCACTTTTCTTTTTGGTAAATTTACGGTCACAAAAAAGTATGACCGGTCATTTACAACTAGATAGGTGTACAGCTCGTTTTTTTTTTTTTTTTTTTTTTTTTTTCATGTATTATTATGAAATGCTGTATTCAAAGATAATTCATTATTCATTTATTGTTTGCACATTTATCGAATACGTATCTTATTGTTCAATCACAAATTTATGGAAAGATAATTGTATATAAAGTTTTTTTTATTAGGCGACACGCGCGCCACAGCTCTGACCAGACCACTGAGAACTGACTCTTTTACCAGAGTAAGTTAAAGTCAACGCGATTGCGGCTCTATTTTTTTTTAACATAGTTAATTAATTTAATAATTAAGTGTAAAAAACGTTGTCGTTTTGCAAGAAACATTTAGGAAATTAAGAAAACCGTGAATGCAGTTGTTATGTGGTAATTACGTGGTGATTTAGAATACGTAAATAAAATCGAGAGATACATCTGCAGTGACAGGTGAACATTTAGAGACGAAAAGAGACAAAAAAACAGCGAAAAAAGTAATAAGTGCCAGTGGAAATTAGCAAATAACAAATGATTTAATGGAAAATATGCAAGTCAAGCGTATAGTTCCGATAATAATGTACTTCTCAACATGTTTTACGAATATTGTGTTTAGGTTATGTTCACTCATATTTCAGTTTGGTGTATTAAATATAAATTATCTTCACAATTAAAGTGTACTAGTGCAATTAATAAATATACTAATGAAGAAATCATTGTGGAATCAATTATTTCGACCTTCTAACTTCTAACATGTGCAGCGGGTAATGATTTTTCAGGAAAAAAACTTTTTTAGTTGACGTAAGTGTCAAATTAAAAAAAAAATATTAATTAAAATGTATGAATGCAGGTAATTACCATTCTAAAATGATCTTATGGCAAATATAAGAGAAGAAACATCGGAATTGAGATAAAATATGAGTATGCTGCAAGTTATAGCCAAAGTCAAGTACGCAGTGGGAAAATATTCACTTGTACACAAATGCGTAATTAAAAATGTAATTTTTTTGTTTTGGTGATAGGTATTCACCCCGTAAAAAAAGTGTAAGGGAAAAACTAAAAAAAGTGTATGAGAATTAAGGTATTTTAGAATTTTGTAGCAAGTTTCAGCCAAATTCTTGGGTTGACAGCGGAGATTGGGCTCCGGACACAATTTGAGACCCAAAAACCCAAATTTTCTTGAAATAAACTCCTGTGTAAAATTATTGGAAAATTATCACACTTCATGGGCATACTTTCCAGTGCTAGACTAAGAAATATTCCAAATTTCAACTTGTTCGGTCTGTTCAGTCCAGAGCCACTGAGTGATACGGACGTCCGGGTAACACAAAATCTGGTCCGCAGTAAAAAATATCTTTAGTAATGCAATTTCCTTATTATTTTATGTCAAGAATATGTATTTTACTTTGTTAAAGATATCTGAACTAAAAAAAGTTAATACATTTGAAATATATCAATTTTTGTCCTTTAAAACCTAATTTAGACTCAGGAAAGCGATTTCAATAGGCACTCGTGGTGCGTTTTTTTAAAACGTGAGTGCCTAAAAATAGTCAAAAATGTATTTTTAAACATTAAAGTGGCAGGTTTAAGGACTGTCCTCAAAACTGCGTTTACACATACGAAAAATATTAAAAATATACATTTTTTTTTTAATTTCATTTATGTAAAGGCAGTTTTAAGGACTGTCCCCAAAACTGCCTTCGTATGTGCATGGGTAGTTTTGAGGACTGTCCCTAAAACTACTGATACACATATGAAAAATGCAACAAATATACGTTTTTTTAAATATTTTCGTATGCATAAAGGCAGTATTGGGGATATGTCCCCACAGCTTTCCATACACATATTTTTGAGTTATATGTATCGGTGCTTTCATGAACTGTCCCCAAAACTGCCTTCATATGTGCACGGGTAGTTTTGAGGACTGTCCCTAAAACTATCGATAAACATATTAAAAATGCAAAAAAAATACGTTTTTAAAATATTTTTTTATGCGTAAAGACAGTTTTGGGGACATGTCCCCAAAGCTTCCCATACATATATTTTTGAGTTGTATGTATCGGTGCTTTCAAGGACTGTCCCCAAAACTGCCGTCGTATGTAGATGGGTAGTTTTGAGGACCGTTCCTAAAACGACCGATATACATATGAAAAATACAAAAAGCCTTCAATGTAGAACTTTGCAAACGCTTCTTCAGCATTTGACTCCTTTCACGATGCTACTTCTATGAGGAAGTGTGTCGATCAATTTTGGCTTCCTCATAGAGGAAGCATCGTTAAAGGAGTAAAATAATGAGGATGAAGTTTGCAAAGTTCTACTTTGCAGGCTTGTTTTGATTGAGTCGTCATAGAACTCCACAGATTTATCTTAAATTTGTACTCGGTCCTTGTTTAAAAAATTTTAAAGCCAACTTTAGCCAACTTTGGCTTTTTTAAACCAAATTTTAGAGTCAACTTATTAAAGAGTAATCATTAAGTCCGCTCAATGAAAAATTTTCAACTGACTCAAGACTGTATTTCGAAGGTGAAAATACAGCGAGAAAACGATAAATCGAAGTCCTTTTAGTTTCGAACGTCAGAGGCAGGCAAACGAAAAAGCATAAAATTCGTCTCACTTTTTTTCGCTCGACCACATCTCGGAGACAAAATTGAGAGGAACACCGATTTATATCAAGAGACGCGGCAGCGTCTCGAGTAGTGATGCCGCCGAGACAAGAAATTTCTCGTCTCGTCTCGACGAGACGAGAAATTTCTCGTCTCGAATAAACATATTCTCGTCTCGACATCTCGAGACGAGACGAGAAATACGTCTCGACCGCCGAGACTCTCGGGCGAGAAATCGAGAAGTCTCGATTATCTACACTGGACCAGGTTCCAGGTTAATATCCCCATAGTTTTCGATGTCCGGGTTGGTTTCCCCATAGTTTTCGATGTCCAGGTCGATTTCTCCATAGTTTTCGATGTCCAGGTTGATTCCCCCATAGTTTTCGATGTCTAGGTTAATTTCCCCATAGTTTTCGATGTCCAGGTTGATTTGTCCATAGTTTTCGATGTCTAGGTTGATTTCCCCATAGTTTTCGATGTCCAGGTTGATCTGTCCATAGTTTTCGATGTCCAGGTTGATTTCTCCATCGTTTTCGATGTCCAGGTTGATTTCTCGATGTTTTTCGACGCACAGGATGATTCCCCCATAGTTTTCGATGTCCAGGTTGATTTGTCCATAGTTTTCGATGTCCAGGTCGACTTCTCCATAGTTTTCGATGTCCAGGTTGATTTCACCATAGTTTTCGATGTCCAGGTTGATTCCCCCATAGTTTTCGGTGTCTAGATTGATTTCCCTATAGTTTTCGATGTCCAGGTTGATTCCCCCATAGTTTTCGATGTCCAGGTTGGTTTCCCCATAGTTTTCGATGTCCAGGTTGATTTCTTCATAGTTTTCGATGTCTAGGTTGGTTTCCCCATGGTTCCGATGTCCAGATTGATTGCCCGAAGTGGACATCGAAAACTATGGAGAAATCAATCTGGACATCAAAAACTATGGAGAAATTGACCTGGACATCGAAAACTATGGACAAATCAACCTGGACATCGAAACCATGGGGAAACCAACCTAGACATCGAAAACTATGGAGAAATCAACCTGGACATCGAAAACTATGGAGAAATCAACATGGACATTGAAAACTATGGGGAAACCAACCTGGACATCGAAAACTATGGGGATATCAACCTGGAAATCGAAAACTATGGGGGAATCAACCTAGACATCGGAAACTATGGAAAAATTAATCTGGACATCAAAAACTATGGAGAAATCAACCTGGACATCAAAAACTATGGAAAAATCGACCTGGACATCGAAAACTATGGACAAATTAACCTGGACATCGAAACCATGGGGAAACCAACCTAGACATCGAAAACTATGGAGAAACCAACCTGGACATCGAAAACTATGGAGAAATCAACATGGACATCGAAAACTATGGGGAAACCAACCTGGACATCGAAAACTATAGGGATATCAACCTGGACATCGAAAACTATGGGGAAATCAACCTAGACATCGAAAACTATGGGGGAATCAACCTGGACATCGAAAACTATGGAGAAATCGACCTGGACATCAAAAACTATGGGGAAACCAACATGGACATCGTTCTGCACATCCCTAATCCATAGAAATTGGCGAGACGAGACGAGAGGAGACGAGACGAGACGATACGAAACCTTGTCTCGACATCATATGTCGAGACGAGACGAGACGATACGAAACCTTGTCTCGACATCATATGTCGAGACGAGACGAGACGAGACCTCGGTGTTTGTCCGAGACGAGACGAGATACTTGTCTCGCCAACTCGAGACGAGACGAGAAATGACAGATTCTCGTCTCGTCTCGTCTCGCGGCATCACTACCTCGAGTGTTCACAAAATTATTAAAACCGGTGGCACATGCCTTGCGCTGTAGAGGCCTGATGTCCGTCATGTACTTAGATGATATGCTGTTATTTGGGCAGTCGGTACAAGATTGTGTGGAAAATATTCAGGAGACGAGAGCATTGGTAGAGTCCCTGGGCTTCGTATTGAACATCGATAAGTGCCAGTTAACACCATCGACGAGATGTCGATTCTTAGGCTTCATAATTGACAGTCGGAAATTTTGTGTCGAGCCTACGGAGAAAAAGAGAGAAAGAACTAGAAAGTTAGCCGATTCATTTCGCAAAACACGAGAGTGTAGAATTAGAGATCTAGCGCAATTCATAGGAGTGTTAGTCTCGACGGCTCGAGGGGTTAGATACGGGATTTTATACACGAAGCGATTGGAGCGACAAAAGTTTTTAGCGTTAGAGGCGGCTCAGGGAGATTTCGATGCAAAGATGTCTCTTTCAGAGACGGTAGTTCCAGATATAGACTGGTGGATTCGGAATATTAGGAGCGCAAAATATCCAATTCATGAAGGTTTTTTCGAAATTACGATTTTCACGGATGCCTCTCGTACTGGCTGGGGAGTTTTTTCCGAAGGCGCCAGAGCGAACGGTTGGTGGTCCTCTCAACAACAGAACGAGCATATAAATTTTTTGGAACTGCAAGCCGTGTTGTTTGGTCTGAAGTGTTTCGCCAGTCACTTAAAGAACTGTAGTGTTCTCTTAAGGATCGATAACACGACGGCGATAGCTTATGTAAAGAAAATGGGAGGAATACAATATCCAAAGTTATCGGATCTAAGTAGGCAAATATGGCAATGGTGCGAGAAACGGGGGTTATGGTTACACGCGTCTTATATTTGTTCAAAAGAAAACGCCGAAGCAGACAAAGAATCGCGTCGTTTACCCTTGGAGACGGAGTGGGAACTTTCGAAGAGCGCGTTCAATAGAATTACAGGCGAATTCGGAAATTTTGATATAGATCTGTTTGCCTCGTCGGCGAATACGAAGTGTCCTAAATTCATATCATGGCGTAGAAATCCGGACGCTTTTGCAGTAGATGCATTTACGGTGGATTGGTCGAGTTTTTTCTTCTATGCGTTCCCTCCTTTCGCGTTAGTCACGCGAGTTCTCAGAAAAATTATAGCAGATGAAGCAGAAGGAGTACTGGTGGTCCCTATGTGGCCCACTCAAACGTGGTTTCCGCTGTTTCGCTCTATACTTGTCGCCGAGCCAATTTATTTTCAGCCTCAAGCGAATTTATTGTCGTCTCCTTGCAGGAAGTCTCATCCGCTCCAGAACAGACTTACCCTGGTGGCCGGGCTCTTATCTGGGAAGCCTTCGGGAGGCAGGGAATATCGGACTCGGCAGAACCGATGATCATCGCGTCAATATCGGACGCGACGCTGAGACAGTACGATAGACCGTTAAAACTTTGGTGGTTCTATTGTCAAGAGAAGGGCATATCGGTTTTCGAAGCTCCAGTGGCTCAGGTTCTAGAATTTTTGAGTGGTTTTTTTGAAAAAGTAAAATCGTACAGCACTCTGAATTGTTATCGGTCAGCTTTATCGCTGATAATGAGTTATGACTTAGGTAACGACCCGGCGGTACGCAGATACTTTAAAGGAGTAGGGAACTTTCGTCCGCAGAAGCCAAAGTACGCGTACATGTGGGACCCAGCTCCAGTTTTAGCACTCTTAGAGTCGTGGGGTACAAACGTAGAGATGTCATTGGAAAAGTTGTCAAAGAAGTTAGTAACGCTTCTCGCCTTAGTTACGGCACAACGAGTTCAGGCGTTGGCAAAAATTCGGATGGAGAATATAATTATTTCACAAGAGAGAATTCAGATAAAGATCACGGACAAGATGAAGACGACAGCACGAAACAGGAATCAACCGCTTTTGAACTTACCGTTTTTTAATGAAAACCCGCTGCTCTGCGCAGCTTCAGCGTTAGTAGTTTATTTAGATCGTACTAAGGACTTGAAGTCGGACGTCGTAGAGACGGTGATATTAACTTATAAGAAACCACACCAGGCGGCTACATCTCAGACGATTAGTCGGTGGATTAAGGGAGTGCTCGCAGATAGCGGCATAAACACGGATATATTTTCTGCGCACAGCACGAGACATGCGTCGACGTCAACAGCAGCGTTGAAGGGAGTAGATTTGGAGACGATACGGAAAACGGCTGGGTGGACGGAACGATCTTCCGTGTTTGCACGTTTTTACCAGCAACCTATTGTCGATGATAGACTTCACTTCCGCTGTTAAATCAAATGTAAAAAAAAAAAAAAAAAAAAGTGAAAGGAGAACAAGAGAGATGATAGGCTTGATGGTACCTGAAAATATGTAATCAGATACGATTGCAGAGTAATAAAACAGAGCTTATTTTTTGTATTCTTTATACGTTGTATCTATGTTCTACGGCTACAAATAAAAGATTGTCAAATTCGCCATTGCTTTAAATGACTACCATTGATCTACGAGGACGAGACGGCGAAATACAATTGACCGATTGAACGAACTTACCTTAACCCATTAACGTCCAAGCGTCCCGATTTCTTACCAAACTTTCAACGCGATTATTTTTTATGTTATCGGCGTTGTAAAAAATTTGTTTTCGGATATATCGACGTAGAATTTTATGCTCTTTCAGAATATCGGCTCAAAATTTCGATTAGACCCACAGAAAAAAAAATATGGCCGATTCAAGCGAGAAAAACGTGAAAATTTGTGAAAAAAACCTTTTTGTGCATTTTTTTTTGCAATGTTACCGCAATGAATTCGTACTGCAATCGTGATCAGAGGTGATCGGAATAGTTAAAGTTTAACAGGGAATTTTCACGTAATGATCGAACCACTCCTTTTTACAATATGGCGGCTAGAACGTAAATATTCTACAAAAACATAAGCTAATTTTTTTCTCGGAAACTATTGAGCTTAGCTCACATTATGTAAGGACAAAAATACCTTAGAATTGGTCAAAGAATATCCTCAAATTTTTCAAAAAATTTTTGAGATGATTTTTGGTTTTCCAAAATATCAAAATAATTTAAATTGACAATTTTTTTTTTTTTTTTTTCTTAAAAAATTTGAGAGTATTCTTTGACCAATTCTAAGATATTCTTGTTCTTAGATAATTTGTGCTAAACTCAATAGTTTCCGAGAAAAAAATTAGCTTATTTTTGTAGCATATTTACGTTCTTGCCGTCATATTGTAAAAAGGAGTGATTCAATGATTGCATACAAATTTACGCATAAAGTAATTCGTATTGTGTCGATACATTTTTTAAGAAAAAACAAAATTTTGCAATTTTAATTTTTTTGATATTTTGGAAAACCAAAAATCATCTCAAAAATTTTTTGAAAAATTTGAGGATATTCTTTGACCCATTCTAAGGTATTTTTGTCCTTACATAATGTGAGCTAAGCTCAATAGTTTCCGAGAAAAAAATTAGCTTATGTTTTTGTAGAATATTTACGTTCTAGCCGCCATATTGTAAAAAGGAGTGGTTCGATCATTACGTGAAAATTCCCTGTTAAACTTTAACTATTCCGATCACCTCTGATCACGATTGCAGTACGAATTCATTGCGGTAACATTGCAAAAAAAAATGCACAAAAAGGTTTTTTTCACAAATTTTCACGTTTTTCTCGCTTGAATCGGCCATATTTTTTTTTCTGTGAGTCTAATCGAAATTTTGAGCCGATATTCTGAAAGAGCATAAAATTCTACGTCGATATACCTGCAAACGAATTTTTTTCAACGCCGATAACATAAAAAATAAGCGCGTTGAAAGTTCGGTAAGAAATCGGGACGCTTGGACGTTAATGGGTTAAGAAGTTAATTCGTGATCTAGTGTGACTCCTAGATACTTAACCGCCTTTTTCCATGGAATTGGCACTGAATTTAGCTGTGGAGGATCTACATTTAGAATTGAACCTCTTTCGCGTCTTTTAGTGAACATGATAGCTTCGGATTTTCCAGCATTCATTTTAACTCTCCAACTTAAACAACAGGAGTAAACCTGGTTTAACGCTTCATTCATATTTATTACAATGAGTTTTGTACTATGCGATTAGGTGCTGAAGACGGTATCATCCGCATAGACGCCTGTTTCTACTTTACTTGACTTTGGCATGTCGTTAATATAGAGACTAAAAAGTGTGGGACTAAGAATAATTCCCTGGGAAACTCCGGCATTTATGGGCATTGTTCGAGACTGGTAATCATTCGCACTTACGTAGAAGGATCGATTTGATAGAAGAGAGGCTATGAATGCAATTTGCTCTGTTGGAATACCCTGGCTCTCGACTTTCCGAATTAGTCCATGAATCAAAACACTATCAAAAACTTTTTCGACATCCAAGAGAACTGCACTGGTGTGTTTATGCCCATTGAAATTCGTCGTAATATTCTCTATTAATCTAATGACTTGAAGCTGAGTCGAGTGCCCATCTCGAAATCCAAACTGTTCATTCCTGAGAATGTTATTTTTTACTATTTCTGATTTTAGTCTGCTCATGAATATTCCTTCCAAGTCTTTACTCATAGTGATGAGTAGGCTGATTGGTCTATAGCTAATTGGTAAAGTGAGGTCCTTGCCTGCTTCAGGGAATACCAACACGTTTGCTGTTTTCCATTCGTCTGGGAAATATTTCAATTTAAAACATGCATTAAATATATTAACTAGAATATTAAAACAGAAGTCTGGAAGATTTTTGAAAAAAGAAAATTTGTAATCTGATCAGAGCCAGAAGTTTTTAGTCTTTTTGATGTATTTCTTGACATCATTAAGAGTGGTAGGTTTTATTTCATTCTCTGACTCGCGAGCCAGGATTTCCTCTATGATCCTGTTCGTCTCTGCAATAAATTCTGGGTTCGAGGGGGTTTCATGAGGAGTAAATGTTTTAGCGAAGCAGGTAGCGAAGCAATTAGCTTTTTCTTCCTGAGAAATAAATTTTTGGACAGTATTATCATTTTTCAGAGGAGGAATAGACGGGGAAGTTCTCGAGAGAGAGCTTTTGATAGTTTCCAAATTGAATTGTCCTTGATATTAAGTTTTTTAACGAAATTATTCCAATTATCACATTTGAATTTTCTGATTTTATTGTCAATATTTTTCCGGGGTTTTTAATTGATTTCTCGAGTATTTTTTAATTTAATTGAATCTAAAATATCTTGGGGTAGGGGGGATCTCCATCTCTGGATTTGCTGAGAGGATTGGACACTTTGGCTGACTCAGAAATAATGTTTCTGAACGAGGTTATAGTTGTACTTAAATCTTCTTTAGTGGAGTACGCGTAATTGTCTGGTATATTGAGCAATAGAAAATTATAGAATTTTTCCCAGTCTGTTTTAGCAAAGCTTAATCGTGGTTTACGCGGTGGTGCTGTCGTCTGCAGTTCGATATCTAAAACAATGAGGAAGTGATCCGAATCCAGCTCTCGTACCGTCTGAATGTCGTAGTTGAAGTTAAAATTCTTTGAAAGTGCAATGTCGAGAATGTCGGATTTGTGTTCTGCAATGTAAGGAAACGTGTGTATGGTCCAGATGCGCCAAAAAAGCTATGTTGTTATCAAAAATGAATCTGAAAATTTTTCTGGTCATGGTCTTCGCTGACTGGCTATTCCAAGCAGTGTGTTTGGCGTTAACTGTACGTAAATTAGTTTAGTTAGTTTTTAAATATTGAAAACAGTTCGTACAGATGTAGTTTTCTCTCACAAACTCCGTTTATATTTCCTTCGCCATCGCCGTTCGGTAAGAATTTCACCAGAATTCGTTTTTGATTCCTGATATTTGCATTGAGGTTTTCGCTTTCGTTAATTTCAATTTTAATTTCGATACAAAATTTGAAAAAAATACTTATTAGAACCTTGTTTGTTTGTCTTAACCTAATACATATATACACTATTTACACTTCTATCTACTTTTTACACTTGTGTTTTTGTTTTAGTAGAGCAGCTGATGCGGCAGTTTGCGTTTCATTTTAAAAGGGGCGTTGTCCTTAGTTATTTTTCCAACGTGTTGGAGAATGTCCAAGTGTTGTATACGCTCATTGCAGAATACTTTTGTATCATTATAAATATCGAGTTGTAGTTCGTTTGTTTTTGTTATTTCTCTAGTTTTAATATTACTTTACCCAGGTTTCGCCTTAGTTATCATACTAAGTGTTTTATTTTGTATCGTTTGAAGTCTTTTGATGTTAGTTTTAGCAGTGTTGCATCACACAGGTGCGGCGTACATCATGAGTGGTTTAATGATTGCTTTATATAATAATAACTTATTTTTGAGAGTGAGCGTGCTTTTAATACATAAGAGTGGGTAAAGTAATCCTTTTGTCATTTGTACTTTTTTGCATATTCCTGGTAAGTGTTCATTAATATTAAGCTTAGAGTCTAAGATTACTCCTAACCCTCGCGTTCTGCCCAACCTGAAACCAACCCAAAAACCAACCGGCCAACTGGTGCAGCAAACCAACCAATATTCCAACTTTCTGAAGGTTGATTTAGGACTGGTTTTTGTGAACCAAACTGTACACCAAGTATTCTTTAGACACAATGAAAGGCTGGTTAACGGTTGGATATTGTAACTTCTATGATTTCTTTTTATATATCGCGGACACAAATAATATAACAAAAATAAATAAATATCATTTTAAAACACATTATATATATATTCTTGCTTTCAGTTTTATCTCCTTGTCAATTTTCATTCCGCAACTTCACAGTTTATCAAATTACTTGTCTCAAATTTTATCCTTCCTCTTCAAAATGTCCTCACACACACTAACACACAAATCACTCCCTCATTCGTTCAAATGCAATAATTATAAATTCGTGTACATATGTGACCGTCTATTAGCTCGTTGATTCCGAGAGTGAGAGAGAAAAGTTATGATTTACTCATCTTCTAGAATCAGTCGGTCGAAATCCCTCGTTGGCTCTTTCGTTTGCTCTGGGGCTCGCAGTCCTTCAAGAGAATTTTGGATGCCCCGATAATTGTGGAGTCAATCGGCTGGCCAAGCGCGATCCTGGGACGTTTGACGCGTAGTTATTGCCTCGCTGGTCCCGGCACCTTCGTCATTGGAGCTGCGTCGGCTATACGTGTTGTCGCCTCGTCGTCGCCAGAGCGAAAGAGGCCGAATTTACTAAGTTCTCGGGCTCGTTGCTTCTCTCCCTACTCTTTCACATTGTCGCACCGAGATCACGTGCTTATTCGGGTTCGCGCGATAATTCTGTAGTAATTTTGTAAACTCGCCTGGTCGACTACACGTGGATACTAGACTTAAGGGTGACGGAAGGGAAGGGGAAGTGATCGAGAAGGCAGTGGTCGAGAGAGAATGACGACACTTCCGCAGTGACCACGCCGATAAAATGTAGCTCCGAAAAGTCAAGAAAGTAAATCCATCGAAAATTAAGTAATCAGTGTTTCATTTATTTAATCCTCATTCCAAAATGATTGCCATAGAAATTCAGAAGCGGGATAACAATATATTTTTCTCAGTATCAACGAAAATAACACAATATAAATGAATAGATAGTGCATGGTCGGTCAAGTGAAAAACGTGGACAGTACGTATAGAGTGAGTGAAATACGCAGATGGAGCGTACGAGAAGGCAAGATACGCAGATGGAGCGCACGAGACGACAAAATACGCAGATGGAGCGTACATGATGGTAAAGATGGTAAAAAAAAATATACGCGGACGGAGCGTAGTGAATAACGAAACGTGTAGTTGGACCACGTGTAAAGTGAGCGAGTTAAGAAAATTTGTAACGGTCGTATAGAACGAGTGGATATTATTATTATGAGTGATACCCCGGCAAGAAATACGCGTAGTAGAGTGATAAAAGAAAAAGTTGTTGACTTGAGTGACGGAAATTCGGACTCGGACACTGACTCGGATAAGACTATAATCAATAACTCGGAAATTGGTGAAGATTGTAATAACTCGACGGTCGAAAATTATTTACGTGTGAGAAATTTCGCGTTCGAGATGGATGACATTCAGCAGGCGCCAATGGCGCCAATGGTGCCAAGACATTTTCGTGAATTGACCGAAGTTTTACCAACGTTCGATCCGGTGAAAGATTATCTGTCGGTGACGGAGTGGATTAAAAAAATTGACGAGTACGCCGAATTATACGAGTGGGACGAAACATCTACAAGACATTACGCGTTGTCAAAATTGACAGGTGTTGCTCGTAAGTGGCGTGATAGTCTCCCGGCGGCTGAGACGGTTCGTACGTGGGAATCGTGGAAGGAACTGTTGGAGGAAGCATTTCCCTGTGATGATAGTGAAGTGAAACGACGGATCGAAGCTCAAAATTATAAACGAAAAATCGGTCAAGATATGGTCGAATATTATTATGAGAAACTCGCAAAGTGTAATGGAGCCAATATGACCGACAGAGAAGCGATCGAGTGGATAGTGACCGGTGTAAACAATATGCGCGTTTTCGATTATTTGGGGCCACTCTCGCGATACAACAAACCGAGTAAGCTGCTGCCGGATTTGAAAAGTTTTGCTGATCGCGAACGGATGAGTGCTCAAAGGTCGGACGTTACTCGACCGAGAAAAACAACATCGCCGGACAAAATTGTGTGCTTCAACTGTAAAGAAGAAGGTCACGCATCACGAACGTGTACGAAGCCGAGAAGTTTGAAGTGCTTCAAGTGTGATCAATCAGGACATTTTGCGCGAGATTGTACGGTGAAACGGGAAGATACGTCGAGTAGAACATCAGATCGTGTACGCGGAACTGAAGGTGTCGTAAAAACTGAAGTGATGCACATTGACGCTGGTCAATCAAATTAAAAATATTTCAAGGACGCGTATGTTAATCAAGAGACGCGGTAGCGTCTCGACGCCAAGACTTAAAAAACTCATATGCCTTATACGACCGAGACGCTAGCGCACTCTTATTTACAGCAAGCTCGCGTTTTTTTCGTCTGCTACGAAATCTAACTCGAATTATCTCAGTCAAAACTTCGCGGATGCTAAATGTGTCAGGTCCAATATTTTTTATTTTTTTTTTCTTTTTCTAATGAGCCCTGTTTCAATAAAATCGATGCCCGCAATGCTAATATCTGGCCACTTGAAATTCAGAATCTGTCAAAAATTTTCGTCCGCACTCACACATCGGCACGAAAATGTCCCCTCGCATATACGTGCATGGCGCGGTACCTCCGCACTCACATCTCGTCTTTAACTTTAATTATCTTAAGCAACATGTCACGGACGCAAAATGTATCAGCGCCAATATTTTTTATTTATTTTTCTCTTTTTAATGAGACCTGTTTCGATAAAATCGGTGCCGGCAATGCTGATATCTGGGAGTATTTGCGATTTGTCCCCACTCACACAACTGCACCGATTTGTCCCCTCGCATATACGTGCAGAGAGTCGCACGTACACAGCGACGGCATACCGATAAATTCACGACGATCGGTTAGGTGACCAGCTCGCTCTCAACTTGTCAGTGTGGCTTTTTTGACAGTCTCGGATGTGCGCGTCTTTTTTAGTTGGGTTATGAGAAAATAATTTAGTGTGTATGAAATTAAATTGTGTTTCTAACCAAGTTCGCAGAGCTCGGCGGAACGACCGGTATCTTTGTAGTTTTTCAGGTCAATTTTTAAGGTTATATGTGATAAACAAAAAGGAAGTGGGCAAGTTAACGGTGCCCACTTAGTTTAAAAAAATGTACAATCAAGCTCTGAATTTCAAAAAGACAGCAAATAAACCCAAAAATGTTTTTTCAGAACAAAAATGGTACGCCAAGACAAAAAAAATCCATCCCATAAAAAAAATCCTTGAAAGAAAAAACATTTAAAAAATATGCCATAAAAAATTCCTATAAAAAAATCTTTTTCAAAAATATTAAACCAAATCCATTACACTAGCCAAGTAAAAAGTGGTTAACGGATGTAGATGTTTCTTTACAAAAAAAATTGGCGTGCCAGCGGTTTGGTCCCGTACCTAGTCCAGAGAAATGAGGGACAACTGTACATACCAGCTACTACAAACATTCGGAAAAAGATTAACATTATGCCATTAAATTAACATTTGTTTTTTTTTTTATTTAATTAATAAATAGACAGGACCAAACAGCTGGCACGCCAATTTTTTTTGTAAAGAAACATCTACATCCGTTAACCACTTTTTACTTGGCTAGTGTAATGGATTTGGTTTAATATTTTTGAAAAAGATTTTTTTATAGGAATTTTTTATGGTGATAAATACGTCAAGTGCTACGTGGATCTTGGCAGCGCGTGCGTCGCGATGCGCGATGATATAGCCGACGAACTGGGATTCACCTATTTGGAAGAGAGCTTTGAGCGTATCACCGGTTATGGAGATGGCGCTGTTTATCCACGGGGAATGTTCTCAGCTACTCTGACAATCGACGGTGTTCCGGCCAAGGTGAAAATCCACGTCGTTCCAAAGGAAAAACAGGTGATACCAATGATAGTGGGGCATCCATTTACTGAGCAAGGTCATGTAGAAATTATCAGTAGAGTGAACGAGCTGATTATTCGGACAAATAATGGAGAACTCGACAAAATAATTCCTGAAGAACAAAAGAAAACTGTGGTATGGGCAAAGGAAGCAACAGTAATACCTAATAACTATCTCGGTTGCGTTGTAGTGAACAGTAATTTGCAGGACAGTGACATTTGTATCGAGGGCGGTCTTCGGGAAAACGGCCGAGTGGTTCCACGTTGTATTATTGCAACAGATAAAACAGGAGAGTCGGTACTTCCTGTGCTGAATATGTCCGGAAATGATATCGTCGTGAAACAAGGAGCAACGATCGCGAGAGGAGAGTCCATTGAGCTGCCAGAAGAGAGTAAACGTCGCGAGGTAAACACGGAGCCGATCGACATGAAGGAAGTTGACACTGACGTACCACGAGAGGAAGCCGAGAATCTTTTGCAGACGTTAAATAATTACAAGGATCTCGTGGCGAAGAATATGAATCAGGATGCGGATATTATCGAGGATAGTGATTCGCCGTTCTCAAGCCCAGTTCTACTAGTCAGAAAAAAAACTGGGGACGTACGGATGTGTATCGACTACAGAGGAATAAACAGCAAGACAGTGAAACAACAATTTCCGATTCCACTAATCGATGACCAGTTGGATCGTCTACGAGGGATGAAATATTACACAACGTTGGATCTCAGCAGTGGGTACTACCAAGTACCAATGGCGAATGACTCTAAACACGTCACGGCATTCAGTACTACGGATGGCCATTATCAGTTCAAGCGGATGCCATTTGGGTTATGCAACGCACCAGCAGTGTTTCAACGCTTAATCAACAAGGTGTTAGGTAATATGCGATATACGACAGCGATGGCTTACCTGGACGATATAATAATTCCCTCGGAAACTTGTGAAGAAGGTATTAGTAAACTCAAGCAAGTGCTAGATGCATTACGATCCGCAAATCTCACTTTGAGACTGGACAAGTGTCATTTTTTAAAAGAACGAATTGAGTATCTCGGGTTTGAAATAAGTAAAGACGGAATTGAACCAGGAAAACGCAAACTTCGTTGTATTCGCGAGTTTCCGGTACCTGCTGATGTGAAAGCGGTGCGTAGTTTCATTGGGTTGTGTAGTTTTTTCAGACGATTCGTAAGACGGTTCGCGATTATTGCCAGACCATTGACGGAACTTTTGTGCAAGAATGCGAAGTTTGAGTGGGGTCAGGAACAGAAAGAGGCTTTTGAAGAGCTGAAAGGTCAATTACTTGGAAATGTCGTGTTGAAAGTCTACGATCCAAAGGCAAAAACCGAGGTGCATACAGACGCGTGTTCGAAGGGTATCGGGGGAGTATTGTTGCAAGAAGACGAAAATGGGAGGTTAAATGCGGTTTCGTATTTCAGTAGGAAAACGACTAATGATGAAACAAAGTATCACTCGTACGAGCTCGAAGCGTTAGCGATCGTGTGCACACTGGAGCGTTTCAGACCGTATTTAATTGGAATACCGTTTATAATTAAGACGGATTGTAATAGTCTAAAAATGTTGGCGTCAAAACGAGACTTGAGTCCGCGAATAGGTCGTTGGTTCGTACGATTGTCAGAATTCAACTATGAAATTCAATATCAAAAAGGAGAGCTTAATTCTGTTGCGGACGCGCTTAGTAGGCACCCGGTAGAGGATGCAGTCGAGACTGAATTGGTGGGATTACCAATAATGAGTATACAGATCAGTACAGATTGGATTGCCGCGATGCAGCGATCGAGCGATGAAATTTTGCGTGTGCGAGAGAAATTAGAAGAAGGAGACGCGGCAACTCATCAAAAGTTTACTATGAGTCATGCTCGAGTTTATCGTGTCACAAAAGGGCGTTGGCGTTTATACGTACCTGAGGATTTGCGGCACGAGTTGGTCGCAGACACGCACAAAGCGTTGTGTCATATGGGTGTCGATAAAACTGTTAGCGCGTTGCAGGAAGCGTATTACTTCCCTAAGATGAGAGAATTCGTCGCTACGTATATTAATCGATGTATAAATTGTTTGTACTTCAAGAAACCTACGGGGAAACCACCAGGATTTTTACATCCGTTAGACAAGGGTAGTCAGCCCTTCGAAGTGGTACATATCGATCATTTAGGTCCATTTGTTAAAACTGAAAACGATAACAGCTACGTCATAGCGATTATTGACGGTTATAGTAAATATTGTATGCTAAAAGCGGTGCAGACAACGAACGCGCAAGAGACTGTAGACTTTCTGCACGAGTTTGTCATGAATTACGGAAAACCAAAGAAGCTCA
The DNA here is from genome assembly GCA_964034905.1 of Itoplectis maculator. NCBI lineage: Eukaryota > Metazoa > Arthropoda > Insecta > Hymenoptera > Ichneumonidae > Itoplectis > Itoplectis maculator. The sequence continues at coordinate 393,047 of CAXITY010000044.1, forward strand.
TTTCTGATCGTGGCACCGCCTTTACTTCGCAACATTTCGAGCAAACTTGTGAACAACTAGAGATCCAACATGTAAAAGTGGCTACTGCGACGCCTCGTGCGAATGGGCAAGTGGAACGGCTTAATAGAGTAATTTTGACTAGTTTGTCGACTACGTGTAACGAAGAGGGCGATGATTGGGATAAAAGATTATTCAAAGTTCAATGGGCTATCAATAACGCAGTGCATCGCGTGACGAAACGAACGCCGTATGAAATGATATTCCATCGAAAGGGAGTAGGTCCGAGTACGAATCCGTTGACTAGGAAAATTTTAGAGTTGAATGAAAAATTGAATTTGCCAGATGAGCGCGAATCTGTGGAAAAATTGTTGACGGAAAATCAAAAAATAATTAAGGAACAGTACGATAAACGAAGACGAGAAGCGCGAGAGTACAATCCGGGGGATTTAGTATTGGTCCAGCGAGATGCGCCTGCCACTGGTCAAAGTCGAAAACTCGAAGCGAAATATAAGGGACCGTACGAGATTGTGAAAGCGTTAGATAAAGATAGATATCTCGTGCAGGATATAGAAGGAGAACGTCAGAGTAATAAATTTTATAAAGCCATCGTTGCTGTTGATAGATTGAAGCACGTGTCCGAACGTCATTAATATAAGATAAGTTAAAAAAAAATGTATACGCGAATAAATGCTGTGAAATGTATGTTAATGTTTTAAAAAAAAATGTGTGTGAAAGAGAGAATGACGCGGACGTCATTACAATGCAGGATGGCCGAAACTGTAGTAATTTTGTAAACTCGCCTGGTCGACTACACGTGGATACTAGACTTAAGGGTGACGGAAGGGAAGGGGAAGTGATCGAGAAGGCAGTGGTCGAGAGAGAATGACGACACTTCCGCAGTGACCACGCCGATAAATTGTAGCTCCGAAAAGTCAAGAAAGTAAATCCATCGAAAATTAAGTAATCAGTGTTTCATTTATTTAATCCTCATTCCAAAATGATTGCCATACAGGAATGTCATTAATACAGTATAGAAAAAGGACTGGGCCCAAAATTGAGTCCTGGGGAACGCCAGCGGCTATTAGATGCGGTGTGCTGTGCGGACGATTGCCGGTTTCTTTTATGAGCTCGGAGGGGAAGCCTGCTCGCTGCTCATTGGCTATCGCACCGGCGTTAGGGGGACAGTCTCGCCACGCTGCTGCCTATAAATACAGTGCCCCTTAGTCAGAAAAGTCAGTCGACTGGGGTCTGTCGTTCTCGTTTAACGTTATCGAAGTATCGAGGAGCTCGTCATCATGACTGGTCGCGGAAAGGGAGGAAAAGGATTGGGAAAAGGAGGAGCGAAGCGACATAGGAAGGTTCTTCGTGACAACATCCAAGGCATCACGAAACCCGCCATTCGCCGTCTGGCTCGCCGAGGTGGAGTCAAGCGTATCTCCGGTCTGATATACGAGGAGACTCGCGGTGTGCTCAAGGTGTTCCTAGAAAACGTCATCCGTGACGCAGTCACTTACACCGAGCACGCTAAGAGGAAGACCGTCACTGCGATGGACGTCGTGTACGCGCTCAAGCGACAGGGCCGCACTCTGTACGGATTTGGAGGTTAAGAACATCCATCTAGTCACCCCGAGCTCCACAAAACAATCGGCCCTTTTCAGGGCCACTAAATTTTCAAACGCAGCAACAACATTTGTCATAGCAATTTGTGATAATTAAATAATCAAAACTTACGAATAACTCCGTTCGTTCATAGACAGTTTTACACACAATAAAATTATTCAACCAGTAACATCGCAATGCATTTTGGAAAAAGTGTTTAGATGAAGTTTGAAATAAGAGTATGACCATTCGCAATCTATTGTTTTGATGACCGCCGACTATCGTTCAATTAAGATTGCCAGGTGGCTAACGCAAACTTACATTTCATAGCCGTTTTTCAGGAGGAACACATCGAGCTTCAAAATGACAAATTATTTGATAATGCAAAAATATACGATGATTATATCGAAACAATTACTCTCCGGGGTGCGCTGTGGTATATAAAATGTGTCGTCGAGAATCAATTCAATACGTGCGGACATAACCCGCAAATTGAAATACCAGTTATTTACAGGAGTCGATCCGACAAATTGGTTTCTTTTATGGCTTTCAGTTATATTCAAATATTCATCGGCTTCAAAAACGCACACGAGCCGTTGGATTAGTTGCGACGTTGACGTGTCGAACATAACGTGCCTCATCTGCTAGCAGTTGCAAGGACTTTTGTAGCTAACCGTATTTGCATCTTTTTTTAAATATTACGAGAATAAAGGCATAAAGGCACACAATCATTCTGGCGTGTATATAATTTATCTATCTGTCATAGTACATCGTATTAATAGATATGTGTGATGACTGAAGACTAATATTGTCAGACAGTATTTTAGGAGTTGCAAATGTTCGGTGTTCAATTGTGACACATTTCATGTAGCTTACTCAAAGATTGAATAAATATCTAATTTCTGATAAATGCTTATTATATCGGTGGGAACACACAAATGCGATAAATATTCCGTCGTTTGAATCGTTGGTGGCCCTGAAAAGGACCGTTTTTTGGTGCGAAGATTTACGCCTTCTTTTCGGTTTTCTTCGGGAGCAGAACTGCCTGAATGTTGGGAAGGACACCACCTTGAGCGATAGTGACTCCAGACAGAAGTTTGTTCAGTTCCTCGTCATTGCGGATGGCAAGCTGAAGATGTCTCGGGATGATCCTAGTTTTCTTGTTGTCACGAGCGGCATTGCCAGCCAACTCGAGTACTTCAGCCGCCAGATACTCCATAACGGCCGCGAGATAGACCGGTGCTCCTGCGCCAACTCTCTCGGCGTAGTTGCCTTTACGAAGGAGCCGATGGATTCTTCCAACGGGAAACTGCAGACCAGCTCTGTTGGAACGAGTCTTTGACTTTCCCTTAACTTTGCCACCTTTGCCACGACCAGACATGATTTTTCCAAGTTTTAGAAGAACGTTTACTGAGTGAATCGTTCCTCACGGAGTTCGTAGCTGTACTGGCCTAGTTTGGCATGAGCACGCGTATTTATCCCTTTTCTGCCGGACCAGCGGACCAATGACACGAGGGGCGTCGCAGCTGCTCGCTTCTGATTAGTGCGCTAGTCAGACCTCACGCCGCACGGTCCTGTCTCGACGAGTGCCTTCCTGATTGTCGCTCAGGAAAATGCGTTTCGTATTCGCGTGATTTATACAAATGTCTCACCCGATACGTTTTACGGATGGCCAACGCTATTTCGAGTTATATTTGAGCTTAACTGAAAAATGCGCCGACATCGAGTCGATCAGATTAGCGGCAGCTCACGTTAAAAGACTAGTCCTGCGTCTCTACCGCGTCTCTTGATGCGATATCAGATATATAAAATGTAAAACATGCAATAAACATTTAAAAAATAAGTATCTATATTAGAGAAAGTAAGGATGTAGGGAAAAACAGTTTTGTTAGCGTCACGTGCTTGGCGGCTTTCTATAGAGTCGACCGTCGGAGCCAGCGGCGCACCAATCACGTGCGGCCAATCCGGTACCCCATCTTCTCGCCCGTGATTGGTGCGTCGTTGGCATGGCTTTCTGTTATAAATAGGGTGATTTTTCGGCAGCACCTATTCTGCCTCGAGCTCTCGCAGTCGTAAGATATCTGTTCTCACGAATTGACTTGAAAATCTTCGAATCTGTGGCATCATGGCGCCGACCCCGAAGGCTAGTGGTAAAGCAATGAAGAAAGCTGGTAAAGCTCAGAAGAATATTACCAAGACGGACAAGAAGAAGAAGCGCAAGAGGAAGGAGAGCTACGCGATCTACATATACAAAGTGTTGAAGCAAGTTCATCCGGATACCGGAGTCTCGAGTAAAGCCATGAGCATCATGAACAGTTTCGTGAACGATATCTTCGAAAGGATCGCTGCCGAAGCATCGAGACTGGCTCAGTACAACAAGCGATCCACCATAACCTCTCGGGAGATTCAGACGGCTGTGCGTCTCTTGTTGCCTGGTGAATTGGCCAAGCACGCCGTCAGCGAAGGCACCAAGGCTGTCACAAAGTACACCAGCTCGAAGTAATCGCAAGCATCGAAAACCACAAAACGGCCCTTTTAAGGGCCACCAAAAATGTCCAACGTAGATTATTCTATCGTAATAAATGTCGAATGATTCGGGCAACGTGCTGTACCGGCTGAGTCTCCGAATGCGCGCGGTGTGTCATTAATTAATTTATCTCAACACGGAGCCAGTTTATCCGATGCTGTTGAACTGGCGCGTAGAATATTTTTTCTCGCTGTATCCCAGAACTTATTAAAGTAAAATCCAGTCAAAGAAGCAGAAATACTGATTTCGTAACATCATCGGGGTACAGTGACGTAATTAAATACATAGCGATGGCTTGGAATGTGCGTACCTATATTGTTAGTGCACTCGTAATTTTAGTAAGCGATTCGAGGGGGCGACTTGAGAGAGCGACTGAGAGAGCGACCGGCTGACGCCTTCGACTCTGCAAAAAATTAATTTTCTAAATTATATGAAAGTGGCTTTTGTCCCGCACTTATTTCAATGGACTATGTACGGGAGCAAGTCGCTGGTACACCAAGTTTTTGGCGTGCCAGTGACTACAGGGATTTTACTTGGCTGCATTTGATTTTATTTTATTTTTTTAATTGCTATGAATTTATGGTTTGATGTGAAGCCTACTTTTTTATACTTGGCGTAACTATTTTTGTTTCGAAGAAACACTTTTGGACTGTTCCATTAACCCTTCGAAGCATACATTTTTCTTAATATGAGATCTACTTCAAATATGGTGTCCGGGGTTTTTGTGTCGCTGATTACGGATTCGAGCTCAAAATCCAGTAATTCAAAATGACTGGCATTTTGGTCCGCTATATCCGATCCGCGATTTTGAATTTCTGGATTTTGACCTCAGATTCGTAATCAGCGACCGAAAATATCTCAGATTTTTTTTTGTTAATCGTTTACCTACCGGATTAACCACAATTACATTTATTCTCAGAGGTAAAAAGATGTCGCCGCCGCCACCGCTGTATAGGACACGTCAAAAAGCCCCCTGGGCCGGAATTTTTCGAAGTCACGGAAGGAGACCTCAAACTGCCATTGGCTGATGACGGAGGAGTAGGGGTAGCGCGGTGGAAAGCGTATATAAACGGTGGCATTTTCTGGATGAGACATTATTTCGCTTCGAGGTTAGTTCGGGCACATTCTCGTTTGTTAAAAAATGACTGGTCGCGGCAAGGGCGGAAAGGGATTGGGAAAGGGGGGAGCCAAGCGCCACAGGAAGGTTCTTCGTGATAACATCCAGGGTATCACCAAGCCGGCCATCCGTCGTTTGGCTCGTCGAGGTGGTGTCAAGCGTATTTCTGGCTTGATCTACGAAGAAACCCGTGGAGTCCTCAAAGTGTTTCTTGAAAACGTCATCCGAGATGCCGTCACCTACACGGAACACGCCAAGAGGAAGACCGTCACCGCAATGGACGTCGTCTACGCTCTGAAACGCCAAGGCCGCACTCTCTATGGTTTCGGCGGTTAAGTTTCGTCGGCTTACTCCGAAAACTCAAACGGCCCTTTTCAGGGCCAACAAAAATTCAAAACGTAGTCCAGTCTTTTCGCTGAAGTACCTGCGGGAACATACTTCCGGGAATAACTTATAGCAAATCTGCGGAACCGCCGATTACTAGTTTTATGCGTCAAATACTTGAATTCATTCATTACCATATTTTTTCTACTATAATCGCAGTTTCTGAAGACGTTCGTTCCTCGCAGTTTCACGAACGTTAAAATCGAACTACAAATCAACCCGAATGATCGAGTGGCTCGAAGGGTCGAGGGGAGCAAAGCCAGCCCCGACGAACACACCAATCAACACACGATGTGACAAACGTAAGCCCGAAGACGCCGCATTATGATTGGCACGTTGATTGGATCTCATATACATGATGAAAATATAACAAATGCCTGTGTTGGAGCAGCAGTATCGGAGCATGCGCAAGATTTGTGAAATTATATCGACTACATATATGCCAGAGAGTAGCTTCGTTAATATAATTGTTGGCCCTGAAAAGGGCCGTTTTGTTTGTCGGATATAGTATCTTAAGCTTTCTTCTCAGTCTTCTTGGGAAGGAGAACTGCTTGGATGTTCGGCAGGACACCGCCCTGGGCAATGGTGACACCCGAAAGCAGTTTGTTCAACTCTTCGTCGTTGCGGATGGCCAGTTGAAGATGACGAGGGATGATTCTCGTTTTCTTGTTGTCACGAGCCGCGTTTCCAGCTAACTCGAGAACTTCAGCGGCCAGATACTCCATAACGGCAGCCAGGTATACTGGAGCTCCGGCTCCAACACGTTCGGCGTAGTTTCCTTTGCGCAGAAGTCGGTGGATACGTCCCACCGGGAACTGGAGTCCAGCGCGGTTGGAACGAGTCTTTGACTTTCCCTTTACTTTGCCACCTTTTCCTCGTCCAGACATGGTGATACTAGTTGAAGAGAAACGACGAAACTTGATAAACGCGCGGTTCGAGACCGAATGATATCGGAGCACGACTCTCTTCCCCTTTATAGGCAACGAGATCCGACCCGCGAATCAACCACAGTGAATGTATCGCTACGCCCGATCCGAGTCGCTTATGATTGGCGCGGCGGTCGTTCGCCAGAGGCCATTCCCCACTCCGTCGCTCTACCTGATTGGTGCGCCGGTCGGCCGTGTTATCTATTTAAACCAATGCTCCTGAACGGTGCCCTCCATTCTCCTACGAGTTTTTGTCGATACTTGAGATCCAACCGGAAACAAAGTCGTCACTATGCCGCCGAAAGCAAGTGGTAAGGCCGTGAAGAAAGCTGGCAAGGCGCAGAAAAACATTACGAAGACCGACAAGAAGAAGAAGCGCAAGAGGAAGGAAAGCTACGCTATCTACATCTACAAAGTGCTGAAGCAAGTTCACCCTGACACTGGAGTGTCGAGCAAGGCTATGAGCATCATGAACAGCTTTGTCAACGACATCTTCGAACGCATCGCTGCTGAGGCCTCCAGACTCGCTCACTACAACAAGAGATCCACCATCACTTCTCGGGAGATCCAAACTGCTGTCAGGCTTCTGCTGCCTGGTGAACTCGCCAAGCACGCCGTCAGTGAAGGAACCAAGGCTGTTACCAAGTACACGAGCTCTAAGTAAATCTCCGGAACTATTACACACCATCGGCCCTTTTTAGGGCCAACAAGAATATTAGACGTAGACCAAATCTTCGTGCAAAAAATCGAAAGAATAGATAAATATCTTCAGGATTTTGTTACGATTACAGAATCACTTCAATTATCTAGAAAGATAACGTTAGCAAAATGCACGTGACGTCGGTAGAAATTTATTTAAAAAAACGTCCAAATAGAGTAAAAAGCGTACGCCTTCACCGATTTCGCAAAAACCCATTATAAAACGACATTAAACGTATCTTCGTAAAGCCTTTTAGGCTTTACGGTTAGAAAAACTGGCACGTGACCGATGCCACGTCGTCGAACGTTTTGGTTGGAAACATGAAACCGAGAATTATTAAATATGTGATTGCACAGTTCGACACTACCACGGTGCAATTTATTTAACGTCCAGAACATTCACGTATTGAACTATCAAGGTCGTACAATTTTTACGAGATTCGTGAACACAACTATTCCCCGTCGTTGCATTCATCTATCGATTATTGGCACATACATAAAAACAGAATCTACTACGTTTAGAATCTTTGTTGACCCTGAAAAGGACCGTTTGATTTTGCGGAGTAAGCGGACCAAATTTAACCGCCGAAACCGTAGAGAGTGCGGCCTTGGCGTTTCAGAGCGTAGACGACGTCCATTGCGGTGACGGTCTTCCTCTTGGCGTGTTCCGTGTAGGTGACGGCATCTCGGATGACGTTTTCAAGAAACACTTTGAGGACTCCACGGGTTTCTTCGTAGATCAAGCCAGAAATACGCTTGACACCACCTCGACGAGCCAAACGACGGATGGCCGGCTTGGTGATACCCTGGATGTTATCACGAAGAACCTTCCTGTGGCGCTTGGCTCCCCCCTTTCCCAATCCCTTTCCACCCTTGCCACGACCAGTCATTTTGTAACTACCGAGAATGTGATCCAACGAAACCTCAAAGCGAAATGATGAACCATCCAGACAATGCCACCGTTTATATAGCATTTCTGCTGCGCTACCCCCACTCCTCTCCTCTCAGCCAATGGGCTGAGAGCGTAGTCGCCGCCGTTGTTCGCTAGCTTGTAAAACAGCGCCGTCAGCCGGCTCACGCACAGTTCAGTGCTGACCGTATAACTACTCGTTCCGTAATAGCTCGTACAAATCAAACCGCTCGCCAGTCCACCGGAGGCAAGGCTCCGAGGAAACAACTTGCAACTAAGGCAGCTCGCAAGAGCGCGCCTGCAACTGGAGGCGTCAAGAAGCCCCATCGCTATAGGCCTGGAACCGTAGCACTCAGGGAAATTCGTCGCTATCAGAAGAGCACTGAACTTCTGATCCGCAAGTTGCCCTTCCAGCGACTTGTTCGTGAAATCGCTCAGGACTTCAAGACCGACCTGCGGTTCCAGAGCTCCGCTGTCATGGCTCTCCAGGAAGCCAGCGAGGCCTACCTGGTGGGTCTCTTCGAAGATACGAACTTGTGCGCTATCCACGCCAAGAGAGTCACCATCATGCCCAAGGATATCCAATTGGCGCGTCGCATTCGAGGAGAAAGAGCTTAGGCCTCTGCCCTATAAAAACGGCCCTTTTCAGGGCCAACAAGAGTGAACGAGGCCAATTATCGTTTCGTCATATTTTGCTATCCTTTGAACTGAGGTTTATTACCACTTTGCATTAGATTAGATTTTACCAGTTCCAGTTCCGAGGAACACCCGTGAGGGTTTTTTCCTTGCTCCCCCTAGCCTTCCACTCCTAACACTATGCTTTCCCCTCATATCGTCGTACCCGCACTTCGCCAAGCTAACCTAACTTACGATGTGTCCGCAGCCGACTTAGTTACTCTGTACCACATTTGCCGAGGACACGGGGAAACTGCGGAAAACACGTGCCGGTACAGACGGCATCATATTTTTTCCAAGATCCCGGTGTACGCACTGGAGTAACGCAATTCTTATGTGTAGACACCAAAGAGTCTCTGAAAAAATCAGCGACCGCACACCCGTCAGTGTCAGTCACTTTATGCTTCGCGTGCGTGTAATCTCATTTTCGCGCCTTGTGAATTAAAATTGTGTACGAAACTCGTGCGAGAAAGTTTTTCTCAACTCGTGTGATTGCAACGTTCGCCTTCGGCTCGTGCTGCAAACTCACACTCGTGAGACAAAGTTTCATCGCACTCGTATCGTATTATACTAGTAGTACCGAGTTAAAAATCCCAAGTGCTATTACTAACTAGTCAGTCCGATTTTTTATGTTGCATTTATCGGAGGGCTTAGGATCCTTATTCCACCTTACATTCAACCATTATTCTAATAGTTATGAACTTTTCGTTATTACCGTTCTTTTATTCTGATACGGAAATCAATTCAAAAACCGCAGAACTAGTTAATCGTTTCGCTTATTAAACGCTTGACTTGTAAATTATTCATTTTTGACTAATCGCATTATAGACATTTTTATCGAAAAAAGAATCTCCAGGCATTTGGAGCGTCGTTTGTTATCTAAAATACGCAAATAATTACATAAAACAATTTTGCATACAGCAACAAATAGTCCCAACATATATCGAATTTCGCCTGTAGCTCTGTCAGTGATAAATAAAAGAAGCCTTAGTTCATGATAAATTACTTCATTGAGAAATGTGTTTGTTTACTAAAACACATAATTCCGTCATTTATCGCATCTGTTAAGTACAAATCCCGAAACCGAGGAAATACAGTACATTTTTTTTCTTCATAAGACATGTATTTTTCACAGGATTGCATGGAACGACCAATGCGGCGTCGATAAAACATGTACAAACGAATAAAATAAAATAAAATCAATATCCATCTCTATATTAATGTACATCAATTTATATTGCAAAGATCAATAAAGCAATTTAGTGCATCTAGAACAACGGATCTGGGATTGTTATTCTCTCCTCACCGGTTGCCGAACTGTAGCTCTGATAAAGAGCCTCAAACGCAGATATTACAATGACTCTTGTCGCAAACTTTCGGTATCGGACGTTGCTCCAAATCAATAGCTTTCTTTTCCCCCCGCAATTAACAACTTAACTATTGTTTATTCAAACAAATGACGATTTCTAACACAAAAGTGCATGTGATGGCTATATGCACAGACGATGGCAGACTGCAATATTTCCATATTATTACGGCCAATTCAGTTCGGCGAGTCTTCGTTACACGGCCAGAATATTAAGCAACCGATTGTTAACATCCCCGTTTGAATAAATCGCGTGGAACGATGTTTAACAATTGAAATAAAAACCGAATCGGATACCACACTGGCGGACTTACGTGGAACGATAGGCCACAAGACCATAGAGTCTCTCTTCATGGAACGCGCTCCGTTATGGTAACGGGCGGAGTCGCCGCTGCATCTCATTCTCAGTCTCCTCCGCTATTCCGCTGAGCCTCAGGAAGTTTAGTAGTTCATTCAAGGATATTCGCCGCAGTCAGATTGACTTATCCAGCACGATGGCAGAAAAAGCCGCATCATCGCCGGTCGTAACAGCAGCGTCAGGAGCTACCGCAGTCGCTTCGACTGGTACGCCGAAGAAGACAGCAGCAGCAGCCAAGCCGAAGGCGCCGCGTGCGAAGCCGACTCACCCGAAAGCCTCGGAGATGGTGATCGCCGCGATCACGGCACTCAAGGAACGCGGTGGCTCGTCGCTCCAGGCGATCAAGAAGTACGTCGCCGGAAGTTACAAGGTCGACGCGGAGAAGCAGGCAACGTTCATCAAGAAATACCTGAAGGCCGCCGTTGCATCCGGAGTCCTAGTGCAGACCAAGGGCAAGGGCGCCGCCGGCTCGTTCAAGCTCGCCTCGACGAAGGGAGAATCCGCGAAGCCGAAAGCCAAAGCCGCGACGAAAGCAGCGGCACCCAAGAAAGCGGCAGTGGCGAAGAAACCCGCAGCAACGAAGAAGCCGGCCACAGCAGCCGCGAAGAAGGTTCCCGCCAAGAAGGCCGCCGTTAAAGTTACCGCCGAGAAGAAAAAGGCCGTCAAAGGACCGGCCGCCAAGCCACCGAAGGCGAAGACCACGAAGGCCAAGATTGCTGCCAAATCACCGGCCAAGAAGGCGAAGCCCGCCGCGCCGAAGAAAGCCAAAGTAGTTGCTCCGAAGGCCAAGAAAGTTGCGCCCAAGAAGGCAGCCGCCGCGAAAAAGTGAATCCTATGATTAGCTTCGAGAAAGCAAAACTGATCGGCCCTTCTCAGGGCCACCAACCATTTCTGACGTTGCAACGGCTCATGTTTTTTAAATATCGTTTAAATACTTTAAGAAATTCATATGTGTAGAGGGAAGTATTTACGTATTGGAGTATCACCAATTACGGCTCGAAAATATTGAGGCATAATCGTCCCTGGGCGGACTTCGAATAAGTCGAACTTGCGCGTGTTATTTGACGTTTTTTAAATATTTTTTAAATACTTTAAAAAATGATTCCATATATGTACAGGAACCTATAATACAAAATATTGTAACGGATTTAGCTAACTACTTCCAAGGACACAGGATATATGACAATAGACAAACGAATAGATGACCGACTTCACAGCGATCTGGACAGACGACAGTCTTGGCTAAAGATTGACTGCGCGCTGACGTGTTGAAGATCGCGATCGGGAATAATAGAAAACATTTTTAACTAATCATATCCGCCCCAACAACAAATATCCGTGTATTCATTTCGGCCATCCGTAAAAATATATATGGGTCATTCAACGGCACTTCCGCCATCCAACTTTTCAAAATTGTATCATCACTGTGAAATTGCGTGAAGCGAAATACTAACGCGTGAAAAAATTCTGACTGAGTTTAGGGCCCCTACTAGCTTCCGGTTTCAAAAAGCCGAAATTTCAGTTTTTCGTTGTTTTGACGATAACTTCGCGAGGATTTGTCGGAAAAAAATTTATAAAAAACGAAAACTTTCAGTTTTTCATTGTCTTTACAAAAAAAAAGAATGCTCATTTTTTACGGATGATCGATTTTTTTTAATGATTTGTTTTGCTCATAAAAAAACGCATTTTTTGTTTTGCTCAATTTTTTTTGCCAAGTTTATCATGTTGAAAACTAAATTTCAGCCAAAGAACAGAATGGCATATTTAAAGTGTGTAAATGACATTTCATTGACCATAATATGTTGTGACAGTGCATTTTTACATGCGCTGCCACGGTCGTCTCTCTCCCTCCCTCAGCGACGCCCGCGTGTCGCCCGCGTCGCCTCCACCCGGCAAGTCCCCGACAGACGGACGGACGGCGACGTAAAATGGGGGCGACGACCAGGTCGGCGGGGATCGAATCCGGAATTCCCGAAAATTTATTTATTCGGGAATTATTTTATTTCCCGAGTTCGTTCCGCCGCCGATGAGAGAGACAGCGACAGCGAGACCGGCGCCGGCGTGCGCAGACGCCGCGCGCAGCCTAACAGCGACGACGAGGTGGTGGAATTACCACCCACTTTGGGAGGCCTGATATTCGGAGGGTCGGATTGCCCCTCGAACGGCACCACATGGAGAAGGTCGCCCGTCCCGAGAAGAATTTTTTGGGCCCAACCGGGCCGGAATCGGATTATGGGTCGCGAATTGACGCTTCAGCAAAATTTTGACGCGCGGACTAATTGTCCGCGGCGTAGGGCGACGAAATCAGCCGAGCGCGCTGCGGCTTCACTCGCGGGGAAGCGCGAAGAAAGGCACTGCTTTCTTCACGCTTCCCCGCCCCTCCTCAGCCTTTGTCTCCGCGGATCACCGAACATCGACACTTGCCGGCTGGACGCGTTCGTGGACTGACGTGATTAGTGAGAAACTTGGATTTTGGGGAATTTCGAACTTTGGCGACGAGACGAGTCGTGAGACGAGCGACACGCGCCGTAAATATCGAGGAAAAGAGCGACAAGGAGTCGTGACGAGCGACACGCGCCGTAATCGAAGGAAGGAAGGAAGGACGATAACTCGACATCGTAATTCGGCTTCGCGGACAAAGGCAAGGTGGGCGAGTGAATTTGGTTACAGTGCCGCGTATTATTGGTCGCGATTATTGTTTTTGTGCGTAATTATTCGTGTCGAGCGCGTGGTCGGCCGTCTGCCGAACACGTTGCGGGAGGACGTTGCGTTCTCCCCCGGGTGAACTCATCGCCGCATTTGCTTTGGGAAATCGCGGGCAACCTTCTGTTGCCCCGCGTTTTCGAGAGGAATCAACTCTCACGTAATTTCAGTGTCCGAGCGAGCCGGCTGGCTCGCTTCACGTGGGTTTTCTTTCTTTGTTCTTTGTGTCAGGGCCGCGTCACGGCCCTGCAAGACGTCGTTGGCGTCTCGTTATTTATTTAATTAATTTTTGTGTCGCTGCAGTTGGGGCCACCGAGCCTCTGTCGCCCCTCTGACGACATTTATTTTGTATGAAAAATGGCAAAACAACCAAAGAGACTTTTATGTGATTAAAGATTGATTTATTAGTGATGTGTGAGACGAATTTCATGTGTACGGCGAATTATTTCGACCCCGAAACTCGTTCCCCCGGCTCTACGACCCACTGATCGGGTAAGTGGGAAAACAATTGATCGAATATCAACGGTAAAAAATTAGTAACGTCGACTCTTGAATTTTCGAGTCGACGAAAAATTAATTCGAAAATTCTGGCGCCCCGTGCAATCGACGGTGGGCGTCTTTGTTCCACGCTGTGATACGCGACGCGCATCCCGGTGCGTCGCGACGCAAAATCGCCGCGTCACAATGCGTAGAGTACAACAATTGGTATACAAGTATTTCTTGTGAGTGGCCAACTGGCCATTGACCGAAGTTCTTCAGCCTGCGTATGTCTCGTACAATTGATTAAAAAACGTAACAATATAAATACATAAATAAATAATCTATTCTTGATTCGCTAGCCTTTCAAGAATTGTTAGCAGTGGTTCAGTTGGTAATTTACATTTGCTAGTATTGTCGCGAGGTAATCTGCTGCAGAGCGGGGCTATAGTGTCTAAATGTTGCTTTGCAAATTTTATACTGAGAATCGTTGTTTTAATACTGATTGGCTCAACTCCTGTTTGAGCGTACAGAAGCTCATTCGAGGGGTTGTGGAGATACTCCGTGGCCATACTCCAGTAGTGGGCGACAGATGCACTTGTAAATTTTAGTGGCCTGATTATTCGCGATCCGTCTGTTTTTGAAAGTGATTTTCCGAAAGTGAGCTGCACGGGCTATGGTTTTGGTCTTGATATTTTTTGTGTGTGTATTAAAATTTAACTTGCTATTGTTATACCAAGATATTTTGCGGAAGAGCCGGGTTTGATTTCACGGTGGTACATAGTAATTGAGGGAAATGTTCCGGAGATTTTGTGGTTAAAAATTATGAGTTTTGACTTCGTGGGGTTCGGTTTAAGGCGTCACATATTAAGCCACATTACGCAATTGTCGGAAAGCTCTTGCAACTCTTGCGATTGTATTGTCGCGGTCTTGTTTCTGTTATGTGATATAAGTGCCGTGTCGTCTACGTATTGTAATAGGTAATTATTTTGGTCGAATTCCTTTTCGTCTAAGCGGTTGAAATTATATATGTCGTGACAGTATATGTGTAAAGTAGTGGGGAAAGCGGCGACCCTTGTGGAACTCCTTGCTCTGGTTGGAATCTGCGCGATAGGTGATTTGACATCTTGACTCGGAGCGTGCGATCAGCAAGGAAATTGTGGGTGAGCCGAAGGAGATAGTCTGGACAATTTAGTTTCCACAGTTTTTAAAGTAGACCCCTGTGCCACACGCTATCTAATGCTTTATTGATGTCCATGAATAGAGCAGCGGAATGTTTATTTGCGAGTTTTTCAGCTTGGAAATTCGCTGTCAGTATCGTGAGGGCGTGCACTGTTGACTTCCGATTTGCGAAGCCGAATTGGTAGGTTGGAATCTTCTCCCCGACAGCTGCTTCTACTCGTCCTTGAATGATTTTTTCAAGAATTTTCCCAAGCGTTGGAAGCAGAGTTATCGGCCGATAGTTTTCCGCTAAGTTATTGTCCGTGTTTGGCTTCGGCAGGGTGATAATTGTGCCGGATTTCCAATCCCCCGGGAAGTAGTTGTCGATGCAGTAATTGTATTTTGCCGTCTCGTCCTCGTAGATCAATGGTAGTAGCGCTAGCTGCTAGATCCTTCACAGTTCGTCCCAAGTCAAAAAACCTCGCTAGAGGGCACCCCATGCATCCCAGGCACGCCACACTGGCAATCCCGCCAAGTCGCTATTACGCTTTTCTGTGCGATCCGAGCACGGTCGTCCGCATACGTAGAATATATTTGTAGCAAGAGTTTATCAAGTAAAAGTAAGAAATGGCTTCAGCCAGTGGAAGCGTTCAGAGTAAGTCACGAGAAAAGAGTCAGAGTGTCAGTACGAGCGAAATTTTAAAGAAGTTGGAGGACCTTGCTTCAGAGGTTAGAAAACGTGGTCGCAGCGAGCGGTCTCGAAGTCGAAGCCGTACGACAGGCGACGCTCGAGAAACAGACGTCGAGACACACGAAGCTCGTCGTCTTGTCGGTCATCGGACCGCTGCAGCCACTATTCCGGAATTCATCGCAATTCGCGGCGCTGGGGTTTTAGACGGGACACGCGAAGCAGGTCTAGATCCCCTCAATATTATCATCGACGAGACGCACGAATCTCGTCGAGGATTTTTCGAGATGCGCTGATTGCTAGACGACACGCGCGAAGCTCGTCGAGAATTTCTCGAGACGCGCGAAGCTCGTCGAGAGTTTCTCGAAACGCTCAAGCCGCAGAACGGGACGTACAGGAAAAAACAACGTCTCCGGGAGAGAAAATGATTTCTGACCAGCGAGACCCAGAGGAACCATCTATCGATGAGGGGACGCTGCAACTTTTGGGCGAAGTGGCTAAGGACGAAAAAGGTCCAACAATTCATTCGCAAGTGGCGGAACGTTGGGAAAAGATTCTCAAAACAGGCCTCGACAAGGAAGCTCGGCAAGAGCTGTTGAAGAAATATCCGCCGAGTGAAAACTGTTTGCAAATGAAAGCTCCGCTGGTAAACGCAGAGCTTAGATCGACCCTCTCGCCACATTTGGTTAAAAAATAATATTATCAAGTGCAGCGCAGACCCAGCTAGCGGCAGCTATTGCTGCTACAGGCTCGCTGCTTACAGAGTTTCTTATTCAAGGAACGGTGGAAAAAGAAAAGGCAGTTCAGCTCCTGAGTGACATTGGGAGGATTTTATCCGATCTACAACATACGCTGTCAATCGCAAGACGTGCTGGGATAATACCTACAGTTAATCCCTTGGTAAAGTCCGACGCAGACGAATGCCCAATGGATTCTTTGCTGTTTGGAGAAGAGTTCTCACGACACTTCAAGGCGGCACAGGAGTTGGAGAAATCATCGAAGCAAGTGGCCAAGCCAAACTCGACTCAAAAACGCCAGACGTCAGCAGCAGCGAAACAGTCATCGACTACAAAATCGGGCGGAGAATTCAACCGGGGAAACTGGAGGGGCCCTTCCAGGAGGGGGTACGGGTACTCTCGCCGGGGAGGGCCATCGAAGCCTCGACAGAACCAGGATTATCAGTACAACCAGAACAATCGACGATAGACGTAAGCAAGTTTGCTGGCAGGCTACGATTTTTTGCTCCAGCCTGGGAAAATCTAACATCGGATCGAGCGATTTTGCAGATTGTAAGGGGGTATAAAATTCCGTTTTCCACGGTAGTGAGACAGGATAGGGTTCCGAAAGAACCGGTTTTTTCTATGAAAGAACAGGGAGTCGTCAAAGAGTCGATCAAGCAGTTATTAGAGTTGGGAGCGATTTCAGAATGCGTACCGGTGAAAAGACAGTTTATCTCGTCGTATTTTTTAATCGACAAGTCTTCGGGCAAAAAATGATTCATTTTCAATTTGAAAAAATTAAATAAATTCATTGAGACCCAACATTTTAAGATGGAGGAGCTTAAGACTGCGTTACTTCTAATTTCCAGAGATTGGGTCATGGCGACAATCGACTTCAAGGACTCTTATTTTCTGATACCGATCGCGGAGGCACATAGAAAATATCTGCGCTTCATATTTGATGGGAAATTATTTGAGTTCAATTGCTTGCCGTTTGGCTTGTGTACGGGTCCTCGAGTGTTCACGAAATTATTAAAACCGGTAGCACAGCCCTAGCAATCACGACGACTTTCAAAGTGACTATAAAAACAACGCTCAACAGAAGTTATTTTTTGCACAGAAGTAACTTTCGGAAATTGTAAAAATGACCTTCGAAATGACGAAACAAAAAAAATGTGATAGTTACATTTTCGCTGCTAGAACCAATATCTTACCGTCAAAACAACGTTGCCGTCAAAAGGGTTATTATGACGGTAAGTTATTGGTTCTGCTGACGAAAAAGCAACTGTAAGATTTTTGGGTTTGGTTATTTCGACGGTCATTTTGATCATTTCGAAAGTTTCTTCTGTGCAAAAAACAACTTCTATTGAGTGTTATTTTTATGGTCACTTTGACAGTTTTTTTTAGGTAAAAATGAAAGTTATCGTGATTGCTAGGGAGGCTCTGCGCTCTAGAGGACTGATGTCCGTCATGTATTTAGACGACTGCACGTCCGAAATCTTGCTGTTTCCCCTAAGGAAATACCTCTCGATTTTCCTCTCGTCTGCGTCGCCACCTATGGCAATTTTCCGTGGTCGTCCGCGGCGCCCGGTCACAGGCGTCGAAGTCGACACCGGCGCGACGGGCGCTGTAGCGATCTCCGCTCACGTCCATGAAGTATACACACGAGACGGCCCTGCGCGTCACGAGATTTCGTCGTCGCGCCAACGACACCGATTGGATCGCGCAGCTCACCAATCCCCACGCTTCGTGGCGACGCGTTTTCGGAAACGTTGCCGAACACTCTTGTTTTAAGTCATTCTTTGTTCCTACTAGACCGCCCTCAGCTCGCACTCACTCTCCTTCTTCCCCAACTACGTCTTCCGTGCCCGTGTCCATCTTGACTCACCCTGTCTCTGCCAACCGCCCAACAAGTCGGTTTCACTAACACGGGTCAAGCTCGAAAAAAATAGCGACCTTCACCTCGCCAACAGCTCCTCCGCTTCACCAGCACCCACACACCTTCTCTACCACTTTTTAGCTCTCGGCACTCACTCGAACACTCAAAAAAGTGACTAAAACACCAGAGCTCATCCACACACGTCTTGCCTCAGCGCCGCCATCTTGGCTTCCGGGTTTGTTTTTTATTATATCTCGTGTTTTGGCTCGGGCTCTCGACACGGGTCGCGCGTCGATTCTCCCTCATATACGCTATGCAGCCTCTGAAGTTCGCGGTGTGATTACCACCGCAGTTGGCGCCCGTGGGCTCTACCTCCATTGCTTTCGCGCATTCTTTGGTAAGGTGGGCCTGGCCACACTTTACACAGCGCGGCTTGGACTTACAATTCTCGGCAACTTGGTTGAAACGTTGGCAGTTATAGCATTGGATAGTGCTGTTAGGCTATCTGTAATCTTCGACATGCACCCGGATGTAGGAGATTACGCGGATGTTATTGATCTCACGGGCTTTCTCGTTGTCAGCGATCGCGCACAAGAAAAGTGGAAGGGGTTCATTTGTGACGCTGTTAGTCATCCGTGTGACGCTCTTTACCTCGAGACCGAGTTCCTTGAGTTGCAATTTTATCCCTTCGGTGGGTTTGGAGCTGGGGAGATTTCTGATAACGACTTTAATGGGCGGCTTCTCGTCTACTTTAGCCTAACGTCGTCTTGTTCCATTTCGGCTTCATCTTCACTAGAGTACTCGTTGTCTGAGAGCACGTCGAATCGATTTTTTGTTGGTACCGACACTGTCACCGTTTTTGGCGCGTCGACTTTCAGTTTTTTCTTTGTTTTTGAGTTGTCGTTGTTACACTGGGCTTGACTCGCCATTTCGTCCGAAATTGAATTCGTGACGCGTTCTCGTTTTTTTCCGGTCACAGGTGGACCGTTAGTTTGGCTTAAACAGCCTTGTGAAGTTTCCGTTTTCTTTCTTGGTCGGCGATGTCTCCACTCGGACAACTTCCGATCGACTCCACTCACGCAGGTCACTCTGATCTACTCACTCAGAATCTGATCCGGGGTCATATATATGAAGAAAGAAGAAAGAAGAAAGAGGGGGTGGAGGGGGCCCCACACCTTCGCCCCCACCAGTGAGACTCTCCTGCCCGGCGTCAGAGTTAGGCGCCCTAGCATAAATGATAGGGAGCGAACCTCCGACGTGGTAGTCCCTCCTTGCGAAGGAAAGGAAAGATTTTAGTTATTGGCGGTGGGTGTAAATGCATTACTCGGTTAGGAGCATTCTTGCATAATCTCGAGAGTAACTTGACTTGGTTGGTTAAGACTTGACTTGGCATATTGAGGAAAAAACCCGAATACGGGAAAAATAAAAAACCTCAAGCATATTCATGATTTATAGATTTCAACTTAAGCTAGATAGAGGGTCAGGTTAGAGAAGAGGGAAGTGGGAGGCGGGAACAAGTAATAGAAAAGAACGGTAGAAATAGATGGTGAAAGGTGGAGATAGTGAGAGTGGGTTTATTATGCTCCTGACAATTTTAGCGATTCCTTGGTTCAATGTGGCTTCTTTCCTGAAACAGTCTTAGGTCTCACACGGGGTGCGTTATTAATGGATTCTCAAGATGTCTTTGGGTCTCTTATGTTTATTTCTTGGGTCGTATTCATAATTTCCTAGTGACTTTATAAGTTCGTAGCCAGACCCCGCGGCACTCTCGTAAAATTTCTCAATAAAGCTCTTGATTATCTCCTTAAGTAGTGGGACTTCTAATTCCTTGTGCAATAATGACGTTTTTGTATATCTAGGAGACTTGGTTATGATTCGAAGAATCCTATTCTGAACAAGCTGTAGTTTGTTTACATTGCTGACGGCTGCTCCCCCCCAGACCGGAGTCGCGTATGTCATGATAGGACGGATGATAGCTTTATAAATAATTAGGCCGTTCCGAATGCCGATAGCAGAGTTCCTATTCATGATAGCTCGTAGTTTACTCAAGGCTCCCAGAGCCTTATTCCTGGTATTCGTTAAATGCTTCCTAAAGTTAAGCTCTGCGTCGAGTGTGACTCCTAAATACTTGACTTCTTTTTTCCATGGAATTGGTGCATTATTTAGATCAGGCGGTCTCAGACTAGCTGTTGACCCTGCTTTGTTTCTTTTAGTGAAAATGATTGACTCTGATTTTGAAGCATTAATTTTTACTCTCCATTTTGAACACCAGTCGTGCACCTGGGTGAGTGAATCATTTAAATGTTTAACTATTAATTTAGTGCTTAATGAGGCCGTGAAGAAAACCGTGTCATCCGCATAAACTCCTATTTCTACCTTGTTGGATTTTGGCATATCATTAATGTATAAACTAAAGAGAATTGGACCGAGAATACTGCCCTGGGGCACGCCCGCTTTAATGGACATTTTTTGCGATAGATAATCATTGGGAGGGACCCACTTGCGCACATTCCGATTGGACACAGACCGATTGGACACATAGGATTGGACACATCAATATTGGACACAAGCCCGATTGGACACATTATTATTGGACACATGCCCGATTGGACACATCAATATTGGACACAAACCCGATTGGACACATTGAGATTGGACACATGCCCGATTGGACACATGCCCGATTGGACACAAACCCAATTGGACACATCATTATTGGACACAAGCCCGATTGGACACAAAACCGATTGGACACAATCCCGATTGGACACATCAACATTGGACACACGCCCGATTGGACACATCATTATTGGACACAAGCCCGATTGGACACATCAACATTGGACACAAGCCCGATTGGACACATCATTATTGGACACAAGCCCGATTGGACACATCAATATTGGACACATGCCCGATTGGACACATGCCCGATTGGACACATGCCCGATTGGACACATGCCCGATTGGACACATGCCCGATTGGACACATGCCCGATTGGACATATGCCCGATTGGACACATGCCCGATTGGACACATGCCCGATTGGACACATGCCCGATTGGACACATGCCCGATTGGACACATGCCCGATTGGACACATGCCCGATTGGACACATGCCCGATTGGACACATGCCCGATTGGACACATGCTCGATTGGACACATGCCCGATTGGACACATACCCGATTGGACACATGCCCGATTGGACACATGCCCGATTGGACACATGCCCGATTGGACGCATGCCCGATTGGACACATGCCCGATTGGACACATGCCCGATTGGACACATGCCCGATTGGACACATGCCCGATTGGACACATGCCCGATTGGACACATGCCCGATTGGACACATGCCCGATTGGACACATGCCCGATTGGACACATGCCCGATTGGACACATGTCCGATTGGACACATGCCCGATTGGACACATGCCCGATTGGACACATGCCCGATTGGACACATGCCCGATTGGACACATGCCCGATTGGACACATGCCCGATTGGACACATGCCCGATTGGACACATGCCCGATTGGACACATGCCCGATTGGACACATGCCCGATTGGACACATGCTCGATTGGACACATGCCCGATTGGACACATACCCGATTGGACACATTCCCGATTGGTCACATGCCCGATTGGACACATGCCCGATTGGACGCATGCCCGATTGGACACATGCCCGATTGGACACATGCCCGATTGGACACATGCCCGATTGGACACATGCCCGATTGGACACATGCCCGATTGGACACATGCCCGATTGGACACATGCCCGATTGGACACATGCCCGATTGGACACATGTCCGATTGGACACATGCCCGATTGGACACATGCCCGATTGGACACATGCCCGATTGGACACATGCCCGATTGGACACATGCCCGATTGGAGACATAACGCGAGACAGACAACGTGCTCGCTTCGCTCGCACTCGTTGCTTTTCATTTATTTTTTCTTGTGGCCAATACAGCTATTTAAAATGCGCGCGATACGTGATGTTTTAGTGGCCATGACATCCCGAAATCGACTTTATATCGAAGTCGCTGCCGACCAACCAGAACGCTTGGTTGGCACAGAAGTGCTCGTGATTGGCCCTTATAACGGCTTAAAGTTTCGATAATTCGACTTTCGATGTGTCATGTACTTTTTAAGAGAGGCCTAGCAACAACGCGCTCGCTTCGCTCGCGCTTCTGTTATTTTCACATCGCATCGCTCACTACGACGTGCGCGCTACGCGCGCCCTGTTGGTTCGAATTTGCCGCTCTAAGTTTATGGACCATGACGTAGCTTCAGTATTTCGATATATTCGATTATCGATGCGCCATGTCCTCTTTAAGAGAGCATATATAAAAAATGGTATTCTGTCCTTTCGAGCTCCCCCCCGCCACCGACGCTCGTTCCACGCGCATCCCGCCTTCCTCCCACGATTTCCAGCAGTTACGCATCGAGATGGTGGTCCCGTCCTTATTTCAATGGACTATGTACGGGAGCAAGTCGCTGGTACGCCAAGTTTTTTGCATGCCAGTGACTACAGGGATTTTGCTTGGCAGCATTTGATTTGATTTTATTTTTGAAATTGCCACGAATTTTTGGTTTGATGGGATTGAAATGATTTTATTTTTGAAATTGCCACGAATTTTTGGTTTGGTGGGATTGAAATTGCCACGAACTTTTGGTTTGATGGGATGCCCACTTTTTTTATACTTGGCGTACCAATTTTTGTTTCGAAGAAACATTTTTGGACTGATTTGCTATCTTTTTGAAATTTGACCTCATGAAAACCGACAGTTTTTTAATAGAATAGTAGCAGATTTAATCGTTAGCCTAGCCAGTGAAATATTCTATAAATATATATTCTGAGGACGACGACGTTGTTTAAATGGTAAATCGTTGATGAATATCGAAGCAGTGCCCTTGCCCCGCACCCTTGTTGTATAACGTGAATCCTTGTCGTTGTCATTTTCGCCGTGATGAAATATCGGTCGCTCTCTCGGTCGCTCTCTCGGTCGCTCGCTCGGTCGCTCTCTCGGTCGCTCGCTCGGTCGCTCTCTCGGTCGCTCGCTCGGTCGCTCGCTCGGTCGCTCTCTCGGTCGCTCGCTCGGTCGCTCGCTCGGTCGCTCGTTCGGTCGCTCTCTCGGTCGCTCTCTCGGTCGCTCGCTCGGTCGCTCTCTCGGTCGCTCGCTCGGTCGCTCTCTCGGTCGCTCGCTCGGGCGCTCGCTCGGTCGCTCTCTCGGTCGCTCGCTCGGTCGCTCGCTCGGTCGCTCTCTCGGTCGCTCGCTCGGTCGCTCTCTCGGTCGCTCTCTCGGTCGCTCTCTCGGTCGCTCATTCGATCGCGAGCGGAAAAGCCAACTCAGTCGCTCGCTACGCTCGCGACTTCGTTGACTCTCCGCTCGCTCCCTCGTTCGCTCCCTCACTCGCTCCCTCGTTCGCTCCCTCACTCGCTCCCTCGTTCGCGTCGTCGTCGTCCTCGTCGTCGTCGTCGTCGTCCTCGTCATCGTCGTCGTCGTCGTCGTCGTCGGCGTCCGCGTCCTCGTCGTCGTCGTCGGCGTCGTCGTCGGCGTCCTCGCCGGCGTCCTCGTCATCGTCGTCGGCGGCCTCGTCGTCGTCGTCGGCGTCCTCGTCGTCGTCGTCGGCGTCCTCGTCGTCTTCGTCGGCGTCCTCGTCGTCGTCCTCGTCATCGTCGTCGGCGTCCTCGTCGTCGGCGTCCTCGTCATCGTCGTCGGCGTCCTCGTCGTCGTCGTCGTCGGCGTCCTCGTCGTCGTCGTAGGTGTCGTCGTAGGCGTCGTCGTAGGCGTCGTTTAAAAATTGAAATAAAATGTAAAATAAAAAAAAAATACAATAACAAAAACGAGTTAATGAATTATTTTTTATTTAAAGCATTTTAAATTTGTGTAGTTGCTTGGGGGAGGCTTCGCCCCCTCCCCACCCCCCAGCGGGGGCTTCGCCCCCTGCACCCCCACCAGGGGGGCTGCGCCCCCCCCCTGGACCCCCCCCCCCTCGTCCGGCGGCCGCCCACGCGTACGCACGGTCAGCGGAATTCCGCTGGCCAACGACTGTGTACGCCGCGGGAGTCGAGCCGGCCAGCGACTGTCCGCTGGCACGTCGGGCCGGCCGAAACCTGACAGCGGTCGGCAGTCTCGCTCGACTCCCCGGGATGTGACTGTGTGTGCGGCCGCTCGACGTCACACGGATAGGCTCACCGACGCGGCGATCGTTGGTATGGGAAATGAAAATCGATATTTTCGCGAGCGCTTAGATTTTAGAAATGTCGATATATTAGCGATGGGCGAACGGATTTTATCGTGACAGGGCTCGTTCGAAAGAGAAAAAAAAATAAAAAATATGGGACCTGAAAACTTTTTCGTGCGAGAAGTACTTGCTGCGATATCGCAAGATACTTTTGAAAATAACGGAAAAAGCCCCAACTTCCAGTTAATAAGAGTAGCGGTAGCGCCTCGTCTCACGCGTCACATTTTTCTTTTTTATACTTGGCGTCGAGACGCTACCGCGTCTCTTGATAAGAGTAGCGGTAGCGCCTTGTCTCACGCGTCACATTTTTCTTTTTTATACTTGGCGTCGAGACGCTACCGCGTCTCTTGATGAGGCATTCCACATCAACATGGCCACTTCAAAACCTTAATATCTTGAATTTTTGTGCAATTGACTATGCTATAGTACTCTTTGAAACAAAAATATTGATATGTATTAAATTTATGTTGGCATTGATAGGGGTGACATTACAGGAAAATGCGATTTTTGCTTGTTTTTCTCTCTCTGATTTTATTACATGGATATAGTGTGTCGGAGCGAAAAATGGCTAAGAACAAATTTTGTCGTGTTTTTCGCAAGGATGACGAAAAAAATGTTACAAGGCAAGATTTTACATTTTTAAGAAGGAAAAAAACCTATTTTAAACATGTAAATCGATTTTTGGGCGATTATGACATTTTTTGTAAATTTGAGATATTTGTTTTTGGATTCCTCAAACTTTTTTCAAAAGGCATCCGTCTTCTTCCTGATGGAGAAATTCAATCTAAAGGCTCAGCAAAATAAAATGGAACAAAAATGTATGCAAAATTTGAAATAAAAATGTTATATAATGCGAGTATATTTCTCAATATTTATTTACAAAATATTCGCACCTTCAAGCGATATAATACGTTATGTAAGATTCAAATATTTCAAATCAGAAATTTCTTCTGATTTTTTCCATGGTTGAATGTAGTTGTTAGTTTGTATTCCTTCCCGTATACCTTCTCGGTTTTTACGGCTCCTTCCGATACTCTAAATTCCACACTCTACATCTCCTCTCCCCCTCATACGGCCGCAGCCGACTTACCCCTAGTGCATTGCATTTGCCGAGGGCCCAGGGAAACTGCGGAAAACCTGTGCCAATGCAGCCGGTGTCTTCGTAAGACCCCCGGCGTTAATGCGAGTAAACTCGAGCACGAACACCAACGGCCGTTACGAAGGCACCTTCTTTCCAGTGATCCGATGCCCCAGCCAATACACGGCTAAGTGGTACTCAACCAAGCGATGAGAACCGCTTGGGATCCACCGAAGCCGCACAATGACCGAACATTGACCAAAGTAAGGTGGTTTTGGACTTAATATTTAAGGTGGATTCCGAACCACCGGGATCACAGAAAAAAGCACTTAGAAAAATCCATTGGTGCCCGACCCGGGAATCGAACCCGGACCCACTGCGTGTGAGCCCGCGCCCGAAACCACTCGGCCACTGCTCTCCCATGGTTGAATGTATTTTTCTTCGAGGCTGTCATCCGCGACAAAAAATTTAGACTGTGTATATCCCGAGGATACACAGTCTGTCAAGACCGACGCCGTGAGGCGGCGTGGACTTATTAATTATTATATTTTATTGTTTGATTCTGGGTTACCACTAAAGCGCTAGGCGCACCTGGTTTCTGTAGGGTTAGGAAGTAGAGGGTTATGAAAGGTAATCGATAGATTAATTGACGGAAATATATTTATTTGACGACTATGGGTCGTGTTCATTGAATTATGAATCTTATTACTACTTACAGTATTTGGTTGGTAGAGAGGCGGAGTTGGTTCAAACACGCCGAGTTCCTCGGGATATACACAGTCTAAATTTTTTGTCGCGAATGACAGCCTCGAAGAAAAATACATTCAACCATGGAAAAAATCAGAAGAAATTTCTGATTTGAAATATTGGAATCTTACATAACGTATTATATCGCTTGAAGGTGCGAATATTTTGTAAATAAATATTGAGAAATATACTCGCATTATATAACATTTTTATTTCAAATTTTGCATACATTTTTGTTCCATTTTTTTTGCTGAGCCTTTAGATTGAATTTCTCCATCTGAAAGAAGACGGATTTCTTTTGAAAAAAGTTTGAGGAATCCAAAAGAAAATATTTCAAATTTTTAAAAAATGTCATAATCGCCCAAAAATCGATTTACATTTTTTAAATAGGTTTTTTTCCATTAAAAATGTAAAATCTTGTCTTGTAACATTTTTTTTCGTCATCCTTGCGACGAACGCAACAAAATTTGTCCCTAGCCATTTTTCGCTCCGACACACTATTTCCATGTAATAAAATCAGAGAGAGAAAAACAAGCAAAAATCGCATTTTCCTGTAATGTCACCCCTATCAATGTCATCATAAAGTTAATACATATCAATATTTTTGTTTCAAAGAGTACTATAGCATATGTCAATTGCACAAAAATTCAAGATATTAAGGTTTTGAAGTGGCCATGTTGATGTGGAATGCCTCATATAGAAGTATGAAATTCTTTTTCTGTACCTTCCAAAAAATGGTTATCCTCATCAAGTTTGATCTTCATTATTTTATCGTACTATTGAATAACCAATGTCTCTTAACATAAATCTGCTTGTATCAAATTTGCAAATTTACTCTAAAACCCGATTGTAATGTTAAGTATTTTGTTTATATGTGCAGAAAGCCGAAACTGCGGCGCGGGATGCAGCGAAGTATGACGCTGGGATATATCTCCACAAACGACGAAGCAAACTGAAAGAAAATGAGAACAAAAGTCTTATAAGATCATCGTTATCATTCGAGGTATTCTCCGACGTATACATTTTGAATTCCATTATTGTATCGCACTATTGAATAATCAATGTCGTTTATCGTATATGGGTCATTCCACGGTACTTCAGCCACCCAAATTTTCAAAATTGTATCATCACCGTGAAATTGCGTGAAGTGAAATACTAACACGTTAAAAAAAATTCTGACGGAGTTTAGGGCCCCTGCTAGCTTCCGGTCTCGAATAAAGCAAAAATTTCAGTTTTTCGTTATTTTGACGATAACTTCGCGAGGATTTATCAGAAAAACATTTATAAAAAACGAAAATTTTCAGTTTTTCATTGTCTTTACAAAAAAAGTAATTCTCATTTTTTACGGACGATCAATTTTTTTTTTTTTTTTTTTTTTTTTTTTTTTTTCATTTTTTAAAGATTTGTTTTGTTTATAAAAAAACAAAACGCAAAATTTTTTTCAAGTTTGTCAAGTTGAAGACTAATTTATAGTCAAAGTACAGGATGGCATATTGAGAAGATCTCGAGATATGCATTTTTACGTTTTTGCCGCATTCTGTTTTTCTTGAAAAAAACCATACAAAATCCATATCTGGAGATCTTCTCAACATGCCATTCCGTCCTTTGGCTGAAAATTAGTTTTCAACTTCACAAACTTGAAAAAAAATACCTGAGCAAAATTCGTTTTTTTATGAGCAAAACAAATCTTTAAAAATGAAAAAAAAAAAAAAAGAAAAAATCGATCGTCCGTAAGAAATGAGAATTATATTTTTTTTTGTAAAGACAATGAAAAACTGAAAATTTTCGTTCTTTATAAATGTTTTTCCGATAAATTCTCGAGAAGTTATCGTCAAAACAACGAAAAACTGAAATTTTGGCTTTTTTCGAAACCGGAAGCTAGTAGGGGCCCTAAACTCCGACAAAAGTTTTTGAACGCGTTAGTATTTCACTTCGCGCAATTTCACGGTGGTGATACAATTTTTAAAATTTGTGTGACTGAAATACCGTGGAATGACCCATATGAGCTTGTATCAAATTTCGTAAATGTACTAAAAAATCCGATTGTAATGTTAAGTATTACGTGTGTACTTGCAGAAAATCGAAACTACGACACGGGACGCAGCGGAGTTTGACGCTGACAAGCATCTCCACGAACGGCGAAGTGAAATGGAAGTAAATACGAACAACAGTCTCGTAAGATCATCGCCATCATTCGAGGTATTCTCCGACGTATACATTTTTTATTTCATTATTGATCGCACTATTCAATAATCAATGTCATTTATAGTAAATCTGCTTGTATAAAATTTCATAAATGTACTCAAAATTCCGATTCTAATGTTAAGTATTACGTTTGTACTTGTAGAAAGCCGACACTGCGGCACGGGACGCAGCGAAATATGATGCTAAAAAGTATCTCCACAAACGGCGAAGCGAACTGGAAGTGAATGAGAACAACAATCTCGTAAGATTATCGCCATCATTCGAGGTATTGTCAGACATATACATATACATTTTGAATTCCATTGTTCGCTGAAAATCGAATTTAATTACATAACTGCTTGCGGAAGGACACCATAAGCGAAAAATTCTTTTAGAAATAAGCGTTGTATATATTGCCCTTCCACAAAATGTATTGTGGTGTCAAAGAATGAGCACTATGGCGGCGGTGAATTTTCATCACCGTAGTATAAATCCATTCGCTTTTCTGCCATCTCCGGGTCTCATTTTCTCTCTTCGGTTATCTTCTATATTATCTCCCTCACTGTTATCTAATGTTTCATTGCTCTTCCAATTGTACAGAAACATCAGTGTTATCTTTTTTCGATCCACTCGTTTCCTTTATCTCTGCTGTCTCTTATTTCTTCTTTCCAGTTGATAGCATACCTGAGCAGATCGCGCACGTCCTTTATTCATTGATGCAAATGTAAAATAAGACTATACATTGTGACGAGCCGCCGGTGCAACGCGGGATGCCGTTGCCGACCGCCGCGCCCAATCTTCGACGCTCGGAATAGTCGTTACCCCTTTGCCGTTGAGCGCCAGGTAGCCAATTTATTTTTCCCCGACTACCGGGGGAAATGTTCTCACCTTGTCGATGTCGGTTGGTTTTCCCGGGGTCGCGGGGGGGCACAGTTTAGGTTTTACAATTAGGAACAAATGCCCGAGATTTCCTCGGTGAGCTCGAGTTAAAAATCAAACACACTTTATTAACATTCACTTCAAAATTACACGTTCTGTTAATACGCGTTTTACAAATCGGATGGCTCAAGCCCGTGACGGGAATCATTAATTACGCGTCGTCGCGAATTATAACAATTACCCGGAGAAGCCAGTTCGGTCGAGTCGAGTCTCGAGCGCCAGTGGCAGGCTCCGAGGGAAAATCCGTCCTCGGTCGCGCGATACAAAAGAATTAAGGTGAGGTGCGTCGTTCGCCTACCTTTTTCCTCTCGATTTCACACGAGCTGCCGACTCGCCGTCGGACCTCGCCCTATTCGCCTTTGACTTCTCTAGCTTCGAGCCTTCACAATTCGGAGATCGTCTCGACTATCTCGCACGCGCGGCTTCTCGCGGACACAATTATTCTTCACGAATATTCGTCGATACGCTACTCGCTCGATGCGCGCGATCCTATCTCCGATATTCAGTCGATTCGTTCTCTAGTCTCGCAGTCGTACTCTCATTACCCTCTTAGACGACCCACGCCGGACTGATCTATCGCTCGAGCGCGTTACGCGAGACCCCACGCGTTGTGGTGGGGGGAAAACGCCGAATATCGACCGAATATTAACGAAATCTCGCTCGGCCGTCGCCCGCGTCCCCGCCCCGCGGTCGTCGCGCAACGTCTCAAGACCGCCTATCCTTTGTCAGTCGCGCTGTCGCTAGGTGCGAATTTTCGACTCGAGCGGCGTCGTGGAGCGTATTCCGCCGCGCACGGCGGAGACCCCGCGCGTTACGACGAGCGCGTTCCAGCGCCTCGTCACACCCCCCTGCTAGGCCCGAACTACCGTCTTTAGCACGTGGTAGGTTCGCGCCGATCTCTACTCCACGCGCAACGTCTCCAAGACGCCTCTCGATCGCACCTCGCACTTTCATTCCATTCATACAAACAATAATAATAATAATATCGGCGCCGGGCTCTTCGCTCGAGCGTTACCTCGCGTCGAATCCTACGCGAAATTATTTTTCTTTCAATGTCTCACAAAATCAAACTAAAAATATTTTTCTTTTCTTTTCGAACCCACAATACAATCAATACCAAAATCAAAACAGTTCCGGTTCATTCACTGAAAGTCACACTGCGTTGGTGGCGGCTGCCGCTGCCGCTGCTGCTGCCACTGTCGTTGCTGCTGCCGCTGCCGCTGCTGCTGCCGCTGCCGTTGTCGCTGCTGCTACCCGCGCAGCCACAATTCCGCGTCGTGACGCCACGGCGGCCACAGGCTGCGCACAGGGTCACGCGGTCTCCGCGGCATTTCCACGCGTAATGTCCGAACTCTCCGCAGTTTAGACAAAAGCGTGGGCGTCCACTACTTGCACTCGAGGTGTCTGTCAACGATGACGACTCCCCCGTGCAAACAGGAGCTGCTCGCGACACTCGTGCGCTTTCGCTGTTGTTTGGTCGTTCTCGTCGAATCCTTGACGGTGTCGCTCGCAGCGGCGGCGATGCGGCGACTCGAGCGTCCGTTGATGATCCACTGGTCGCGATTCCAGCCACATCGCTGCTGCGTTTTCGTCGCGTGCGTCTCCGTCTTCGTCGTCTCCTTCTCGTCTCCGAGGCATCAGTGGACTCACTTTCCACTGCGTCGATTCTTGCCGTCGGAAATCGTATCGATGGATTGCTTCCTCCGGACGACGTACTCGGCTTCACGACTCTCGTCGTCGTGTCTCTTGACGCAAACTCTTTTGCGTAAGAGTCGGCTCGACTCGGCGGGGGTCGTCGTACTTCGGCTCGCGACCATCGGCGCTCGATGCGAGTGGCTTCCTTCGCCAACTCCCCGTACGTCCGAAAGTCTCGTCGATCGAGCAAGTCCCAGTACTCGGGCCGCAACCCTGCGTAAGCTTGGTCGAGTTGGCTGCGGACACTCTTTCGTTTCCTCAGCCGCGAGTAGAGTCCCTGCACGCAAATCAAATATTCGTTTGCGCTTTCGTCAGCGCCTTGCGTACGACGTCGTATGTCGTCCCTCACTCCTTCTTGGTCCGAATCTGCGCAAAACCAATCGCGAAACTCACCGATAAATTCTCGCCATGAGTCCCATGATTGACGATTCGCACGATACCATTGTATGGCTCGGCCCCTCAACACTTCTGGCAGAAGGATGAGTCGTTCGTCTCGTCGGATTCCTGCGGCATAGATTCTCTCCTTTAGCTGCTGTATGAATTCTTCGCAGCCAAAGTCATCTTCGCCGGAGAAGTGCAATTTCCATCCCCGCGCGATGTCGCCGACGTTACGCTTCCGCCGTGGTCGCCGTCGTTCCCGCGGTGTGTTCCTCGCGGCGGTGTGTCGTCGTTCGCTACGAAGCCGGTCGCTGCGCGCGGCTCGTGCGGTGCTCCATCGTTCGCGGTCGTCTGTCGCGCTCGCCGCTGACGTCGTGGATTCTGTCGAGCTGTCGCTCGATTCGGAGGTCTCTGACTCACTCCGCGAATCCTCAAGTCCGCTGTCTCTTCCGCTGCGTCTCGGCGCAGCGTGGCGACGTACGTCTTTTTTATTCTTTCGATTCTTTCTTCTTCTCCGCCTGCGCTTTCGGTGGACGGAGTCGTCGCTGCTCTCGGATGCTGTTGTTTCGCTGCGTGAATCATCGCATCGACCGTCGTGTCGATCGTGGCTCGGCGCGGCATGACGAACGCGTCTCGATTTGCGCGATTTCTTCCCCCGTCTACGCCTCGAGCTGGCAGAGTCTTCGCTTTCTGTCGAAGTTCCCATCTCGCGGAACTTTGGTGTGGGCTCGTTTTTCTGGCGAGGTGTCACACGGTCGCCTGCGATTAATGACATTCCCCCTGGACCGTCCTCCGGGGCTTTTCTCGGGGCCTTGTCGTGTCGCAGCCTCTCGTGCTCACGCTGCGCTTCAGAATTTTCCGCGTCGTCCAGTTGTCGGTCTTCGTCGCGAAGTATTACTCTTTTTCCTCGAGTTCCGCGGACGTCATCTCGTGTGCTCGCGTCGCTGCCGGTCGCCACAGTCTGGCTTTCCTCGTACGGTACTGCTCTCAGTGTGTCCGCACTCGGTATTCGTCCTGTTCGACTGGCCAGGTGTAACGCGCGCCTCACAAAATGTTTTAACCGATTGCGCGCGACCATCAGCTCACCTTCGGGGTTGAGTCGAAGCGCTCGGAGGGTTCTCCGGATTTTCAGCTGTGACATTCTATCCAACAATGGCGGTATGTCCGTCGGCGATCCTTCGGCCGCCGAACGATCATCCCTTGCCGTCCACTCGGTGCTGTCGTCGCCGTTTGCTCGGAGTTGCTGACGCACGTATCGATCACGGATCTCACGCGCATCCCCCTCTACGTTCGCATTCACTAACTCTAGCAGGTCGCGCACTATACTGTCCGGCACTGTCTCGAGCCACTTTAACGATTTTATTTGCGCTTGGCGCCACTCCCGTGTGCCGACGCATTCTGCGGGAATTCCTGCCGTATCGACGTCGCAAACTGTGTGAACAGGAGTCGACTTGGCGGAACTCGAACCGTCAGCCATCGTTAGTCTTTGTACTGTCTTTTCACAAAATTGTCTTCGTGCCCGCGTCGCGATTGAGCAGCGCGGAAATATTCACCGAAGAATAGTTTTTCTACACGCACTTATCGTCGGACGCTTCGAAACGGCTTCACTCGGTGTCGACGCGCGATGTTTGTTTACTTTTCGCACTCGCGCGGTCACTCAAGCGATACTGTTTCTGCTCGGCAGCGAAGTCTCAATCTCTCCTAACCGTCCCGCGGATCCGAACAATAGCTTCGAGCTTCTCGTGCGATCTCGAAATCCCGAAATATTCACCGACGAATATTTTTTTCTCACGCACTTACGCTCGAGCTCTTCGAGACGGCTCGGCTCGATCCCCGCGCGTCGTGTTTACTCTTGGTGTTTTCGACCGCGGTGACCTCGAGCGGCTCGTGCCTCGACTCGTCGACGGATCACTGTCTGGTTAATTTTTCACGAACTATTCACGGTCCTGTCTTTATTAACTCGAGTTACATTTATTCCGCGCACTTTACGCGTTTTATCCCGCTAAACTGCGCCTGCCCCACGTTGGGCGCCAAAAATTGTGACGAGCCGCCGGTGCAACGCGGGATGCCGTTGCCGACCGCCGCGCCCAATCTTCGACGCTCGGAATAGTCGTTACCCCTTTGCCGTTGAGCGCCAGGTAGCCAATTTATTTTTCCCCGACTACCGGGGGAAATGTTCTCACCTTGTCGATGTCGGTTGGTTTTCCCGGGGTCGCGGGGGGGCACAGTTTAGGTTTTACAATTAGGAACAAATGCCCGAGATTTCCTCGGTGAGCTCGAGTTAAAAATCAAACACACTTTATTAACATTCACTTCAAAATTACACGTTCTGTTAATACGCGTTTTACAAATCGGATGGCTCAAGCCCGTGACGGGAATCATTAATTACGCGTCGTCGCGAATTATAACAATTACCCGGAGAAGCCAGTTCGGTCGAGTCGAGTCTCGAGCGCCAGTGGCAGGCTCCGAGGGAAAATCCGTCCTCGGTCGCGCGATACAAAAGAATTAAGGTGAGGTGCGTCGTTCGCCTACCTTTTTCCTCTCGATTTCACACGAGCTGCCGACTCGCCGTCGGACCTCGCCCTATTCGCCTTTGACTTCTCTAGCTTCGAGCCTTCACAATTCGGAGATCGTCTCGACTATCTCGCACGCGCGGCTTCTCGCGGACACAATTATTCTTCACGAATATTCGTCGATACGCTACTCGCTCGATGCGCGCGATCCTATCTCCGATATTCAGTCGATTCGTTCTCTAGTCTCGCAGTCGTACTCTCATTACCCTCTTAGACGACCCACGCCGGACTGATCTATCGCTCGAGCGCGTTACGCGAGACCCCACGCGTTGTGGTGGGGGGAAAACGCCGAATATCGACCGAATATTAACGAAATCTCGCTCGGCCGTCGCCCGCGTCCCCGCCCCGCGGTCGTCGCGCAACGTCTCAAGACCGCCTATCCTTTGTCAGTCGCGCTGTCGCTAGGTGCGAATTTTCGACTCGAGCGGCGTCGTGGAGCGTATTCCGCCGCGCACGGCGGAGACCCCGCGCGTTACGACGAGCGCGTTCCAGCGCCTCGTCACAACATATATTTCTAAGCTTGATTAAGCTGTATCTAGATAAAGTGTTGTACTCAGTACAAAGCAATAACTGTGACGTATTTTCCTTATCTTGAGCGCAACACTAAATTTTAACCAAAAAAATAAAATTCAAAACTCAAAAGGAGCGAAACCGGAACTCAAAAAAAAGAACGCGAACTCGAAAATTTACGTCACCTTCGGCCGTTTGCCTCCGCGAGGGTAATGAAGTCCCGGGGGCGCCAGTTCATTTTTATATCGCCGGTATTAACGAACCGGATTAAAACTAGAGACGGCGGAACGACCGATCTCCGAAGGGTTAATTTTGTTTCGCCGGAATTACCAAACCGGACTGAACTGGAGGTCGACGGAACGATCGACCTCCGCAAGGACGAAACGAAAACGGAGAACTTAATCTAATTTTCACCACCCACGCGAATGCAATACGTGAAAACAAGGCACTTTATCTCATCAAAACGCAGCGCAAGATGTTCCGGTCTTGCCTGTAACTCTAAACTATATCTCCGCCTGTTCTCCAACGTAATGCACTATCTCATGGGGTGCCGGGTTTGCACCGGACTTTGACGTATTCACAAAAATATCTCATCGAGTTTCTAGACTATTTGGGCTTCTAATTACCGTAAAACACACCACCAAATAGCGTTGAAAATCTCGATTAACTAAATCTGAACTGAACAAATCTGAACGTGAACTTTAATAAATTCTGATACGGCTAAATAATCGAATCGCGAAAAACTCACAAACTTGAGCTTAACGAGAGCTAGACGGTAATGTAAAAGTCAACAAGAGGCAGTGAAACGGGATCGATAACTACCAAAAATCGATATTGCTGAAGAAAATATAATTTTTGGTGTTCTTGTGACGTAGATTAAAAAAATCACGTCACAAACATAAATTAAAGTGCAAGAAAAGAGAAGTTATAGCGATCATTTTGTCTTCTGCAGTTTGGTTTAGATTGCTTTCATTCCGAGTGAAACGCGCTTTATGGGTGGTTTTTCACAGAATTCTTAATCGATCGACAGAATTTTATTTTTTTAATATTGTGTTATTGACAGAAATGGCTTCATTGCGTTTTCTGGTGTAGAAAGTACTCCTCTTTTGTGCTGCATCAACTGGCAAATAACAGGAGCGTCTAGATGGATTTAGCTGCAGTACACGCCGCATTGTTACAAATTATAAACAAACATACTCAATATGCCGTCGTCCATTTTTTTATTGTCGTTTACTATTTGTAGTGAGGTGTGATCAAACATGGCGATTAAGGTACATGCATTTCGTAAGTCGATCGTTGACGAACCTAATTGTTATCTAATTGATATAACATTTAATTATTATTCATTTAGTATGTACCTAATGAAGAACCAATAATGGCGCTGTTGAAACACATTCTATTATGCGTTCATAAACGAGTGCTTTCATAATTTTTCTGTATTGTATCGTCAAGAGTACTTTGCGATCTAAAACAAATAAAAAACCTAGAGTCCTAACATTCATTTATTACCGATTCTTGTTATGTAACGTAATGAATTATGGCTACAATTCAGATCGAGAACATTATCATCACCGACAGTAATATAAAAGTAAATTATGTTATCGAAGTTGGAAATCTAATGAACCATTGCGTATTGGTTTAGGAACAGCAATTGACGAGAGCGTCGGTATCAAGCAATGTTGATTCAAATGCACAACAGAAGGTTGCACCGCAAGCCGCCATCAGTCGACGTGCAACTTGTATTCAGGTAAGTTACTGAAAGTGTCCGACTCCCAGTGAAGAGCATGTAGTAAGGGCATGTGAAATACCGACTGCGGTAATAAAAACTGTAATTAACGATTTTTATGCATATTTGCATTTACAGCTAAACGATCGAATTCATTCACTGCGGATATCACCAGCGCAGTGAATGAATTTTTTCGTCTAGTTCTTTTACGTAAAGCGGATTTTTCACTTGGTTTGCAAGTTTTCGCACACATGGTCTTAAGGCGAGGTGAAACACCTTCTTCCTCACCCACACCCAGTCGGTAACAAAAACTGAAAAACTGGAACTGGGAACAATTATTTTCACGGGTGCCAAATGTTTCTGGATAAAAGAAAAGTCCTACATCATGCAGAATTACCAGACGAATGATGTAGAACTTTTCGTTTATCCAGATACATCCGGCACCCATAAAAATAGTTGTTTACAGTTTTTGTTACCAATTGCGTATCTTTCAAAATATCATGTTATTACAATATAAAATTCTTTTATAGAAAGAAACTCCTCGTATAAAGACGCTTCCGCCGTGTCGCAATTTCAAATAATCCTTGTTCCGATTGACTGCTCCGTCGAGTCGTGAGAACTCAGCTGATCTTTCCTCGATGGTAAGCAACTTCTTAAGTGATATAAAAATCGCTCAACTTGTTAATAAATCCTCTCGCCACATGTTCGCTCCTCTTTAAGAGAATTTTAATTCAACTTTGTGTTGAATTTCCTTATTAACAAATGGGTGGGTCCTTGTTATGTACGTTATAATTACGTATGTCGGTATTACATTTTTGTCTGTTGTAGGCAAAAGAAGACCATACGGACTACGAAAAGGTGGCTGCGGACGCACTGCGATAATTGCAGCAGTGTAAGATGGAAAGGGACAAATACAAAGCAGAATGCGAAGAATTGCGCACGCTTTTGAGAACCAAACAATCAGAGATGAGCTCAAAACAGTATGAGAAAGATTTGCTAGTGGATATGGAGGAAAGCTTGAAAAATCATATAGAGAAATGCGTGACTGAAGTAGGAGCGAAAGCGACGTCCCTTCCAGATCCGGTTAAGGGCATGTGAAACACTCGGACGCGCACCTCGAAGCTTCGGATATGTTTTTTTTCGCGAATAATGGGCGGATTGAAGCGAAATTTGGAATACAGGCGCCAAAAATGTGCATCTCGGGAATGAATTAGGCCGAATTTTGATTTTCGAAAAAAAAAAATTACAGATCGATTACCGGCAGATTCCTGTAATCAAAAATTCGATTTTTTTTCTCATTTTTG
Source organism: Itoplectis maculator (assembly GCA_964034905.1). Classification (NCBI taxonomy): domain Eukaryota; kingdom Metazoa; phylum Arthropoda; class Insecta; order Hymenoptera; family Ichneumonidae; genus Itoplectis; species Itoplectis maculator. Next base: position 430,643 of record CAXITY010000044.1, read on the forward strand.
GGCAAAAAATGAAAAAAGTGACTAATTCATTCCCGAGATAATTCAAAATCACGCATGAAACGTGCATTCCGATTTCGATTTAGTCACATTTTATAAGGAAAAAACATATCCGAAGGAATTGTCGATAACTTCGCGAGTTTTTTGCGTCTCTCCTGTCTCGCTAGATGGCGCTGATGGCGCATTCCAATTTTCTCACGAGCCCGCGCGGAGCGTCCATAGGCGCGGCAACCTTTTATTTTGCTGTCTCCACCACGCTGCGACTTCGAGTCGATTTTATATCTTTTTTTATATTACACTCCGAACAATTATACTGACGCACATTGCCGTTTGCAGCTTGCCATTTTCTGGCGCACATTTTTTACATTTGCATTTTTAGGCACTCACGTTTTAAAAAAACGCACCAGGAGTGCCTATTGAAATCGCTTTCCTAGGTCTAAATTATGTTTTAACGGACAAAAATTGATATATTTCAAATGTATTAACTTTTTTTAGTTCAGATATCTTTAACATAGTAAAATACATATTCTTGACATAAAATAATAAGGAAATTGCATTACTAAAGATATTTTTTACTTTTACCCTCCTGAAAAAGATAATTCCGTTAATTGAAAGTTATTACAATTATCGCGACGGGTAGTTATTGCAACGATATTCACCTTGACGCCCCTAATATATTCCTTCCTAAAATTCTCCAGTGGTAAAATAATCTGATCGTAGGCACGCTCAAGCTGCAAGAATTGATCTGTTATTCGTGTATCAATAGAGAACAAGAAAAATATCATTAGACCGTTGTATGCAGTAATTGAATCAGCAAAGTGCTCTATCGCGCATTCCACAGTACAACAATATTACACAGTCTAAATAATTAGTCTGTGTAATATTAAGAGACTCATTCGCAGTGCGTGCTTAATTATAGTTGAGGACGAAAGAAATGAAAAAAAAAAGAACGCAGAACGATTGGGCGATCACTGCGAAATAATTGCCACAAGCTTTTATAGTCCGCCCAGTGCAGCTACAGGAAGAATAAAGGCCAAACCGGAGCTTCGTGTCACGACAAGACTGACTTACGCACCGATCACGCGGTATTCACTAAAATAAAACGTGAATAAAAAGGAACAAAAGACTTCACCAGCGCACATCGAGACGAAATATCATTGAATCATTTTTATATAAGATCATTTCGGTTATTTCATATTTCTGGTATCTTTCTCTGAAAAAAATCGTGGTACTAAAATCGCGAGAGAAAAGCGTTTATATTCTCAATTTTTAGATAGAAACAAAAACCACACAACTTACTATTTTTGTACAAATCACGCGAGACAGCCAAATGCGTTGACGTTGAATGCAATTCGTGAGCGACAAGTTCATTTCATTTTGTACGCGACTGGATTTAATCGTTCGTCAACGATTATCCAAGTCTTTTATTTCGTCTTTCGTTGATTTCGTGCCTTTTTACAATGATACGCTACAGACGAGTACTTAAGAGATATAGAGTTAATATTTTATATTTACTAGGAAGCAAATACGCGCGCTTACGCGCGCGAACGGAGGTTAGACAGCGCTGCAGCGCTCATCACGACAAACTGTCAAATCTCGCGCTGTTAAACAAAAACTGTCGGTCGTCACGGCCCTCGACCAATCAGAGGCCGAGTTATACCGACAACAATGGTCACGTTGGCGCGAATTACGCACTTTTTAGTAGTAGATAATCATCGATCCTCCCGTGGCATCGACGTGCTTCGTTCATTAGTTTCTATTCTCATTTTACTATTTAATGTCGCCGAACATTCCACGAAAAGAAGAAAGAAATTTTTGTTTTAATTAAGTCTCTGCAACTTTGAACCCAAATCTCGACTATGTGGTATTCGAGTTACTTAAGCAACTTTTTACCGATGTTTTAACGACGAATCTATACTTAGATTGCGAACAATGTAACATTATCATTGTGGCGAACCGAATAGACCAAGGATTACAAATGAAACATTCAATCTTTTTTACAGTTCCTTCCTCCTCTTCTATACCACAATTGCCCATATCAGCGAATAATGTCACAGTTAATTAACAATTGCATTAAGTGAGGATTCGAAAAGAAGCAGCGGACTTGTGTTAAGCATTTTATTGCAGAGAATCGCGTTTATCAGCGCTACGAAATATTGTAGAGAGCAGCCCTGATTAAAGGATCCTATTAAAACCAATTTAATGGACAAAAATCCGATTGAAACTATTTCAATCCGATTGAAACTGATTAGTTTTCAATCGGAATTTTGTCGATTTAATCGGTTTCTATCAGGTTTAATTGGAAATTCTAAGCAGGGAGTCCTCTTACAGACTCTGAAGATAAAGACAAGGGAAGACAGACTTTGGGCTCTGTGTGATCTCACTTTTACTGACACGTTCTCACTATTGTGACAATGTTCGTATCGATAGCGGCAGCAGCATCAGCAGCTGCAGCAGTGACTAGGATGTTTGGTGTCCCGCAGTTGATTAACGGAATGTCCAAGCGGAGCGAATGAAAAGAGCAGATTTAATTCTAAAACTGATGATCCAGAAGTAGCTAAATTGCTTTGCCTCTTGAGATACTGACAGTCGAGGATGATAAATCTGCGACGGAAGAAAAAAAGGAAACAAATATAAAATCAAATTAAATCGAATTAAATCTTTCAATAAAATTATTATTATTTCAAAGAAAAAGCTCTAACTGCTGGCAAATTCTCCAATGACCAAATGAAAAAAAAATATTACACAACTTCCAGTTGACACGTCAATGTATTGTTTGCTGCCATGATGATCTTGTTGACGTTAGTAAGGTCAGGGTCTTTTGTTGTTGTCCAAAGCAGAGTTGAGATTCTGATTCATACAGCGTCAACCGGATTGTCCAGTACGATCCACAGATGATCGGTTATGTGTCCAATCGGGCATGTGTCCAATCGGGCATGTCTCCAATCGGGCATGTGTCCAATCGGTTATGTGTTCAATCGGGTTTGTGTCCAATCGGTTATGTGTCCAATCGGTTATGTGTCCAATCGGGTTTGTGTCCAATCGGGCATGTGTCCAATCGGGCATGTGTCCAATCGGTTGTGTCCAATCGGTTATGTGTCCAATCGGGTTTGTGTCCAATCGGGCATGTGTCCAATCGGGCATGTGTCCAATCGGGCATGTGTCCAATCGGGCATGTGTCCAATCGGGCATGTGTCCAATCGGTTGTGTCCAATCGGGTTTGTGTCCAATCGGTTATGTGTCCAATCGGGTTTGTGTCCAATCGGTTGTGTGTCCAATCGGGCATGTGTCCAATCGGGCATGTGTCCAATCGGGCATGTGTCCAATCGGTTATGTGTCCAATCGGGTTTGTGTCCAATCGGGCATGTGTCCAATCGGGCATGTGTCCAATCGGGCATGTGTCCAATCGGGCATGTGTCCAATCGGTTGTGTCCAATCGGTTATGTGTCCAATCGGGTTTGTGTCCAATCAGGTTTGTGTCCAATCGGGCATGTGTCCAATCGGGCATGTGTCCAATCGGGCATGTGTCCAATCGGGCATGTGTCCAATCGGGCATGTGTCCAATCGGGCATGTGTCCAATCGGGTTTGTGTCCAATCGGTTATGTGTCCAATCGGGTTTGTGTCCAATCGGTTGTGTGTCCAATCGGGCATGTGTCCAATCGGGCATGTGTCCAATCGGGCATGTGTCCAATCGGGCATGTGTCCAATCGGGCATGTGTCCAATCGGGCGTGTGTCCAATCGGGCGTGTGTCCAATCGGGCATGTGTCCAATCGGGCATGTGTCCAATCGGGCATGTGTCCAATCGGGCATGTGTCCAATCGGGCATGTGTCCAATCGGGCATGTGTCCAATCGGGCATGTGTCCAATCGGGCGTGTGTCCAATCGGGCATGTGTCCAATCGGGCGTGTGTCCAATCGGGCGTGTGTCCAATCGGGCATGTGTCCAATCGGGCATGTGTCCAATCGGGCATGTGTCCAATCGGGCATGTGTCCAATCGGGCATGTGTCCAATCGGGCGTGTGTCCAATCGGGCGTGTGTCCAATCGGGCATGTGTCCAATATTGATGTGTCCAATCGGGCTTGTGTCCAATAATGATGTGTCCAATCGGGCTTGTGTCCAATGTTGATGTGTCCAATCGGGCTTGTGTCCAATAATGATGTGTCCAATCGGGCTTGTGTCCAATGTTGATGTGTCCAATCGGGCTTGTGTCCAATAATGATGTGTCCAATCGGGCTTGTGTCCAATGTTGATGTGTCCAATCGGGCTTGTGTCCAATAATGATGTGTTCAATCGGGCTTGTGTCCAATGTTGATGTGTCCAATCGGGATTGTGTCCAATCGGTTTTGTGTCCAATCGGGATTGTGTCCAATCGGTTTTGTGTCCAATCGGGCTTGTGTCCAATAATGATGTGTCCAATTGGGTTTGTGTCCAATCGGGCATGTGTCCAATCGGGCTTGTGTCCAATGTTGATGTGTCCAATCGGGCTTGTGTCCAATCTTCATGTGTCCAATATTGTGTGTCCAATCGGGCTGTGTCCAATCGGAATGTGTGCAAGTGGGCATCACTCATAATCATTGACGTTGACATAAAAGAATCTATTTGACAGGTATGACGAAATGAACGCAATCTGCTCGGTTGGTATGCCCTGGCTGTCTAATTTCCTGATCAAACCGTTTATCCAGACGCTATCGAAAGCTTTTTCTACATCTAACAGGACTGCACCTGTGTGCTTGTTCCAGTTGAAATTTTTTGTAATGAATTCTGTTAATCTAATAATTTGTTGTTGGGTAGTATGCCCATCTCTAAAGCCAAACTGTTCGTTTCTAAGTATGTTGTTCCGCACTATAAATAATTTTAATCTAGTGATAAATATGCCTTCCAGGAGTTTACTTAAGGTGTTAAGGAGACTAATCGGTCTATAGCTCGAGGGTAGAGTGAGGTCCTTACCCGCTTTCGGAAATACAAGCACGTTCGCCGTCTTCCATTCGTCTGGGAAATATTTTAACTTGAAACACGCATTGATTATGTTTACTATTAGGTTAAGACAAAAATCCGGCAATTTCTTCAATAAAAAGTTGGTAATTTGGTCAGGTCCAGGAGCCTTGTTGCTTTTAATCTTTTTAATGTACTTTTTTACTTCTGCTATATCGGTGGGTTTTATCTCGCTATCAGACTCACGAGCCAAAATATCCTCTACCATTCTATCCGTCTCTTCGATAAAAGCTGGTATTGAAGGGGTTTCATGAGGTGAAAAGGTTTTTGCAAAGCAGGAGGCGAAGCAATTTGCTTTTTCCTCCTGGGAGATAAATTTCTGGACGTTATTAGTGTCTTTGAGAGGCGGAATGGAGGGATATGGCCTAGATAGCGCCTTGGAGAGCTTCCAAGTTGAATTGTCTTTAATGTTTAGTTTTTTAACAAAATTATTCCACCTTTGACATCTGAAATCTTTAGTTCTATTTTCAATCTTTTTTCTAAGTCTATTAACTGCTCTTTTCAATAAAGGACTGTGATTTTGGTTATACTGATTTCTCAGATCGTTTCGAGCTTTAATTAAGATCAATATATCCTTCGGGAGGGGGGGATCACCGTCTTTGGTTTTACAAATAGGGGAGGAGGCATTAGCCGCCTCGGAAATACGGGTAGTGAGAGATTTTATTGCAGCATCCACTTCTTCTCTGGTGTCTAGTTTGTAATTATTTGAAACAGTATTGATTAAGACTTCATAAAATTTTTCCCAGTCGGTTTTTGCAAAGTTTAAGCGCGGTTTGCGTGGTGGAGCTGCCGTTTGTAATTCAATATTGAGGATAATAGGAAAGTGATCGGAGTCCAGCTCCCTAACCGTTTCTATATCGCAGTTATAATTGAAATTTTTAAGAAGAGCTATATCTAAAATATCCGGGTTATGGTCTGCATTATAAGGGACGTGCGTAAAATCTAAAGGGGCCATAAACGCAATATTATTGTCGAAACAGAATCTAAAGAGTTTACTACCCGCGGTATTAACTGAGCGACTATTCCACACTGTATGTTTCGCATTTAGATCTCCGACGGCTAGCACAGATGGCGCCAGCCGAAAGATTTTCTTAAAGTCCCTGTCGGTAAAATCGCCGCGCGGCGGGTTATACACAGAGACTATAGCCAATTCCGAGCCCTTCAATTTGATTTTAATAGCAGTGACTTCAATAAATTCAAAGCCAGTCGGTGTACATTCGTAGTGCGCGATATTAGTTTTAATTGCAACAGCTGTGCCTCTGAATTTGTAGTTTGTGTAAACGTTAAACCCGGGGATTTTAAACATCATGTTTTCGTTAATTAGAGTTTCGTTTAGCAGGCAAATATCTATGTCATGTTCAATTAAGAATGATTCTAATTCCGCTTTCTTTTTATGGCACCCGTGTGCATTCCAGTGACAAGTTTTGAGGTGATTCTGAGTCCTAGTAGGCATAATTAATCGCGAGATTGAGCATATTTGTGATGATCTGGGTTGATTGGGCAATAACTTCCTGCATGGGAATAGTTCCCTTCATGATGTCGTTCGTGAAATGAATAGCTTGATTAATGATTCTCAATAGATCCGCCCGAGCGGAGAAATTTTCTTTTTTCGTTCTTGGCTTCGTCTTTGGTGCGCCTCCGTGCAGCGCCGGCGCCGGCTCGTTCACGTAATTCGCGTTGTGATCTTCGGCGGTTTTTTCGCTATTCTTTCTCCTGATGGGAGGAAAATCCGCGGCCTCCATTTCAAAGCGTGGCTGCTTACTCGTCTCATTTCGCGTTTGCGTCTCGACCCGCGGTTTCCTACTCGCCGCGTTTCGTGCTTGTGTCGGCTGCGCGCGCGCCCCCCTCGTCGAACTACCCGAGTCCGCTGCTCGCGGCGGTCCTGCCATGGTCTCCCTGTCGTTGTTTGGCCTCGCGTTTCCTTGCCTTGCCCCTCTTCTATTTTCCTTTTTGTAGGCTAGGCATCCCCTGTAATTTGCTGTGTGGTTCCCCTTACAGTTGGCACAAGTGGGTTCGGCGCCTCGCACCTTCGCGCAATCTGCGGTCAGGTGGGCCTCGCCACATTTCACACAGCGGGGTCTTGAGTGGCAGTTCTCCGCGACGTGGTTGAACCTCTGGCACTTGTAGCATTGAACGGTGGTTCTGGGCTTCCTATAATCTTCTACATGTACCCGGATGTAGGAGATTGTTCTAATATTATTTATTTCCTACGCGGATGCGTTGTCCGCGATCGTGACGAGAAACAGCGGGAGGGGTTCCTTCGTGACGCTATTCGTCATTCTAACGACGCTCCTAACCTCTAGCCCGAGTTCCTGAAGCTGCGTTTTGATTTCATCAACCGGTTCCGTCTTCGGGAGATTCCTGATGACGATTTTGATGGGGGGTTTTTCCTCCACCTTTTTTCTGTATAGGTAGTAGTCAAACTCGTTGTCCTCTAGTGCCTTAATCAGTTTCCTATAATCCTCGAGGTGTGATACGGATATCGAGTAGACGTCAAGCTTGAACTTGTAGACGACTGGCTCGTATGTCACGCTATTCTTGATGAGGGGTTTTAACTTTTCGTAAGAGCTGCCCTCCCCTATAATGACGTTGATTGGGGGAATTGCCCCTTGCTTCACGGGGTCCGCGGATAGCACCTCGAATCGATTTTTGGTGGGAACATCCTGATCGCGACTTACCTTCGCTGCCTTACTGGCTTTGTCCTGCGTTTCCTGGCTGTTGTCGTCCGACCGCTTCCTCCTTCTCGGGTCTTTCGTCTTCCAGTTCTCCTGGCTGCAGCCTGCCTCGACTACCATCATCTCCTCTTTATCGTCAGTCTTCGCTGCATTGCTGCCGATGGCTTTCACCTCGACACTATTTAGCGATTGCGCCATGATACTCGCACTTGGGTCGCTCAAGACATCCGTCTCTCACGAAGGCTCAAGCCGAACTTCCAACTCTCAATATATGAAGCTGCACCGTTATGCTGACTTATATACGTTAGTGACACGAATCGCTTGCGAGAAACGTTTGAGTCATAGGCCATCTAGCGGACATCACATCGTGATACACATGTTACGTAACAATAACAAATTTTTGTTACATAACTGTAACGAAACGACATTACGTAGATGTTACATATTTTTGCAACGTTCTAGCAATGTTACCACATTACGTAACTGTAACATGACCGGACTATCGCTGCAGTGACTTACAGTCGTTACATACATGTTACATTACAGTTACACACTTTCGTTACATAACTGTAACGGAACTACGGTATCTAACAGTTGCATAACGTGAATGTTCACGGTGTTATGCACTCATCAAAAGAATTAAGGGAACAGTAAAATATTTACTTTTTTTCACTGATTTTTGAATACCTGTAATTTTGTGAAAAATGGTCGAATCCTAAAAAAACAAAGTGCGTTTTGAAGCTTGAAATCTCTAGTTTAAGAATCTTACTGGTAATTTTGTTGTAAAGCAACATGCTCAGCATGAACCTAAAGAATAGCGCGAAAAACATTTTTTCAAAATTTTTGTCTTTTTTAAAACCGTATACGGGCTTAAAAAAATGTGTTGTGGCTTTATCAATAATGGGGTCATTTAGCCTGATTCTTTAGCTTTTAAATGGTGGGTGTTTGACCTCTGTACGACCATTCGTCGCTGACATATTGGCATTTAAAGAAAAAAGGAGCTTTTTCCGTAGATCATCAATATCTCATGAACTAATGATCGCACGGCGAACCAAAGGTATGTTTTGTAAACTGGAAGAAATGCTCTAAACGTACCAACTGATACCTTGGAGATTTTCTTTTTTTTAACCTTAATATTGATTCGAAAAAGAACAAAAAATGATCTTTTTTCCTGTTTTGGAAAATCCACGTCAACTTGGCAGATATTGAGAAAATGCCTCATGTTTCTAGGTTTTTATTGAGTTCATTACATGCCCAACGACCCCCCAAGATTTGAAATCAATCGGCTGAACTGCTATTTTTTACCGACGCGTTAAAGTTTTAGCAAGAATTAAAGGAACACTTTTTGTTCCGTAAATGCCAATTAATGATGTTTAAAATGAAAAAAAAAAAACTTTTCCCTTGTTTTTCTCACCGTTTCGCAATAACTGCTCTTTTCTGGAAATTCTTAGAGAAAAAAAATCCAAATTTTGATTTTTTTTTCTTCACATTTTTTCCTTTTAAAACGTATAGACATTTTTTTTAAATTACGCACGCACGCACGCACGCACGCACGCACGCACGCACGCACGCACGCACGCACGCACGCACGCACGCACGCACGCACGCCTTAAGGCATAAGTTTGGAGTCATTAAATACCGCGGAAGTGACGAGCCGTGGGGTCTTATGTCCATAAACAAATGTGCACACACACACACGCACACGCACACGCATGCAATCGAAACAAGCAAACCGGCCGCCCCTGCGGGGCGCCGGGTTGTTGTTGGAGGGCTTCGCCCCCCAAACCCCCCGAAAATGACCCTGTAGCAAAAATGTCCTTTCGGGACATTTTTCCCTGGTGTCATTTTAAGGCACTCACGCGGTCGTCGCGCTCCGCAGGGGGTCGTTTGGACGTCGCGCTTGGCGCTCCGCACAGCGCCGGTCGGACGTCGCGCTTCGCGCTCTGCACAATGCCGTTCGAAAGTCGCGCTTCGCGCTCTACACGGTGGCGTTCGGACGTCGCGCTTCGCGCTCCGCACCGTGCCGGCCGGACGTCGCGCTTTGCGCTCTGCACGATGCCATCCGGACGTCGCACTTCGCGCTCCGCACGGTACCGTTCGGAGGTCGCGTTTCTCGCTGTGCACGATGCGGTTCCGCACCGTGACGCACAGTGTCGTTCAGACTGGAGCTGTGAGCGGTAACTAGTACGCAGTGGAAAAATATTCACTTGTTCACCTAAGTAGAGTTCTTCATTACCGACACATGCAGCTAACTGTGTCGGTATATTGGAGTTCTCTAGAATTCAATCTATAGCCGCCTCGTTCACAGATAGTTTTCGCCTCTTAAGGGGCTGCTGGAGTAGATTTTTTTACCGACTGGTCGGTAAAAAAGTACGGTTTCGTAGTTTATGGTTTACGTCGTTATTGTATTACAAAAATGTCTCAAATTGCACAAGATTATTATATCAATGTAAGCGCATCGGCGTAGATTCTCGTTTTTCGTATGGGATTCCTGGAAATATCTATATAATACGAAAAAGGTGACAGTTGACTGTTCTAGCGGCCATATTGGTTTTCGATAGACTTACAAATTTACGATTTTCTTTGTTTTTCAAGCGTTTTCACCCAAAATTCGAGTCTACGCTGATGCGCCTATGTTGATATTATAATCCTGTGCAATTTGAGACATTTTTGTAATACAATAACGACGTAAACCGTAAACTACGAAACCGTACTTTTTTACCGACCAGTCGGTAAAAAAATCTATTCCAGCAGCCCCTTAATATTTACCAGTCGATATCCACATGATGTAATGATTATTAAGCTTATTAAGAGACGAAAACTATCTGTGGACGAGGCGACTATAGATCGAATTCTAGAACTCCAATATACCGACATGGTTAGAAGCATGTGTCGGTAATGAAGAACTCTACTTAAGTGAAAAATATTTTCTGTCAAAATCCCATTCGGGAGAACGGACTTTCGAGTGTTCGATACATTCAGGCAAATGGTGCATTCGGGAACATTACAATTCTGTTGAAATGAAATTCGGTATTTTCATCCGTTCGGCATAAAAACTTTTCGGCGTTTTCGGCGTTCGGCTAATAAATATTTCGGTATTATGACTCGTCGGATCTTTTCTCATTCGGGTGAACGGACAATCGGCATTTATAAATTCGCGCGTTTAGTACGTTCGGCAATCGTATTTTTTGGTCGAGTGACGGCAAGCCGTCAGCGCGATTGCGGTCGCGGCGTGAATTATGAATCAGGTGACAATCGTGAAACACCTGAATTTGTTGGGTTCTATTTTTTTATAGTAGTTAATTAATTTAATAATTGAGTGTAATAAAATGTTAGAAATCAATAAAATCATGAATGCAGGTGTTATATGGTAATTACGTGATGATTTACAATGAGTAAATAAAATTGACAAAAACATTAGCAGTGACAAGTGAAAATTTACAGACGAAACCAGACAATAAATAGTGAATACAGTTATGAGTGCCAGTGAATAAAAAATAACGAATAATTTAATGAAAAATATACATTTCAAACATATATAGTTCCGTAGAGAAGGTGTCAATATGTTTTACGAATTTTATGTTTAGGTTATGTTTATACTCATATTTCAGTTTGGTATATTAATTATGAATTAATAATACAATAAAACTGTATCAGTGCAATTAATAAATATAAATGTTACGAATTAACTATTATTTTAATTGGGGTTCACACATAAACTGTTGAAACAGACGTTTATTGAAACTGATAATTGTTAAATGCTGGAATTTCTCAGGAATAAAACAAGAAAAGATCGATAGCAAATTACAAACGAACTTACGTGGAATAACTTATAAGTACAACATGTCACTTAAAACACACTTAACATTAACTATTCACGGTTTAAAGAAATATACTAAGACTTATTTTAATAAAATCAACTTAATACTAGACAATTATAATTCGAAGTTGATCGGTCAAGACATGATTAAAGAGTGTGACAATTTGAGGATCCGATGCGCCAGGTAAAGTCCAGCGCATCGGGTGGGGGCCGTGGCGTGGTTTTTATTTTGCTGACGGTAATAACCTTGCTCGGTCGATCACGCGTTGCAAAATCGGCGAAGCACCAAAGGTGCTGATGCCGATTACTAATATTTTTGTGAAGTGTTTATGACGGTTTCCGCGAATAAGAATTTTAATTAGTCGTGCAGTCACGTACCGGGTATCGAATGACTTCCGGTGTCAATTTATCGTTGGCGATATTAAAATAGCATTTTATATTAGAGGAGAAAAATGGCCAGTACGTAACAATAAAAATTGAAAAATCATTTCGGAATCAATTATTTTGACATTATAATATGTGGAATGTACAGCGGATAATTATTTTGAAGAGGAAAATATTATTGTTATCATAATTGTGAAATTAATTAAAATTGAATATTTTGATTCTATTATGGTAGGTAATCATCATTCTAAAATGATCTAAGGGCTAATATGAGGAAAGACACATTTGAATTAAGGTAAAATATGAGAACGCTGCAAGTTTTAGTCAAATTACTTTATTGACTGCGAAGACTGACAGCCGGACACAATTTTCAATTTAATGATTTGAGTGTCTTAGGTATTCACCACTTAAAAAGTGTGTAAGAAAAAAACTAAAAAAAGTGCATCAAGAGTAAGTTGAATTAGAATTATGCAGCAAGTTTCAGCCAAATTCTTCCATCGATGGCCAAGATTGAGACCCGTATACAACTTGACGACCAAAAGTGCCAAATTTCTTCAAGTGAACTCCTGTATAAAATGATTGGAAAATTAACACACTTCATGGGCATACTTCCCAGTGCTAGACTAAGAAATATTCCAAATTTCAACTTGTTCGCTCTGTTCAGTCCAGAGCCACTAAGTGATACGGACGTCCGGGTAACACAAAATCTTGTCTGAAGGAAAAAATGTCTTTAGTAATGCAAATTCCTTATTATTTTATGTCAAGAATATGTATTTTAGCATGCTTAAGAAATGTGAACTAAAAAGTAGTGGATAAAATAAAATTATATTAACATTTTCCTTAAAAAACGTATTTACACCCTTGGACAGCGAATTCAATAGGCACTCTTGGTGCGTTTTTTTAAAACGTGAGTGCCTAAAAAACGGTATGTGACCGGTGTTAAATTTACGACATCGGTAATAAAGTCATATAGTCTCTTAGTGATTAAGAATTCTCGTCAAGATACGGTGAATTTACGAAAAAACGTTGCTGTAATTTTACCAAACAATTCGTTACCGGTTATTTCACAACTATATAGACGGAGTTCACCATTTTTTATGGTGAATTCACCAACAAAAATTTGTAACCGGTCAAACTTACGAGCATTTTTCTTGACCGTATTTTCACAACACAAAGATTGTAGAAAAAAAATGTGGATAAAAGACGGTAAAGGTACGGTAGTTTCATTGTTATTTTACCAAAAATAAAAATACCGGTATTTTCATATCTATATAATTCTGTGATGTTCAATGTCGGTCATTTTCAAAAAATAAAAAGTCATTCGAATCAATAGAAAATGACCCATAAAATGGTCAATAGAAAATGTGGAGTATAAATTTATCGTGTTCAAAACGCAGGCAGCGAGGCCACAAGAAATGACCAATTACAACGAGGACCCAAGGCCCTAGGATGTTGAGTTATCGGTTAGTATAGTAGTGATGATAAAATACCGACGGTTGATATTCGATTTCTTTTAGTCGATGTTTCATAAAAAAACAACACCGAACGTCGATTAATCGACGAAGATCGGTTTTGTGACGGTCATTTGACCGTCACAAAACCGTTTGGACCGTCACATGACGCTTGTCGAAATGACCGTCATTTTTACTTCGACCAAAGAGGCAAAAAAATGACGTCACAAAACCGTCAATTGACGGTTATTTCTTGGTCTTCTGTACTGTTATAAAAATTACCGTTATTTCAAATCTCTATGTGTGTCAATCGAAATGAGGTAAAAAAACACGGTGTCTCCAGTAAAAGAGTCTTAGAGCGCCTCGTCTCGGTCGGTAAGGTAGTGGAAATGGACTTGTCTCGAGATGCTATCGTGTCTCTTGAAAAGGCGTAAATCGTCATTAAGTTCTACTTCCTTATTATAGTTAAATCATTTAATAATAAAGTGTAAATAAGGGTTATCGTTAAAAAAAAAGAAAGATATAAGAAATTAATAAAACCGCCCAAGCAGATCGACCAATCACGAAAAATCCAACCAGGTCGGTTTAGAACACGAAAACAACCAGTATTTTAAAGAAAACAACCACCGACAAACCGTGTTCTCAACTAAATCTCAGTTGGTCGGTGGTTGGTTTCGATGAAATACTAGTTGATCCCGTGTCCTAAAACGACCCGGTGGGGATCATAGTCGGTATACGGTTGGACCGAACTGTTAGGGCGTGAACGCAGTTGTAATTTGGTGATTAGGATTGTTTTATGATTAATAAATTAAATCGAGAGATACATCAGCCACAGTAACAGGTGAACATTCAGAGACGAAAACAGACCAAAAAACAGCGAATGCAGTGATAAGATCCAGTGAAAATAAGCAAATAACAAATAATTAGATATAAAATATACATTATTCATTTATATTACCGATGTGTGTCAATCGAAGTGAGGTCAAAACACGGTGTCTCCGGTAAAAGAGTCTTGAAGCGTCTCGTGTCGGTCGGTAAAGTAGGTTTTGTCTACACTGGAACCTCTTATAGCGCACACCCTCATAGCGTACATTGGGAAACGTATCAGCGCTGTGATTGGATGATTTCGCGAGAGAGAGTGAGAGGCACGAACGTTTCGAGTGCCTGATTGGCTCTTCACTTAGCGTACATGTCCCCGCATTTCGAACGCTCTGAGAGGTTCCACGGTACTTGGACTTGTCTCGAGACTAGAGATGTGGAATCACCGTAAAATCCTGGAGCGGTAAACTTACCAAAAAATTGCCGTATTTTTACCGTAAAATGACGTAATTTTTTTTTCGCGCAATCAGGTGTTGTGGAATTACCGTCACAAATTTTTTCGATTTTTTGGTCGATTGGTGGTCTTTTGGTGATGATTGGTAAATCAATTTCATCGTTTGGAGATCAATTGTTTAATTGCAATAATTAAAAAACTAAAAAAGTCCTAAAGTTAGACAAACATTTTTTTAAAATTCAAATCAACTCTAATAGGGCTCATTCAATGCGGAATCGTTTAGCGGTTACGAATAACGCAATTAAAACATTTGGAGATCCTTAGTTTTCGAGAGAAACTAATAGAATGAAATTCCAGTCGACAGAGCCGGATGAAAACATGTGGACAAAGATTTATGGTCGGTAAAGCAGGTATTTTTGTCAAAAACGCTATCCGGTGTTTTTCTAATGCACTTTCGTCGGCACCGTCGCGGATATTTCGGCTACGTCGCCATGTTGTTTACAATCGCGTAAATAGAAGGAAGTTGAAGAACAGCCTAAAAAAAAGGAGTCTTCCAAATCGGTTCAGAAATTCCTGCCTTACCAACCATAAACGTTTGTCCACATGTTTTCATCCGTCTCTGTCGACTGGAATTTTATTTGATTAGTTTCACGCGAAAACTAAGGATCTCCAAATGTTTTAATTACGTTATTCGTAACCGCCAAACGATTCCGCATCGAATGAGCCCTATTAGAGTCGATTCGAATTTAAAAAAATGTTTGGCTAAGTTTGGGACTTTTTTATTTTTTTAATTATTGTAATTAAACAATTGATCTCCAAACGATGAAATTGATCTACCAATCACCACCAAACGACCACCAATCGACCACCAATCGAATAGTATTTTTTATTTATTTTTTTACCGACCGTAAACCTTTGTCCACATGTTTTCATCCGGCTCTGTCGACTTGAATTTCATTGTATTAGTTTCTCTCGAAAACTAAGGATCTCCAAATGTTTTAATTGCGTTATTCGTAACCGCCAAACGATTCCGCATCGAATGAGCCCTATTAGAGTCGATTTGAATAAAAAAAAAATGTTTGGCTAACTTTGGGACTTTATTAGTTCTTTAATTATTGTAATTAAACAATTGATCTCCAAACGATGAAATTGATTTAACAGTCATCACCAAACGACCACCAATCGACCAGTATTTTTTTTTAAATTTTTTCCTTAAAGTTGTATGGTCAACTTTATAGAGCTTTGGAAACGGTCACGTACCGTATTTTTACGGTAGAAATACCGTAACATTACCGGTCACATTTACTGCTTACATGTCTAATTTTAACCTGATCAAGAGACGCGGTAGCGTCTCGAGATATGTACATTTACCTACTTTACCGACCGAAGACGAGACGCTCCAAGACTAGAGATGTGGAATTACCGTAAAATCCTGAAGCGGTGAACTTACCAAAAAATTACCGTATTTTTACCGTAAAATGACGTCATTTTTTTCTCGCGCAATCAGGTGTTGTGGAATTACCGTCACAAATTTTTTCGATAAACATACCGTAAAAATATGGTAAATCCAACTATTTAGATGTGGAATTACTGGTCACTTTTCTTTTTGGTAAATTTACGGTCACAAGAAAGTATGACCGGTCATTTACAACTAGATAGGTGTACAGCAGGTTTTTTTTTTTTTTTTTTTTTTTTTTTTTTTCATGTATTATTATGAAATGCTGTATTCAATGATAATTCATTATTCATTTATTGTTTGCACGTTTATCGAATACGTATCTTATCGTTCAATCACAAATTTATGTAAAGATAATTGTATATAAAGTTTTTTTTATTAGGCGACACGCGCGCCACAGCTCTGACCAGACCACTGAGAACTGACTATTTTACCAGAGTAAGTT
Organism: Itoplectis maculator; assembly: GCA_964034905.1. NCBI lineage: Eukaryota > Metazoa > Arthropoda > Insecta > Hymenoptera > Ichneumonidae > Itoplectis > Itoplectis maculator. The sequence goes on from CAXITY010000044.1 coordinate 447,138, forward strand.
AAAGTCAACGCGATTGCGGCTCCATTTTTTTTTTTAACATAGTTAATTAATTTAATAATTAAGTGTAAAAAACGTTGTCGTTTTGCAAAAAACATTTAGGAAATTAAGAAAACCGCGAATGCAGTTGTTTTGTGGTAATTACGTGGTGATTTAGAATACGTAAATAAAATCGAGAGATACATCTGCAGTGACAGGTGAACATTTAGAGACGAAAAGAGACAAAAAAACAGCGAAAAAAGTAATAAGTGCCAGTGGAAATTAGTAAATAACAAATGATTTAATGAAAAATATACACGTCAAGCGTATAGTTCCGATAATAATGTACTTGTCAACATGTTTTAGGAATATTGTGTTTAGGTTATGTTCACTCATATTTCAGTTTGGTGTATTAAATATAAATTATCTTCGACCGACACTGATGGGTGTGCGGTCGGAGTGCGGCTTCGGCGGTCCCACGAGTTAAGCAGCATTGATTGCGGCCGTAACTTGGATAGGTGACCGCTTAGCCGTGCATCGACTGGCGCATCAAACAGTGAGTGGGAGAATCAGAAATATACAGGGTGATTCTTTTAACCTGAGACGATTTTATACCTCTTAAAATAAGGCTTCCGAGAAAAAGTTGTCAAACTAAAGATGTAGGGTTTAGAAGGGGACATCAGATAGTGATATTGACTTGACCTTGAAACCAATTTTCAAGGTCAAATCAAGGTCAACTTTGTTTTTTTAAATGGGAACCTATCTTTTTTATTGCAGATTCATATTCAAGATGAAAAAATACAAAACTTTTGTAGGAAACATTTTTTTATAAAACGTCAATTTGTTATTATTAAAAATACTTAAAGGAATTTTCAAGATTTTTATTTATTTTTTACCCTAAAACTTAAGGATTTAATAGAAAAAAAATGCTTGAGGCGAAAAGTATTTTGTTAACTCATGCTTGGAATGTCCCGCATGAAATGAGGAATCGTACAGATTTTTTTATGTACCACCACGCACAATTTTATTATTTAATAAACTACTTTTAGCGTAATCCAGGAACAACGATGTGGACGTAGTAGTTTTCTGCTCCCTTTGGGGTGCTTGATTCAGGTGAGTCCCCTTGCCTCTCACCTTTCGGGGTGCTGGATTTAGGTGAGTCCCCTTGCCTCTCACCTTTCGGGGTGCTGGATTTAGGTGAGTCCCCTTGCCTCTCACCTTTCGGGGTGCTTGATTTGGGTGAGTCCCCTCGCCTCTCACCTTTCGGGGTGCTTGATTCAGGTGAGTCCCCTTGCCTCTCACCTTTCGGGGTGCTGGATTTAGGTGAGTCCCCTTGCCTCTCACCTTTCGGGGTGCTGGATTTAGGTGAGTCCCCTTGCCTCTCACCTTTCGGGGTGCTGGATTTAGGTGAGTCCCCTTGCCTCTCACCTTTCGGGGTGCTTGATTCAGGTGAGTCCCCTTGCCTCTCACCTTTCGGGGTGCTGGATTTAGGTGAGTCCCCTTGCCTCTCACCTTTCGGGGTGCTGGATTTAGGTGAGTCCCCTTGCCTCTCACCTTTCGGGGTGCTGGATTTAGGTGAGTCTCCTTGCCTCTCACCTTTCGGGGTGCTTGATTTTTGTGAGTCCCCTTGCCTCTCACTGTCCAAGCAAATGCTCGAAATGATGACCTTGAACTTCAATACATTTGTTGATTCGCGTTTCAAACGACTGCACACAACTGAGAAGTACGTTACTATTAATATTGGCACAAGCATTTCTGATTCGTTCAATCATGTTCTCACGTGTTGTTTTCACTTGGTGGTATACTTTCTCCTTGAGGTATCCCCACAAGAAAAAATCCGGTGAAGTAAGGTCTGGCGACCTGGCCGGCCAATTTATCGGACCACCTCTACCGATCCAACGACCGTGGAAATCACGATTAAGCACTCCGCGTGCTACTACCGCATAATGAGCTGGACAACCGTCATGTTGAAACCACATGTTCTGCCGCACTTCTAAGCTGACGTCTTCAAGCAACTGCGGCAGTTCATTTTCCAGAAAGTCTTGGTACATTAAACCGTTTAAGTTGCCTTCAATGATGTGGGGGCCGATGAGTTTGTCACCAATAATTCCGCACCACACGTTGACAGACCAAGGACGCTGGTGCTCAACCTGACGCAGCCAATGTGGTTTTTCGACACTCCAATAATGCATGTTATGTCGATTGACAACTCCATGGTTTGTAAATGTTGATTCGTCAGAAAACAATACCGAACGAAAGAAATTGGGATTTATTTGTATTTGTTCCCGTGCCCACTCACAAAATGTTAACCGATTTTGAAAATCAGCGCCATGGAGATCTTGGTGCAAAGATACGTGGTAAGGATGATATCTATGATGCTTTAAAATTCTCCAAACACTGCTTTGAGACACTCCGGATTCGCGAGCTATTTCTCGTGTACTTACGTGGGGATTATGAGCCACTGCGGCTAATACAGCAGTTATTGCATTATCGTCCCCAGTTACGGGTGCTTGACGGATCCTTTTCTTAGGTTGAACACTTCCTTCGGCAGTAAACTGTTGGACAGTACGATGAAACGATGCGCGTGATCGCGGCCTGTCCGGAAAACGCTGAGCATAAAGAGCGACTGCATTATCAAAATTCCTGCCAGATTCTCCAAAAACAAAAACCATTTCAATTTTTTCTTGTACGGTTAACGCGTCCATTTTCAGTAAAGGAATCGATAACTAAATTAAATGGGATAAAATTCAATTATGGTAACAATAAGACACGTGAGAAATTTAAACAAACAGGAATTGAAAATTAAAGTTGAAAATAAAATTTAATAATTATCTCTAGGTTAAGGAAATCTTGTTATTCGTTACAACCTTTTTTATTTTTAAGAGCAACAAAGTGCTCGCTTCGCTCGCACTCCTTGCTTTTTGTTTATTTTCTCTTGTGGCTAAGACAATCGTTCAAAACGCGCGCGTGACTGCAGCGGCCATGACAGTACGAATCGATATATCGAAGGTGTCGCCGACCAATAAGAACGCTTGAAAGGTCAGGTTCAGCCTTTCGACTTTCGATATTGCATGCCCTTTTTGAGAGAGGGTTATAATTGAATGATCTTTTCTGTACATTAAAGACTAATGCAAAGAGAATACAAAATAGCTAAAAATTACATTGTCATAGTTCTTCCTCTCTTTTATTGATCACAGTCCACCCAGCTCTGTATGTGTGGAAGTACGTTTCACATTTTGTTTCCACCGAAGCTCTACGATAATGTAATTGTCAGCTTTTTTGTTTTCTCTTTGCATTAGTTTTTAACGTACAGTAAATATCATTTAATTAATAATAAAAATAAAAAATGGTTGTAACAAATAACGATTTTTTAATCTAGGAATAATTATTACATTTTATTTTCAACTTTAATTTTTAATTCCTGTTTATGTTTAAATTTCTCACTGCCTCTCGTTGTGCCTGAATTACGGTAAAAGCAGTTTATTAAATAATAAAATTGTGCGTGGTGGTGCATAAAAAAATCTGTACGATTCCTCATTTCATGCAGGACATTCCAAGCATGAGTTAACAAAATACTTTTCGCCTCAAGCATTTTTTTTTTATTAAATCCTTAAGTTTTAGGGTAAAAAATAAATAAAAATCTTGAAAATTCCTTTAATTATTTTTAATAATAACAAATTGACGTTTTATAAAAAAATGTTTCCTACAAAAGTTTTGTATTTTTTCATCTTGAATATGAATCTGCAATAAAAAAGATAGGTTCCCATTTAAAAAAACAAAGTTGACCTTGATTTGACCTTGAAAATTGGTTTCAAGGTCAAGTCAATACCACTATCTGATGTCCCCCTCTAAACCCTACATCCTTAGTTTGACAACTTTTTCTCGGAAGCCTTATTTTAAGAGGTATAAAATCGTCTCAGGTTAAAAGAATCACCCTGTATAATGCCGTCTGTACCGGCACGGGTTTTCCGCAGTTTCCCCGTGCCCTCGGCAAATGCGGTACAGTGTAGCTAAGTCGGCTGCGGACGCACGGAAGTTAGGTTAGCTTAGCTAAGTGCGGGTAGGGAGTGATAGGAGGGGAAAAACTAGGGGGGGAGCAAGGTAAAACCCTCACGGGTGTACCTCGGAAACGGAAATAAAATAAATAAAAAAAAAAAAAAAAAAAAATAAATAAATAAATAAATTATCTTCACAATTAAAGTGTACTAGTGCAATTAATAAATATACTAATGAAGAAATCATTGTGGAATCAATTATTTCGACCTTCTAACTTCTAACATGTGCAGCGGGTAATGATTTTTTAGGAAAAAACATTTTTAGTTGACGTAAGTGTCAAATTAATAAAAATTAATTAATTAAAATGTATTAATGCAGGTAATTACCACTCTAAAATGATCTTATGGCAAATATAAGAGAAGAAACATCTAAATTGAGATAAAATATGCGTATGCTGCAAGTTATAGCCAAAGTCAAGTACGCAGTGGGAAAATATTCACTTGTCCACATATGCGTAATTAAAAATGTAATTTTTTAATTTTGGTGATAGGTATTCACCCCTTAAAAAAAGTGTAAGGGAAAAACTAAAAAAAGTGTATGAGAATTAAGGTATTTTAGAATTTTGTAGCAAGTTTCAGCCAAATTCTTGGGTTGACAGCGGAGATTGGGCTCCGGACACAATTTGAGACCCAAAAACCCAAATTTTCTTGAAATAAACTCCTGTATAAAATTATTGGAAAATTACCATACTTCATGGGCATACTTTCCAGTGCTAGACTAAGAAATATTCCAAATTTCAACTTGTTCGGTCTGTTCAGTCCAGAGCCACTGAGTGATACGGACGTCCGGGTAACACAAAATCTGGTTCGCAGTAAAAAATATCTTTAGTAATGCAATTTCCTTATTATTTTATGTCAAGAATATGTATTTTACTATGTTAAAGATATCTGAACTAAAAAAAGTTAATACATTTGAAATATATCAATTTTTGTCCTTTAAAACCTAATTTAGACCCAGGAAAGCGATTTCAATAGGCACTCCTGGTGCGTTTTTTTAAAACGTGAGTGCCTAAAAACCGCAGTACCACTAAAAAAAATATGTTTTCAAAAAAATTTCAATACGTTTTAAAAGGAAAAAATGTGAAGAAAAAAAATGTTTCAGAAACTGTTTTTTTTTTACATTTGAAAAATCGTTTATAAGAAATTGTGAGAAAAACACACACTGTGAGTGACTAGAAAAAAAAATCAAAATTTGGATTTTTTTCTCTAAGAATTTCCAGAAAAGAGCAGTTATTGCGAAACGGTGAGAAAAACAAAGGAAAAGTTTTTTTTCCATTTTAAACATCATTAATTGGCATTTACGGAACGAAAAGTGTTCCTTTAATTCTTGCTAAAACTTTAACGCTTCGGGAAAAAAAAACAGTTAAGCCGATTGATTTCAAATCTTGGGGGGTCGTTGGGCATGTAATGAACTCAAGAAAAACCTAGAAACATAAGTCATTTTCGCAATATCTGCCAAGTTGACGTGAATTTTCCAAAACAGGAAAAAAGATCATTTTTTTGTTCTTTTTCGAATCAATATTACGGTTAAAAAAAAAGAAAGTCTCCAAGGTATCAGTTGGTACGTTTAGAGCATTTCTTCCAGTTTACAAAACATACCTTTGGTTCGCCGTGCGATCATTAGTTCATGAGATATTGATGATCTACGGAAAAAGCTCCTTTTTTCTTTAAATGCCAATATGTCAGCGACGAATGGTCGTACAGAGGTCAAACACCCACCATTTAAAAGCTAAAGAATCAGGCTAAATGTACCCAGTATTGATAAAGCCACAACCAATTTTTTAAGCCTGGCTACGGATTTAAAAAACACAAAAATTTTGAACATTTTTTTTTCGCGCTATTCCTTACGTTCATGCTGAGCATGTTGCTTTACGACAAAGTACCGGCAAGATTCTTAAACTAGAGATTTCAAGCTTCAAAACGCACTTTGCATTTTTAGGATTCGACCATTTTTCACGAAATTACAGCTATTCAAAAATCAGTAAAAAAAAGTAAAAATTTGACTGTTCCCTTAATTCTTTTGATGAGTGTATAACCACTGTAATATGTATGTTACATACTGTTTGCAACATACTTGTCGTTGCCACGTTACATCACTACAACATTGCGTTCCTGTCACGAAAATGACGTCCCTATTGTTACTTGCACGTTGCGTTGCAGTTTCATAGCTTTTGTTATGCAACGGCAACGAAAATATGTTACATAACGATAACATTACCTGCATATAATAAATGCAACATCACAAGTTACTCCTACGTTACATATCGTCGACATATCGCAAGGGTAACATTGTTACAATCACATGTAACTTCTAGGTTACATTGCCGTTCAAAAACGTGTTTACTGGGTTCCCATCGTCGAAAAATGAGATCATCTTTCAGTATGATAGAATCCCGATGTAAAAGATAAATTTTGAATGAAGGATCGAGGTGGGAGAATCGGACCACCGTGGACGGATATTCTTCTGTTTAAAATTAATAATTGTCTGAAGAACTATATCCTGTCTTTGAAGACTATACCAATCGATGTCGTTATCAATTATACAGATTGTTCTACAAACTAATTTTTCAAGTTCAGTGTTCTTCTGTTCTAATCTGTTACATTGCTTACAATTATCGTCCCATGGTCGTCTTGATAGGGCGTCTGCATTGCCATGACTACGACCAGCACGATGATGAATTTCGAAATCGTATTTGAACAGAGTTTCCACCCATCGAGCTACCTGACCTTCTGAGTTCTTAAATGACAACAACCACTTTAAAGCGGCGTGATCAGTTCGAATAGTAAATTTCCTTCCCGAAAGAAAATGATGAAAGTTTTCTACTGCGCAAACTACCGCTAACAGTTCTTTTCTAGTGACACAATAATTTTTCTCGGCGTTATTTAGCGTTTTTACTGAAATATGAGATAACTCTTTCTACACCAGAATGGACTTGGGAAAGGACTGTTCCAATTCCTGAATTGGAAGCATCCGTGTCGAAAATGTAATCGTTTTCCAATGTCGGGTAAGCTAAAATAGGTGGGGAAACCAGAGTGCTCTTTAAAATATCGAAAGTCTCCTGAGCTGCTTCTGACCAGACAAAAGGAGCTTTTACTTCGGTTAGGCGGTGAAGCGGTCTTGCAATCGTAGCGAAATTTTGGACAAATTTGCGGTGATAAGAACAAAATCCCAAGAAACTTCTCATTTCCTTCTTGTTTTTAGGAATTGGCCAATCAACTACTGAAGAAATTTTCTCGGGGCGAGTTTTAATTCCTGAACCTGTAACGACGTGTTCTAAATACTTGACTTTCTTTTGGTTGAAAATGCATTTCTTTGGGTTAGCTTTCAAATTAGCTTTACGGAGTCGATCGAAAACTTGTTCCAAATGTTTTAAATGTTCATTGTAAGTTTTACTAAAAATGAGGATATCGTCTAAATAAACTAGACAATTTTTCCAAGTGAGTCCTTGCAGAACTATGTTCATTAAACGGATGAAGGTAGCAGGGGCATTACAAAGGCCAAAAGGGAGAACCTTGAATTGCCAAGATTCGTATCCTAACAGAAAAACAGTTTTCTCTCTATCCGATGGTTCGAGCTCCACCTGCCAATAACCACTCTTGAGGTCGATGACTGAAAACCATTCAGCACCACCGACAGCTTCGAGAATTTCGTCAATCCTGGGGACCGGATAGGAATCTTTTTTCGTAATGCTATTTAACTGACGGTAATCAATGCAAAATCTTATCGAGTTATCACTTTTACGGATAAATACAGGGCAAGAAAGATAGGGACCATAACTGGGTTCAATAACTCTTTGATCTTTCATTTCCTTGACTAGTCTGAATGCTTCTTCTCTATAATGGATGGGAGTACGTCGAGGAGCAGATTTAAATGGCTGGGCATCACCGATGTCTATTTTATGTTTGATATAGGTGCAGAGGCCAAGATCGTAAGAATCTTTCGCAAAAATGTCCGAAAAGGAAATTAGGAATTTATTGAATAAAAATTTCTCTTCTTCGTTTAGAGATTTCGATGATTTTTCAAAAAGGGAAGTCAGATGTTCCGGCATTTCGTTAGAAACCGCTCTGACCGAATTTACGCATCGAGAGGAAACGGAACGTTCTTTATTTTTTAGGTTAAACTTCGTGTGAATGACTTCTTCAAATTCTCTCAAAAGACCTGATTTTTCCAAAAAGTCCGACCCTAATAAGCAATCTTCCTTAATATCCGCGAATACAACCTCGAATTCTACGGCGTAATCGCCAAATTCGACCAAAGCTTTCCTAATTGCTGAATAGCGAAATTCTTCCCGAGAAACAGTAAGAATCTTTAAGCGTCGTAAAACTCTTTTTAAAGAGTGAATCGTGCTCGCGAATATAGCAGCATTCATGATTGTGATCTCCGATGCAGTATCTAATACCATCACACACGATTGGTTAGCGATCTTGCCCTCGAAAGAGAGATACGAATTGTCATGAAATCCATTCGTATTGGATACAACCTGAATCCCTACAACTCGGTTCGACTTGAGCCGTTTCGACCCCCAGCGAATCGACTCGTTTTAGTTTTCCTGCCTCTGCCTCAGGTTTCTCTCCGAGGTGGAGGCCTGACTCTGACTCTGGCAGTATCTCTGGATGTGTCCGATTTTTCCACACCTCCAACAGTCTAACTGTTCGCGCGGAGTACCGTTTTGAGGTGGTCCTCTCGGGTTGGATACGAGGTGGTCCTCTCGGGTTGGAGACGTTCGTGGAGGTGTTCGAGGTGTTGGTCGAAATTTGTGTAAACGGACGCGTGTATCTGTTGTTGTTCCGCGAGTCGTTCGGACGCGGGTATCTATCGTTGTTTCGGGAATCGTTCGAGAGGTTATTTTTCTCGATGAGATTCACGGTGTGGATCTCTTTTGCTCATATTAACGCGCGGCCGAACGAGGTGATGTTCTCGAGACGGAGGGCCTTTCGGACATCTGCGTGATAAACGCCGGTGATAAATTGGACGCGTGCGATTTTGTCTTTGGCTTCCTCATTCAGCTCCGGGTGAGCCAAATGGGTGAGTCGCTTGATTTCGTTCGCGAAAGTAGTGAGTTCCTCGTCACCTTTCTGTTTCCTCGCGCTCAGCTCTGTGATCGCCAAGAAATCGGATGGAGCGACCCCGTAGCTGACGTCAAGAGCGTGTTTAAGCTTATCGAATTGGTAAGCGTCGTTCGCGGAGAGGGTGTCCAGGACCCCTTTTGCCGAACCGCGAAACGTTAAGGCTAACACGAGAGCCTTTTCCTCGACCGAGTATTTGTTGAACGCGGAAACCATCTCAAATTGTTTATAAAATTGCCCCCACGATCTGAGACCATCGAACGTGTTGAGTTTCAGGTTCGATCGATTGGGGTGGACGACCGTTTGCGTCGGCACAACGTTCGAGGTATCAAGATTTTCGGTCGCGGCGCGATCGTGAGCAATTGACTCTGGGTCACGCGGGACCTCGCGAATTTGAGAGGAATCGGAAAGAGGGATAGCGGAGGCAGAAGAGGAAGAAATAGTAAGTAGAGGGGGACATTATCCGTCTGATTTTTGGTGAGTTGGGCCATGAAAATGTTCGCTGTCTCTAGTGCGGCGATGGCTGCGGTGTCCTGGGCGAGCTGCTGAGCGATCTCCTTCACCGACGTCACAGCCGCTTCCCTTGCGAGCATCGAGCCAAAGCATGTTGCCGACATTGGACCAGTGCTGCGCCAGTCATGACGTATCAATCCAGCCGACGCGACCCGTCGAAATGTCGACTCTGCAATCGAGTAAATACCGAGTGCAGAAGCATCGCTATTTAATTTCCTATGAAATTTCCGACACGGACGACACATTAATTTCGTCGCCACTGTCTGTCAGCTCTGCGAATGTCAGCGATTCGGAAGACGTTTTGTGTGCAGATGGAAGTGACCGACAAACTCCAGTTCTCGAGACCGAGTCCCTGCCAGCAAAGCTAAAGAATTGGGCTTTGGTAAACTCGGCGTGTCGAAGCCGAAAACGCAGATTCGCAGGCTCGCGATCCTCAACCAGTAAAGGCACAGCGTCGGCACCGGACTCTGGCCCGAGGTTCACATGTCGACGCTGGCGAAGCGCTGGGCCGACTCTGGGAGAGAGCATCGGACCAGTACTAGAAGCACAGGGCCCAAGTCTGGCCCAGCGCTCCACCGATCGTCAAACCCCACTTGGGGCATCAAGCTGCCGCTGAACGCGCTCGCGATTCCGCCGAATCTCCTCTCGTACGAGACTGATTTCATCCGGTTCACCGGCCCCCGTCGCTGCACTAATCTCCCCCAGATCCTGTGGGCGGCTTCTCATCGCCGTGTGTGTCGTGTGTTCATTTTCACTTCATGCAAAAAAAAAATTATCGCGATCCCGTTCGCGTTTTTTTCCCCGGATATCGCGGCAGAATATCCCACTTCTGACACCAATGTTGTGTGGGCGGAAATGACAAGTCGGGATTAACGGGAATCGGGACGAATCGTTTATTTAAATCAGAGCGCGTCGATATGTCCCCCGATTACGCGGAAACTTGTCGAAAAGCCCAAAAAATCGTCAGTTTCTTCGCGCGACCGTCAACGGGACAGGCGAAATTTTTCAACACGCAAAAAAATCTCACGCCGGACAAAAACGTTTTGAAACTGGTGCAAAACGTGGACACGCGATGGAACAGTCAGTATGACATGTTCGAGAGACTGCTGACACTGAGGAAAGCTCTATGTGTCGTTTTGTGCGATAGAGGTATTTTTTCTCTGCCCTGTTTTTCATAAAAAACGTCGTGATTGGTGGTGACCCTAGTCCTGTATTAAAAAATTCGTGAAGAACCATCGTTGTCAATTAATTCGACCTCTGATTGGTCGTTGGGTGTAATATATGCACTATTTAAACGACGGAAGTAGAGGGCTCCCCGATCGTCAGTGCTACTAGCGCCCGAGTGTAACGTGGCCGCTCGGGTTACCAGCGCTCGTCGAGCGCACGTTTTCTGGCTCTTCGCCGCCGGCCTTCGCACGAGCAACATCGTCCAAGAAATAAAGTCTCGTGTCGCTACCAGAAAATCACCTCGTGTTTCCTTCGGCCCTCTCAACTACACTTCAATTGGCGACGATGATAATGGCATCACACGTGGCATAGTGGAACGGGAACCACAGCAACGAGTCGGGGTACATCGAGGAAAATGAGCGACGACAACGACATGGAGAGCAATCGGGGCGGAAAGCCACGCCAAGCAATTTTGTTGGAGCAAGAGCGAGGAAATTTAGAAGAGCTCCAGAGACAATTGGTGCAGCAACGACGGGATCTCCTGGCTGAACAGCAGAGATGCACGGAGCAAATGCGACAGACAAAGGAGCAATGGACGCAACGAATGGCGGAGCAACGACAAGTGGAAGAGCAGTTAATTCGACGAGAGCAAGCTTTGGCAGCTAAGAGGGTCAACGAACAGTCATGGTGAATTCGTCCGGTTTTGGGGATCTCAAGGAATTCAGCCCGCAAGATGACTGGTCCCTGTGGGGCGAAAGGTTAGATCAATATATTATTGCTAACGATGTACCGGTTGCCAAACATAAAGCTTTGCTGCTTACGCTACTGGGTATGGAAAGATACTCTTTACTGCGTAACTTGTACTCGCCAGCTCTTCCTAGCTCCAAGTCTTTCCTTGAAATTATTGAGATTTTGAAGAATCACCTCCAACCGAAGCCCAGTATCATCACCGAGAGGTACCATTTCAAGGAGTATCGTCAACCGGAGGGCATCAGTATCAAAGAATATATCGCCCAACTCAAGAAACTCTCGACGCACTGCGATTTCGGTGCCAACCTGGAAGCTAGTCTACGAGATCAATTCGTCTGGGGTCTCCGCAGTGACGCCATCAAGAAGAAGCTGCTCGGGGAGCAGGATCTCACCTACGCCAGGGCCATCCAAATTGCAACAGCTTTGGCGTCTGCGTCAAGGTACGTAGCAGGGATAGGCCCAGCAGCGAGGAACTCCGAAGGCTTGGTCAACTTTTTCAGCGACAAGAAGACTCATTCGTTAAGTAAAAATAAATTTGTTCCTAACAATTTTTGTTCTTGCTGTGGGAAATTAAACCATAAATTCGCTCAATGTAAATTCAAATCGTACGAGTGCCATATTTGTCAGTCTGAAGGTCATTTAGCTAAAGTGTGTCAAACAAAAGCTAAACTGTAGAGTCTGAGTCGAAGCGACCGAGCGAGGGGCGGTACAATAACAAGTCGAGACCTCCGAACAAAAGAAGCGAGCACCACAACTATGTTGACGAAGAAGTAGACCTTGAGGGAACTTTCGATGATATCTTTTGTTTGGATGAGGAGAAGAGAAGCGAAACGAATATTGAAGGAATAAGCGTCAAACGCCGATTGGCGTAGAGGTAACGATGCAGGGAAAGAAAATAAATTTTGAAATGGACACGGGTTCTCCGATCACAGCTATTTCGGAGCGTGATTATAACCTAAGGGAGGGAGTTCCTTCTCGGACGCCGAGCCGAGCAGACGTGCCGCGCGACGCTCCGCCCGATATTTACAAATACACGGGCAGATTGAGTAGCCAGTAAAAGTGTCCGGTGGCCGTGCCGAGAGACACAAGACCCGACGCGAAAAGTTTGAGCGACAGTGGCGAGTGGAGTTAGGTTCGAAACTAAGAGTAAAAGTTAAATACTAAGTTTAAAATAGTTTATCATATCAAGAACCACGACACGATGGCGAACTGTGATACCCCCTCGCTCAAACAATTGTTCGACCTAATGAAAGAGGTGCAAGGTGATACCAAAGCAACAAAAGCGGATGTTCAATCGCTAAAACAAGACAATCTACAGTTCCACCAAAAGCTCAGTGCGCAAGACTCTCGCCAGGAAAAGATAGAAAAGACTGTGGAGGAAGTGCAAAACGAGTTAACGCGAATAAAATCTCAAGAAAGAAACCGCAACGTGCTCATCTACAACGTCCCGGACAACGCCTCCAACAACGCGTGCCTGGTTGACACAGTCATGAAGATTATAACGGAAATCTCAGCTGGCATTCCGATCTCCTGCATAACGAATGTATACCGAATCGGAAAAGTATCAGGCAAACGCCCGATCCTCGTTGGCTTCTCGGGCTCGATGTGGAAGCAAAACATCTACAGAAACGTCAGCAAACTGCTCACACTGGGTCTCAGCGTAGCTGATGACCTCTCACCAGAAGAGCGACAGGCTAGAAGACAGCTGGTAGGCGTCTATAAGAGGATGAAAAGCAACGGATTAAACGTAAAACTAAGGCGCGACAAAATTCTATACGAGGGGAAACTGCACACCTACGAAAGTAGTCTTGAGATAGAGAGGACACAAAAAACAGCCGCTGGCGAAGAAAGAAGTAACGGCAAATATTCAAATGAGACGGGACCACGCAAATACTCGGCAAGTGGGCAAACAGAGGACAGAGACACCGAAAGTGAAGAAAGCAACGACGGGCATTATAACCTCGGCAGCGTCCGTAAAAACAATCATAAAGGCTTTTCCAGCGGTCACGACTCACACGAGAGCGATACCAATAACGCTCGCAATACAGGCACAACGCAACAAGGTCACACAAGTGAACGTATTGTGACACCTAAATCGTCGCGTACCCTTCGTGCTGCCAGTGGAGGACGGGCATCGAAGAAGTCTAAAGCCAAGAAGGAAATAGGAGCAACCGGCGCCTCGCTTCGTAGTCGAAAAGAATTATTCGGGGAATCCTCGGTAGCCTCGCTTTTTGAGAAACAAAGGAAAGAGGAGCGAGTAACCAGAAGCACGTCCAACGCCAAGGCATAGCAACAACCAGCCCCGCCCCCCCCCCCAGCATCCAACGGGTTCAACACCGGCACGTCAGCGGGAGAAGCCATCAACAGAAGAGAAGCTAAACCGGCCAGAGCGCCCAGTTGCTCCACGAGTAATTTTTTGGAACGTCCACGGGTTCGGAAACGCCGAGGATCTTAGCGACATTGTGTATACCAGTGACATTATATGCCTCTGCGAAACATGGCTCGAAAAAGCCCCACCGGTCTTGCCCGCGTACATGCGACACTGCGAAATTATTTTAGCTGAAGCGACCCGCGATCACAGCCGGGGAAGGGCGAAAGGAGGCCTGATCGTTGCATTCGACAAATCGAAATACAAAGCAGAGACAGTAACAATAAATAGACACTATATAATATTAATAATCAAAGGACACGAACTTGAAATCTTGATTGGAAATGTATACTTTCAGCCGAATTTCGAATCCGAGCAACTCGAAAGCTTCGGTCTCGCTTTATCCGAAGCTACTCAGGGTCACGCACACCTACCCGCATTAATTGGTGGAGACTTTAACTGCCGCGTTGCGGAGCTTAACTCACTTCCCGCGGAATGTTTACCCCAGAGCGGCTACTGGTCCTACAGTAGAAAATCGCTGGACTGCTTCCTGGGAGGAAAAGCGCATAATCTTGTGCATGTAATGGAAATTAATGGTCTTTGTTTACTGAACGGTCGCTCGCCCAGTGACAGTCCGGCCCAATACACGTACATTAGCACCGTCGGCACGAGCATTATCGACCACGCATGGTTTTCGCTAGATCAACTTGACATTGTTTCAGATTTTGAGGTTTTAAAAATGGTAACAAGTTCAGATCATTTACCTATTTTAACGAGTCTTAAAAGCGAGCGCAGACACACGACGGCACGGAAGGGGGGGGGAGACATCTAAAGTCGCGACATTTAAATGGAAACCGGAGCGAGCACACGAGTATGCTCAAGCGATACAAAGGCGGGAGGAGCCCGCGCGGAAAAAAGTAGTCCCGGAAGGACTCCCGGATGGAGTCCGGGCCGAAGTCGGGGCGGAAGTCCCGGCGGGAGTCCGGATAGTCCGGGCGGGAGTCCGTGCGGGAGACCGGGCGGGAGTCCTGGCAAACTTCGGCATTTGGTCCGATGCCGAAGTTTGCCGGGACTCCCGCGCGGACTACCTGAACTTCCGCCCGAACGCGATCCCTGAACCGAGAATCTCTCCCGGAGTCCACCCGGAACGCCCGCCCAGACTCCATCCCGGACTCGGGCAGCTCTCCTGAACTGCATCCCGGACTCGGAAAATTCTCCCGATCTCCATCCCGGACTCGGGATTCTCTCCCGGACTCCATCCGGGATTCTCGCCCAGACTCCATCCCGGACTCGAGAATCTGTCCCGGACTCCATCCGGGACTAGTGATTCTCGCCCGGACTTCATCCGGCACTCCCGCCCAGACTCCATCCCGGACTCGAGAATCTCTCACGGACTCCATCAGAAACGCTCGCCCGGATTCAATCCCGGACTAGAAAATCTCTCCCGTACTCCATCCGGGACTCTCTCCCGTACTCCATCCGAGACTCTCTCCCGTACTCCATCCAGGACTCTCTCCCGGACTCCATCCGGGATTCTCGCCCAGACTCCATCCCGGACTCGAAAATCTGTCCCGGACTCCATCCGGGACTAGTGATTCTCGCCCGGACTTCATCCGGCACTCCCGCCCAGACTCCATCCCGGACTCGAGAATCTCTCTCGGACTCCATCCGAAACGCTCGCCCGGATTCAATCCCGGACTAGAAAATCTCTCCCGTACTCCATCCGGGACTCTCTCCCGTACTCCATCCGGGACACTCGCCCAGACTTCACCGGACTCAAGAATCTCGCCCGGACTGTCAACTGTGTTCAGTTGACAGGTTACGCGTAGAACTGTTCGCTGTTTCAACAAAAAAATATTCAAGAGAAACTTCTCGGTTACAGCAGTGCGGATTTCAGTCGGCATCTGTCGGCATCTGCGTCGAGCCGAGTCGACAGTTTTCAATTTGAAAATGATATGTGTCGAAAATTCGGTCAGAAAATGGATAATTTGAGAGTTATCTAAATGACCCGCCGAGGTCATCCAAATCCTAACCGAAATCACTATTTTTTTTTAACGGAGAAATAGTATCTTACGATACGGGGCCGGAAAAACTTTTTCTCACGTGTGTGAGTTTGCAGCACGAGCCGAAGGCAAGTGTTGCTGTCACACGAACTCTGAAGATGTTTTTCCGCCGAGTATCGTCTAGAATTTTACTTAATGCGAGGCGCGAATGTGGGGTTCGGTGCACCGAGTGAAATATAACGATTTTTCACTTCTTACCTGACACGTTCCGGAATTTGAGGTTAGGCCTTCTCGATCCGAATGTCCCTCGTATACTCGTGCGGCTTCCTATGTTGAAAATCGTTTCCAACATCGATGAAACACTTGCGCTCGCTAAAAAGTTCTCACTGTCACGAAAAAAACGTGCCTCCAGTGAAACACAACGATTTCTTTCCGCGACACACAAACAAACGCTCGCACGACTGGCACGACGATGAAAATGGCCGGCCGATTTTCTCATTGGTTAACCGACCGGCAAGTTAACCGGCTGGCTGCGGTATGTGGCGCCAATTTCAAACCCACGAGAATAGTCGAGTGCGCACACTCGCTGCTTACCGGGTCGACATGTATATACTAAAGTCTCTTAGAAACTTGGACGATAATTACAGCTTGGATCGGTCATTTGACCCTGGCCAGCTTCGGCCTCTCTCAACGCTCAGATTTAACCTCATTCTCGTCGCCTTTTTGCTTCGTGTTTATGAAAACATTTATTTTTCGAGATTTGCATGTCACCTAAAACGTTAAGAAAAATGGTCTGGAGAAAGTGTCCGTACGTCGGTGTGTGTGTGTGTGTGTTTGTATGTTGGACGCACTGAAAATTAAACTGTCTCTAAATCACGAACGGCGAGATGGATCAAGCTGAAAATTTGTACATAAAATGTTATTTTGTTTGTTTTGAATCATTTTTAGTTATTGTTTATGTTTATGGTTACTGTTTGTTTGTTTGTTTTCTGTTTATTATATTTTATTTTTGTCTGTTCTATATTTATTATATTTTACATTGTTCATATTCTCTTTATTTCTTGTTTATTAAATAATAAAAACTGTTTTACATTATCATTGTTATCACTTTATTTACTTACATTTGCAGATAGGTTAGAATATAATGGGCAATCGAAGATTTCAAGTTTTTATTTCTATTTTTTAATTTGATTATTATGATGTATCTTTGCTCGTCCAAGTTTCCCATCCTGAACTCGTCCACGTAATCTATAAAATTTTATACAAAATGTCGTTTTATTTTTATATAGTTCTAAGTTTCGCAAAATTTCACCTCTATTCACCTGTTTATTGTCTCCATCCATCGTATTCGGCTTCACGAGCCACGTCGAGAAGTGCCCTGAAGATGAGGCGTTGGCGGTAGCGAGTCCTTGAAACACGCCCAGCTCTTTGCCAGCGGGGTGGCTTTGGCGGGAGCTCTGAAAAGAAATAATTTTTTTTTTCACTTTTTCACACAAAATGAGAAAAAACTTTGTCTCACGGGTGTAAGCTTGCAGCGCGAGTCAAAGGCAAGTATTGCAGTCACACGAGTCAAGGAAAAGCTTTTCCTACCAGTATCGTACAACATTTTATTGTGAACAATATTTAGGTGTGAAAATTATCGCTCAGAGTGAAATAAATTAATTTATCATTGAATAAAAGAACTGTTGGAGAAATAGGCGGTTTTACCGGCCGCGGCCGACTGCGTGGTTGTCGGACTCAGCACGCGCGGTAGCGGCAGCACCTCTCGGGCTGCTGCGCGAGAAGACGGGCGTGCGCGCTGGGTTCGAGGCTACGAGGCGCGCTGGGTCCGAGGCTAAGACGCGCGCGGCCACGAGGCGAATTTCGCAACGGTCGGCGGCCTTTGGCAATTTTTCCGCGGCACGCAACAGGTGTCCGGGAAGTGTTCGCTCAGTTTTTCGGTTTTTTCTCGGTGCTGCTCGACTCATGGAACATTGATTTAACTCTCGGTTGTGCTCAAATTGTTCTTATCGGTACAGGCCTCAGTGCGGGGAAAATAAGTGACGGCAGAGACGTGCAGGTCTCGCGCACGTATTTTCCGACGCGGCTCGCCGCGTGCTCAGCTCTCGGGTTCGACTCTGCTCGGCGGATTAATATAATCGAGTCGTGTAGCTCGGCTCGGTATCTTTGGACCCGCTCATCGAAATATTCTGGACTCGCTCATCTGTGTGTTTTTGGACCCGCTCATTGTGCAAACTCGCGTACCTGCTGCGAAAATACAATAAAATCGACTGTGTTGTTTTTTTCCTGTTCACCGGCCTTCGAGAGTTATTTTTTTTTCCCTGCTCCACCATCATCCATTAGCGGCATTCTCGAACAAGAACAAATAACAAAATAACCGAACATGTTAACCAAGTGACATTATTTGTGAGGTTATGGACGTCATGTCACTTGGTTAACACCATTATTTATTTATTTAATTTATTTATATTTTTACCTTTATTCTCTTCTCCTTCGTCATGCTTGTCCTTCTCCGTGTTGGACGAACTCTCCGTCTCGCATCCTGGAATCAATTTTCCTGCTGAAAATGAAAAATCAAATTACATCGAAACGTAGCCGAAATGGCGATAACATTTGCTGCTCTTATACATTTAACTACCTTCTTTCATATTGATGAGATTCTCCTTCTCCGACATCGCGTGGACGTTTCGGTGATGGCCTGTGATGCCAGCGAAATGCAGGTAAAAAAATAGCGACTTGGCCTTAACGACGGAAGTTTATGGGCTAAACAACGGAAATTATTCATTTCACGGCGATCAGCTGATTTCGGCGGTTCGTTCGGTCGATATGTTATCGGCATCACTGCATTCCTTCGGTCGATATGTTATCGGCATCGGCATATTTCGATCTCATTTCGATGGGATAAAAATATGAAAAAGTACGCACGTTGAAGGTACTGAAAAGATAGATTTTGCATAACGTAACTTTGAAAGTAAAGTAAAGTAAATTAAAGTAAAGTAAAGTGACTTGACGTTAATGTAAGTTTTTACAGGATCTGAAGTACTTATAGAAATTCGGAAAAAAATGTAAATTGCAATAACTTTAGAACCATTCTACCGATTCTCGCCAAATTTGGTACAGACCTTGGTTTGTACTTGGATGGTAGTCCATTCACGCACGACGATGGAGGTGGCCGATTTTCTCAGGTACATTTGTGCCTTGGGACGGAACTTCACATTGGTTAACCGACCGGCAAGTTAACCGGTCGTCCAACGGTGTGTGGCGCCAAGGTCGACGCAATCAAAAACTCCGAATCACAAGTACAATCGAATGCGACTATTATTATTATGTTATGCGCACAGCAGCATTACGCGCACAGCAGCGTTACGCGCACAGCAGCATTTTTAATAACTAGCAACAACTTGCACTTGTGATTTATCTTTTTTTGTGGCTAAATAAGATATTTGCATGTTTATACTATAATATATGACTTTGCCCTCTTTTATATCAGGTGTGTTTATCTGCTTCAGTATTTCGTTATAATCAACTTTCCATATGCTTTGTATTTTTTAAGGGAAGATCATATAATTTAATAAGAGTAACGAAACTATTTTAATCGACACACAGATGGTTCGGTTTTCGGGATCATTTGGGGTATTCTTGGAGTGGTGATAACTCAATTTCTGAGCGCATCGACTCGACTCTGACGTATTTGAACGCGCTCTTAGGACTTGCGTGGACCCAGACCCAGGTGGCCATCCACAGCCAATCGGGAGACGCATAGAATGGCTTCACGATTATCTCGAACTTCGACTTCGGTTTTTCATGTCTTTTCTATAATAACTAGCAACTAGCAACAACGCGCTCGCTTCGCTCGCGCTCCTGTTACTTTCACGTCGCACGGCTCGCTACGAACGGGCGCGCTGCGCGCGCCCTGTTAGTTCAAATTTACCGCTCTAAGTTTATCGACTATGACGTAGTCATCAGCGACCAATCGCGGCCCGAGTTACGCTGGCTTCAAGATTTCGATATATTTCGATCTTCGATGTGCCATGTCCTTTTTACGAGAGGATTAAGAGAGGATGTACAATATATATAAAGAACAATGATTATGTTATTCAAATGCATAAAGCTTAGCTGATATATAATGACAAAGTAACAAAAAATATTTTGCACTTGGCAGTCTTATACGCGTTATTACTCCCATTCCACTCGGTTTACCGGTTCAATTATATACGATTCTGCCCTGTCTTGTACGTGGCAATAAAAGCAGACGTTCTCGAGACAACTTACATCTACAACCTGTTTGTTGTTTTCATAACCGAGAACGGTATGAACGTTGGACAATATTGCGTCATCTATACAAGTTGCGAATTGTTCTCGAACAACGCACGGTGTCAGTATAGCGTAATTTCGAGCCATACAATCGCATAAAGACGCACAGGGACAGTCGGATATTCTTATGAAATATCGTATCTTACCAATACGAAACGAATTGTCCTCTGCAGAATACATGGCAAATGCCGAATTCGTTCGTTTGCTGCGTTTATATGCGGTACACGAGTACAGAACATTCCTTTGAAGAAGTCTCTTGTAGGTGAAACATGTCGCTACCTGTACGTTCGCCGCTTCAAGGAGTTGCTGTAACTCCGGAGAGAGCTGCTGCAATTTCGTGCCTTTCCCAACGATGTACACAGAATTGGAAATTCTATGTCTCTTTAATCTTCCATGCTTCGAGTTCAACAGCTCGCAAAAATCAGATGCCGGTCGTCCTTCGACCAAGGTCTCCGCTTTGAACGTCATCAGACGCAGAAACATCGACATGGCTTTGTAAATTTGTAACTGCGCAGAGTTACTTCCGTGCACAGTCGATGTTAATCTTCCGTTGAGATCTTCGAACGGGAAACACGAAGTTGTCCACAGAGGTCCAAATTGTCGCACGTTTTCGGCTAAATGAAGCAGCTGATGAACATTATTGGCCATATGTCGCCTACCATACAGACGTTCGTACCTGCAAACAAATTCTCGAAGTGCACGTTCTGCAACGTTAACGTCGTCTGGAGATATCGACGACTTGCACAACAGCGATATCCCTTGCACCAACAGTAGATAGTGATCGAAATATTCTATTGCCAGCAGGTCATAGACGCAAGGTATCGAATAATAGAATAACCATGCTTTTCTTTCATGTGCTTTCCAGTACGGTAAGTGTTGCGATATTGATCGAGGAAGACGTGCAATGAAGGATGGTGGCGTGAGCAACCTTAACCGCGTGTCCACGAGCCCCAAGTGTTCGGATATTGACGATGGATGATCTGCAGAAAGGAACCAAAACTTCATTAGATCCTTCACGACACCTTCAGCAACGCAATGCATCACATCAACACTAATTGCTCGCATACTTTGGTGCACGATCGTCGACAATATCGACGGACCTTTAACACCACACACTGGTCTGTCTGCGTTAAACGCTTCTTGAGCATGTTCAATTGTCTCATTGTCGGTGCGTAAGTTCAGTATTCGCTCGTACGGCCAAATGCGAACGTTTTCGCCCCCTTCATTCCATTGCACACCTTCTTGTTTACATTTTTGACAGCCGAATTTGCCGTTGTACTGCTTCATGTTTAAAAACATAGCTTTAGCGGGCAAGTCACACGTGCCGCAAATTATGATTCCTTTCACGTTTACGGGATCGTCGGCGTTTGGGATTTCGACGTCAATGCCTTGTCTCAACTGTTCTATGCTATCTTGAAGTGGTGCTAGAAAGAAATTTGGCTTCGGTTTTTTGTCACCGAACCATAAACCGGCTAGAATTATATTTTCTTTCTTCGTTCTCGCTACGAACGGCAGTTCGTTGATAATTAGATAAAACGGCCAAATATTGAACTTCGATGACTTGAAAATCTGTACTCCATCAGAGTACCATGTAAACGAAATATTTGCACGGTCGTTCAGGAAACCGCCCTCCTCACATAATTCCTTGTAAACAGCGCCGTCGTAGATGTCTTCATAGTTATTGACATTCTCACGATCTCTGTCGTGTCGATGCTGTAGCATACCCTGGAAGCCGCGACGTTTGTACAGGGCCCTCAGTTGCGAGATTATCGGTCCTTCTAGAAAGTACGTGATATTCTCGTTGCTATCACACGATGGACAGACGGAAACCGGGCGATCAACGCTTTGCATGCAAGTTTCGCAGAAGTAATGCCGGATCAAAGGCGCTTCATTCTGAGCGAAAGATTTTCTCAAAGTGTACAACGTTTTCTTGCAGTTGTTTTCAGGAGGACAGTGGAGCTCTACAAGACGCAATACATCCGAAAGTACTGCATCAGACATATTATGCCGGAGGGATACGTTGAGAAGTGCTTTCGAACTCTCTGCTGTTGTTAATCGAGCTCCCTCATAAAGGGGTTCATCGTCGTGTCGTTGAGGTGCATCCACCAGATCACATAGCAGTTCATCATCGTTTTCATCGTTGCTGTGTACAGACTCGGAATCGTCATCCGATGCAATACTGCTAGTCGATTCATCGGTCGAGTTGCCAACGACTTGACGGTCGTCTGGGTTGTCTTCCGATGGCACTTCCTCGCGCTCTGGGTTGGCCGGACCGCAATCAGAATTTTCGCTGTCAGTCTGTGTCTCGGATTCATCAGGAATCTGCTGAGAATGCTCGGAGTCTGACTCAGATTCATCTGAGATTTGCTCAGGATGCTCGGAATCTGACCCAGATTCATCGGGACTCTGTTGTATTTGCTCTTGTTCAACTTCTCCGAGAATACCGATAGGACTCGCAGGACCTGCAGTACCTTCGGCATCAGCCTCAATGTTCTGTGGATCATTTTGGATCCGTTGACGTCTTAGACGTTGTTGACTTGTCCACGAGTAATCGGCAAATCTTTTATATCCA
This sequence comes from Itoplectis maculator, assembly GCA_964034905.1. Classification (NCBI taxonomy): domain Eukaryota; kingdom Metazoa; phylum Arthropoda; class Insecta; order Hymenoptera; family Ichneumonidae; genus Itoplectis; species Itoplectis maculator. Next base: position 469,923 of record CAXITY010000044.1, read on the forward strand.
TCCATTTTCCACGTCCGAATAAATTGGATGATCTAATTCTGAACTATCGAGTGTTGAAAAAAAACTTCCGTTAATCAACTTAAAAGGTAGTATTACTTTCTTCACCACTGAATTGTTTGAGACCTATTTATTCCTTAACTATTTCTTAGATTCAGCTCAAATTTCGAGACAATGCGGGCAAGTCTGGTAGAAACGGACTAAGCTTCTGGCTCCTTTATATTCGAATCATTTTTTTCAGGAGAAACGAAAAACGTAAAATAAGATTAGGGTGCGTAAAAGAGACAGCTCTATAGGCGTTTAGTATAATGTGAAATTATTTTAACGCAAAATTCCCACGGGTGCATCATTGTCTCATGAAACAAATACAAACTAAAACCACAAAACAAACTTAACCATTACGAAAATACAATAATTAATAATAATAATGGCTCGTAGTCGAAGCGCTACTTTGACAGCGCAGACAGCACTACTCCAGATTAGCTTCGTCAAAAACGTGATCTTGAAATTAAAAGACCCTCCGAGGTAATCCAAACCTTGAACGAATAGTCACCAATTTTCGATCCTTCGACGTTTTATACGGCAACGGCTTATTTTCCAAAGCACATTGGTGCCGCCAAACGGAACTTGTCACTGGTTGACCGGGCAGCAACAGCGTGCAGAGTTTACCGACTGGATAACAGGAACAGGGAGAGACAATGATGGTCCAAATAAATGGGCGAAGTCGATCGATTAAAATGTTCAGAATTGTCTTTTCCTTCACTGCGTTCTCTCTTGTATTTGCTTCCGTCAAGAAAACGAAAATTGACAGACCGGCTCGCTTCCGGCGCTCACTACAGGTGTGCCCTTCGTGGAAAAAAAGAGAATTAGCGTAGCAACAAATGAAAATCGACAAATAAAATAGTCAAGCGCGCACATGACGCTGTGCACATCAAACACAGTTTTATTTTTGACATAATCTACAGTATGGTTCTGAAATTAATTCCATCAAACGACAGAATGTCAGTTTTGAATGCAATTTCCGAATCAATTCTTCAGAATCGAATATGTATCACGGTAGAGATGAAAACAAAATTATTTATTTTATAATAATAACGAAACAATTCCTTTAAATATACGCTTCGTCCTGCTTATCCTGTAACTCATCTTGGCTGAATACCAAGCGATATTTTGAATTTCCCACCAAGATGGCAATCTGAGGAAAATACATTTTTGAACGATTGCGAAATAAATTGTGATCGCTCGATGGCGATGTCCGATCAGTCGGTAACGCAGATACCTATTTTTCGCAAAGGAAAAGGAAATCAAATAATTTGATTGTAAAACGTCAATTACAGACCGTTCGAACATCATCCCCCAGCGGTTGGTATATGTTCACAATTCATTTCGCAATCGTTCAAAAACGCGTTTTCCTCAGATCGTTATCTTATCGGGAAATTCGAAATGCCATTTGGTAATTGGTCAATACGGGTGACAAGATAAAGAGGACTATTATTTCTACTCTATACGTATTCCATTCTGAAAACTTAATTCAGAAATTGCATTTAGAACTGGCATTCCGTCGCTCAACGGAATCAACGTTAGAAACGTACTGCGTGGAAAGATTTTGCGTAAGGTTAGGTCAGAATAATGGTTTCACGAATATTTTGGAAAACCACAAGAAAATATTTGACCAAATTTTACACATGAATTTCGAAAGTACGTGCGTTGATTTTAGACCATATTCCTTTAGATTTTGAAAAAAAAAAAAATATTACAGATCGGTTACCGACAGCAATTTTTTTTTTTTTTTTTTTTTCAAAATCAAAATTCTGGGTGAAGAGAGAAAAAATGAAAGCGAGGAATCGAGAGAAGTGATCGGTCGGATGGGCTCTGCGGGCGATTAAAGTGACGATTTTTATTTATTCTTTTTCGCTCTTTCGTCGATGACAATTTTTTTGTTTTTTTTTGTTTTTTTTTTGTTTTCATTTATGCGGGGTTAGACACGGGATATATTAGCTGCTTACGTTGGATCGTACCTTGACCCGATGGTTGACACGTCCTGATGGCTGGTCCGTCTCGTCGGCCTCCGTCGCGAGCCGTCGTTGCCTCTCATCCGCGATTCTCGAGTGTTCGCTGGCTCGAAGGAACTCGCTCTCCTCGTCGCGCAATCGCGCCGCGGTCTCTCGTTTACGTCGCTGACTATCGAGATTCTCCGCTCGCAGAAGCTTGCTCGCTCTCTCGGCGACCTCGCGCTCGCGCTCGCTTTCCTTCGACTTCTGCTAACGCAGCCGACGACGATTCGACGCGAGCTGAGCGTGGAGATCTCGACGGTACTGATCGTTTTTCTCGCGAGCTTCCAGCTCTTCTCACGCTGTCGCTGCTTCTCGAAACTGTCGGTCTGCTCGTCTTGTCGATTCGACGGGATATGAAAAAAAAAACATCAATAATAACAATAATTCCACACGAGAGAGAGTTCGAAGCCTGAACATTAGTCAATTCGTCTCTCTGCGCGAATTACGTCAAGTAACACAGATTTAATCTCAGCAACGTGGCGACTTCATATTCCGATAGGCTGTGATGCAGATTTATTTTCTTCCCTTGATATTCAAATTCGACCGTTCTGTCTCCCTCGAAGATTTTGTCAATCTCGATCGCCTCGTTTGCCAACAGACTCTTGCTCAGTCGGCTGATGATACTCGTGGATGGAAAAGGCTTTTTTAATCGCACACGGCGCCTCGTACAGCCAACTCGTTACGTATTTCCTCGCTGACAGACCCTCGACGCCGCTGATCAAGTGAATCAATGTTCCAGGCTCCACTTGATAGTGCAACGTCAGAATTGCGACGTAAGACAGATGCCTCAGAACAATTTCGCTGGGATTTTTCTTGACGTTTTCCTACGCGCTGCAGAGCACCGGTGATATCGACGTTGACGGCAGCATCGTTGAAACTCGAATTCCTGTACGACCCGAATCTCGCTCGGACAAATCAGAAAAAGGATGATGAAGATGAAAATATCCTGAGCAATGCATTCCTCACATTTAAAACCAGATATTTGCGGCGCTTACCATTAAATATCCGCGAACAGTGGCTGCAAAAGGCAAAGATTCATAACTAACGATTTTTTAACATTTTTATTGATTGCAGTTTAACGAAGAAAAAACTTACTTTATTCGGCGCGAATGCCGCGGGATCCGCGTCGAGAAGGAACTGCAGCGCTTTCACGTTCATTCTCCCGAGTTCTTCCACCTTGACTTCGGGCAATTGGTTCAAACCGGTCGGAAGAATCGAAGCGTCGACATCCGCGGCAGCCCCTAGATTCATACGTTCGGGGCAAACGTCGCGATATGCTTGCAAAATATCGAGAATAGCTGTGAAGTGATCGTGCCTTTTAGAAATTAGTTCGGCGATTTCCTCCTGACCAGCTGGACCCTCCGTCACTTCCTCCGGCGCTAAGACCAAATTCCACACTTTTAGGATAAACTCGAAACTCGGAACATTCTGCGAAAAAAAAAAATTTGATTAGAAAATTTCTTTGACTAGAAACTGCATACAATTGACCCTGTGGATAGCTGTCGCAGCAGAAATCTGTTAAGCGAGACAAAATTCTGTCTACAAATTTGTCTCGCCTAACAGTTTTCTGCTGCAACAGCTATCCAGAGCCTCCATCCACTTATCAGTGACAGCAGAAAAATGTTAAGCGAGACAAATTTGTGGAAAGAATTTTGGCTCGCTTAAAAGATTTTTTGCTGCAACAGCTATCCAGAGCCTCCGTCCACTTATCAGTGACAGCAGAAAAATGGTAAGCGAGACAAATTTGTGGAAAGCATTTTGGCTCGCTTAGTAGATTTCTGCTTTCACTGATAAGCTGACGGACCCTGTCGATAGCTGTTGCAGAAGAAAAATGTTAAGCGAGACAAATTTGTGAAAAGAATTTTGGCTCGCTTAACAGGTTTTTTGCTGCAACAGCTATCCAGAGCCTCCGTCCACTTATGAGTGACAGCTGAAAAATGTTAAGCGAGACAAATTTGTGGAAAGCATTTTGGCTCGCTTAGTAGATTTCTGCTTTCACCGATAAGCTGACGGACCCTGTGGATAGCTGTTGCAGCAAAAAACTGTTAAGCGAGCCAAAATTCTTTTCACAAATTTGTCTCGCTTAACATTTTTCTTCTGCAACAGCTATCGACAGGGTCCGTCAGCTTATTAGTGAAAGCAGAAATCTACTAAGCGAGTCAAAATGCTTTCCACAAATTTGTCTCGCTTACCATTTTTCTGCTGTCACTGATAAGTGGACGGAGGCACTGGATATCTGTTACAGCAAAAAACTGTTAAGCGAGACAAAATACTTTTCACAAATTTGTCTCGCTTAACATTTTTCTGCTGTCACCGATAAGCTGACGGAGCCTGTAGACAGCTGTTGCAGCTGGTCGGTGACTGCAGAAAAATGTCTAGTGACAACCATTTGTCGAAAGAAATATTTAACTCCACACGAGAACGACTTTGCACAGAGCGCTTTCTAGAGTAAGACAGCTGTCGTGTCAAAAAGCGCTCTGTGCATATTTTTTCAGGAGGTTAAGAAATATTTATGACAAATGTTTGTCCCTTCGCATTTTATGCTGTCACCGACAAGCTGCAACAACCATCCACAGGCTCTATCAACTTGTGGGCGTCAGCAAAAAAAATTCGTTTAGAAACATTTTTACATTATTATTAATATTTGTGACATTTACCTGTTAATGGGGTTCGAAGCCTCCCGGATCTTCCCACGTATCTGTTGCTGTTGAAAAATCACCTCCGTGGTTTTTCTCGACACTCACTGCAGGCACTTTCCACAACGAAAACACAAACTTCTCCCGAAAACATTATACGTATGGCGGCCATTACGGTCCGTTAGCGGCAATAGCAGCCGATTTCGTATTTATACTCGAACGTAATACGAAGCCGCGGCGCGGACTACGCTAGCGCCCTCTTAAACCGCAAGCCAGCTGTCGGTAACGCGAACGTGAAAGTGAAACTAAAATGCTTAAAATATGTTTTGTTCGCTGTTTTTCATCGATGCGGGATTCATCGAGGGCGAGAGGGGAGTATCACTGCCTCGGGCTGCTGGAATAGATTTTTTTACCGACGGGTCGGTAAAAAAGTTCAGTTTCGTAGTTTACGGTTAACGTCGTTATTGTATTACAAAAATGTCTGAAATTAAACAAAATTATAATATCAATGTAAGCGTATCGGCGTAGACTCGAATTTGGGGTGAAGACGCTTAAAAAACAAAGGAAATCGTAAATTTGTAAGCCTATCGAAAACCAATATGGCCGCTAGAACTGCCAACTACCACCTTTTTCGTATTATATAAACATTTCCAGAAATTCCATACGAAAAACGAGAATCTACGCCGACACGCTAACAATAATATAATAATCCTGTGCAATTTGAGACATTTTTGTAAAACAATAACGACGTATACCGTAAACTACGAAACCGTACTTTTTTACCGATCAGTCGGTAAAAAAATCTATTCCAGCAGCCCGAGGCAGTGATACTCCCCTCCCACCCTCGATGAATCCCGCATCGATGAAAAACAGCGAAAGAAACATATTTTAAGCATTTCATTTTCACTTTCACGTTCGCGTTACCGACAGCTGGCTTGCGGTTTAAGAGGGCGCTAGCGTAGTCCGCGCCGCGGCTTCGTATTACGTTCGAGTATAAATACGAATTCGGCTGCTATTGCCGCCAACGGACCGTAATGGCCGCCATACGTATATTGTTTTCGGGACAAGTTTGTGTTTTCGTTGTGGAAATTTCGTTTTTACCGACCAGTCGGTAAAAAAATCTACTCCAGCAGCCCCTTAAGAGGCAGTGATACTCCCCTCCCGCCCTCGACGAATACCGCATCGATGAATTAACAGCGAACAAAACATATTTTAAGCATTTCAGTTTCACTTTCACGTTTGCGTTACCGACCGCTGGCTTGTGGTTTAAGAGGGCGCTAGCGTAGTCCGCGCCGCGGCTGCGTATTACGTTCGAGTACAAATACGAATTCGGCTGCTATTGCCGCCAACGGAACGTAATGGCCGCCGTACGTATATTGTTTTCGGGAGAAGTTTGTGTTTTCGTTGTGGAAAGTGCATGCAGTGAGTGTCGAGAAAAACCACGGAGGTGATTTTTCAACAGCAACAGATACGTGGGAAGATCCGGGAGGCTTCGAACCCCATTAACAGGTAAATGTCAGAAATATTAATAACAATGTAAAAATGTTTCTAAACGAATTTCTTTTGCTGACACCCACAAGTTGATAGAGCCTGTGGATGGTTGTTGCAGCTTGTCGGTGACAGCATAAAATGCGAAGGGACAAACATTTGTCATAAATATTTCTTAACCTCCTGGAAAAATATGCACAAAGCGCTTTTTGACACGACTGCTGTCTTACTCTAGAAAGCGCTCTGTGCAAAGTCGTTCTCGTATGGAGTTAAATATTTCTTTCGACAAATGGTTGTCACTAGACATTTTTCTGCAGTCACCGACCAGATGCAACAGCTATCTACAGGCTCCGTCAGCTTATCGGTGACAGCAGAAAAATGTTAAGCGAGACAAATTTGTGAAAAGTATTTTGTCTCGCTTAACAGTTTTTTGCTGCAACAGCTATCCAGAGCCTCCGTCCACTTATCAGTGACAGCAGAAAAATGGTAAACGAGACAAATTTGTGGAAAGCATTTTGGCTCGCTTAGTAGATTTCTGCTTTCACTGATAAGCTGACGGACCCTGTCGATAGCTGTTGCAGAAGAAAAATGTTAAGCGAGACAAATTTGTGAAAAGTATTTTGTCTCGCTTAACAGTTTTTTGCTGCAACAGCTATCCACAGGGTCCGTCAGCTTATCGGTGAAAGCAGAAATCTACTAAGCGAGCCAAAATGCTTTCCACAAATTTGTCTCGCTTAACATTTTTCTGCTGTCACTGATAAGTGGACGGAGGCTCTGGATAGCTGTTGCAGCAAAAAATCTGTTAAGCGAGCCAAAATTCTTTTCACAAATTTGTCTCGCTTAACATTTTTCTTCTGCAACAGCTATCGACAGGGTCCGTCAGCTTATCAGTGAAAGCAGAAATCTACTAAGCGAGCCAAAATGCTTTCCACAAATTTGTCTCGCTTACCATTTTTCTGCTGTCACTGATAAGTGGACGGAGGCTCTGGATAACTGTTGCAGCAAAAAATCTGTTAAGCGAGCCAAAATTCTTTCCACAAATTTGTCTCGCTTAACATTTTTCTGCTGTCACTGATAAGTGGACAGAGGCTCTGGATAGCTGTTGCAGCAGAAAACTGTTAGGCGAGACAAATTTGTAGACAGAATTTTGTCTCGCTTAACAGATTTCTGCTGCGACAGCTATCCACAGGGTCAATTGTATGCAGTTTCTAGTCAAAGAAATTTTCTAATCAAATTTTTTTTTTTCGCAGAATGTTCCGAGTTTCGAGTTTATCCTAAAAGTGTGGAATTTGGTCTTAGCGCCGGAGGAAGCGACGGAGGTTCCAGCTGGTCAGGAGGAAATCGCCGAACTAATTTCTAAAAGGCACGATCACTTCACAGCTATTCTCGATATTTTGCAAGCTTATCGCGACGTTTGCCCCGAACGTATGAATCTAGGGGCTGCCGCAGATGTCGACGCTTCGATTCTTCCGACCGGTTTGAACCAATTGCCCGAAGTCAAGGTGGAAGAACTCGGGAGAATGAACGTGAAAGCGCTGCAGTTCCTTCTCGACGCGGATCCCGCGGCATTCGCGCCGAATAAAGTAAGTTTTTTCTTCGTTAAACTGCAATCAATAAAAATGTTAAAAAATCGTTAGTTATGAATCTTTGCCTTTTGCAGCCACTGTTCGCGGATATTTAATGGTAAGCGCCGCAAATATCTGGTTTTAAATGTGAGGAATGCATTGCTCAGGATATTTTCATCTTCATCATCCTTTTTCTGATTTGTCCGAGCGAGATTCGGGTCGTACAGAAATTCGAGTTTCAACGATGCTGCCGTCAACGCCGATATCACCGGTGCTCTGCAGCGCGTTGGAAAACGTCAAGAAAAATCCCAGCGAAATTGTTCTGAGGCATCTGTCTTACGTCGCAATTCTGACGTTGCACTGTCAAGTGGAGCCTGGAACATTGATTCACTTGATCAGCGGCGTCGAGGGTCTGTCAGCGAGGAAATACGTAACGAGTTGGCTGTACGAGGCGCCGTGTGCGATAAAAAAAAGCCTTTTTCATCCACGAGTATCATCAGCCGACTGAGCAAGAGTCTGTTGGCAAACGAGGCGATCGAGATTGACAAAATCTTCGAGGGAGACAGAACGGTCGAATTTGAATATCAAGGGAAGAAAATAAATCTGCATCACAGCCTATCGGAATATGAAGTCGCCACGATGCTGAGATTAACTCTGTGTTACCTGACGTAATTCGCGCAGAGAGACGAATTGACTAATGTTGAGGCTTCGAACTCTCTCTCGTGTGGAATTATTGTTATTATTTTTCATTTGTTTTTTTTTTTTTTTTCATATCCCGTCGAATCGACAAGACGAGCAGACCGACAGTTTCGAGAAGCAGCGACAGTGTGAGAAGAGCTGGAAGCTCGCGAGAAAAAGGATCAGTACCGTCGAGATCTCCACGCTCAGCTCGCGTCGAATCGTCGTCGTTAGCAGAAGTCGGAGGAAAGCGAGCGCGAGCGCGAGGTTGCCGAGAGAGCGAACGAGCTTCTGCGAGCGGAGAATCTCGATAGTCAGCGACGTAAACGAGAGACCGCGGCGCGATTGCGCGACGAGGAGAGCGAGTTCCTTCGAGCCAGCGAACACTCGAGACTCGCGAATGAGAGGCAACGACGGCTCGCGACGGAGGCCGACGAGACGGACCAGCCATCAGGACGTGTCAACCATCGGGTCAAGGTACGATCCAACGTAAGCAGCTAATATATCCCGTGTCTAACCCCGCATAAATGAAAACAAAAAAAAAAAACAAAAAAAAATTGTCATCGACGAAAGAGCGAAAAAGAATAAATAAAAATCGTCACTTTAATCGCCCGCAGAGCCCATCCGACCGATCACTTCTCTCGATTCCTCGCTTTCATTTTTTCTCTCTTCTCGCAAGGCGGCAGCTCCTGCGGCGACGAAGGCGAAGACGCTGATAGAAGCGACCGAGAAGATGATGGACGACGAGGTGCGGAAACGAGAGCGCGAGGACGCTCTGACGGAATTGACGGCGCGCGACGAGGAGAGAAGCGAGCGCGAGAGCGCGGAGAGGCGCGCGGCTGCGGAGAAAAAAGCACGGATCAGGGAACTCCGGGAGGACATGAGAGTGGAAAAACTCGCGATCGAGCAGCGCCGAGCGTTGGAGGCCGAGGCGGATCGCGCGTTTGCCGATTATCTGGCGGGACAGCGACGCGAGTCGGTGTCTAGATCAATTCGACCAATCGAGCCTGTGCGTAATCGCCCTGTTGCACTTGGCGAAAGACGTCGGCGGTGAGGACGATGCCAACTTCCTCGTGGAATGTTGTCGCATAATTGTTATGCACCCAGCTATATTTCAGCGCTTCTCGCCTTTCTGCAGATAGAAGAACAACGTGGAAAAAAATTGTCACGAAGGGCTCGCTCGAAATTTGTCGAACGGTCGTTGATCTCAACGACGCATCGACGTGCCAGATTCGTTCTCGGCTCACAAGAATAAATTGATAACGCAATTGCGCTCGGCCGCGACGAAGTGTGCAAGCGGCGGTAAAGTCGAGAATTCCTTGGCGGTCATCGAATTTATCGAGATACTTCGACCGACGACCCAGGACACCGTCGACGTTTTGAAAATTGTTCTCGATCTGTTTCATTGTCGATTTGAGGAAGCGTCGTGCCAAAACTCATTGAATTGTTGGCGCTCAGAAAGAGTGACGAGAAAGATTCGACGGTCGACGCGAGTTTGACGAAGAAGATTATTTCCCGCTTCACGCAGCTGAAGGTGCGGCGCAATGTTCAGATGGACGAGTGGGACAGCAGTGTGCACAAGTTTTTGGAAAGCTTTCCTGACAATATCGTGGCCGTCAATAGTAGTAAGTGTTGAATCTTTTTTTTTTTCTTGTTTTGCCTCATCTATTCGCAATGACAGCATTTTTTTTTCAGGCACATTTGCGCTTCTCCTCCAGCGCGCTCGCACCTCGACGGCGATAAATCTTCTGTCTTTTCTCGTCAGCAGAAATCGTACATATATTCCTTTATTCGTTAAACACGTGTCGAGCCACGCCAAAGTTCTCACGTGAAGCGACTACATCCTTCCGATAATCGTCAGCAATCAAAGTCACAAATGGGACAAGGAACTCTTGAAGAAAATTCAGGTTCAGTACGAACAACACGTTGTGCGCTATTTTACTGAGCCAGCGAGAGAGAATAATTGGGTAGCAAAGAACGTAAAGGCAACATTGTTTTTGATCGGTGAGTGACGGGATCATTTTTTTATCTAAGCATTTTATGATTTTTTTAGATCGTTGCATTTTCTTATAACAGATACTGAAAGTTGTAAGAAAGCCTGTGAGGCGGTTTCCTCGAACGTCGATAAACTGGACAACGTCGACACAAATTACATTCGACTGCTCGAAAGTTTGTTCAACAAACGCGTGAAGCTCGATGACAATCCCGAGGAGTCGCCGACGAAACTCCTACAGTTTCTCGTGCGCATCACAACCTCAACGTTGAAGAAAGATTCCAAGGACAACGAAAAGCTCGAGACCTTCTGCCGTGCTCTTTGCGAGGCTGTAGCTCGCCTCAAGTCGAAGAACAGCGGATACGTGTTCGAGGATATGACGAAGAACTACTCGTGGCCCCAGTTCACGCGATTTTCGCTGAAGCTCGGATTGAAAACGTCGTCGGACGGCGACAAGAATATTCCTCTGCTTAAGATGTTGGTCAGCATTTGCAACGTCGCTTATTCGGACGCTAGTGAGGACGATAACGTGAAAACCATGTTCGAGATGACGACTCTGAGCCTGAGTTTTAGCAATCCGAGTTTTTCGACACTCGCGTAGGACTGCGAAACGCGTTTTAGGAGGAAATGGAGCAGGGTGCCGACAAGGAAGTCATTTTGATAACGCTCAAACGTCCACTGATTTGCATTCATCCAATGGCGGTCGACAAAGCGATTTTTGTTTGGCTGAATTGTAAAAACGCCCAGGAATACTGGAAGGAAAACACGCGAATGAATTTCTGTGTCCTGTCCGAAGGGACTTACGAGGTTTGCAGTCGTATCGTGACGCAAAGAGGACAAATCCTGTTATTATTTTTCGACTAAAAAATTAAACTAAATAATAGTGACGGAATATTCGATTGCTTGATTAATTGTTGGCGTGTTGTTTAGATAACGCCAAGTGGCTCCTCAACGTTCAGTGGCAAATGTAACGCGTGGATATTCACCTCGACGTAAGCGTGGGCCAACAGCTATCAGCGTTGGGCCACACTTTGACAATGCTGACCGTATGTGATGAAGACGACGCGGACGCGTCGGCCGATTACGACAGTGATGATGCCGATCAGCCTGACCACGGGACTAGTCAGGTTAAAAAAATATGGTTTTTTTATTTATATACGAACTCAATATTGTATTGTATTGTATTGTATTTTTCTACGAACTCAATATATTTACAAACAGTTTTCTTTCGCTTTTGACACCAAATTCAGTGTTCTTAATCATCTTTAAACCTGTCCGGCGTTCCCGCGCCTAAAGAAAACGGCTTCACATGAAAATAGGCCTCCAAAGGTTGCCACCAATATTTTTGACAAGGACATCGATTTGCCAGCTCGTTCAACTTCTGCGCTTAGGTTTTCTTAGTGTCCCACACTGCTGATTTATAATTTGAATATATCTCCAATCATCCATGGTGCTGCCCACTGTGCCGTCAACAAAATCTATATAAATTACGAAAATTGATAACATTAGTACTCGATTTATGAAAACTTGAATGGTCCATCTCGTAATTTAAACAAGCAAGCCCATTATATCGATTCTCGCTAAATATGGCATCGATGATGGTTTAATTAGTGCATTTGATACACAATTTCAGCCTACTATCTCGCAATTTACGAAAGTTATATCATAAAAATAGTTATTTAAAAAAATATTCAGAATGCTATAAAATTTGAACATTTCCACTGATTCGCGTCAAATACAATGCTAATTATTGTGGTAAATAATAAGTTTCTTACATTTCACTGCCTCTAGGATTTTTCGAGGAACTCCTTTTCTCGATCTCGCTCCTTGGGCAGTCATAGTTTTTAACTGCTCAGCGCCGAGAAGGTACAACATTAATCGCCTGACCATTTCCGATGGTTTCGACTTCCATCTTTTCAGGAATTCTGCTTCGACTGCGTCGATGAATATTCCTGAGTTTGGTTGTAACTCGATTCGAAGCGTGTCGGAACATTCTCCATTCGACATACTTCGTTTGGAGCTGATGTTTGCACAATGTTTCTTCTCAAGGATACCGATGACTTTTTTTAATAGTGGCACTATCTGCGCCGTCGTCACTGCGCATATAATTATAAAAATGACAATCATTAAAATCACGTCAACGAGGTGATCACCTCATAACGCATAACTCCTATTTTTGCCTGCGAGCAACTTTCGGGAGTGACAATAAAAGTAAATAAAATATCTCACGTTCAGGGCTCCGGGGTTCCTCGCGCATGCGTTTCTGGGTTTCAACTGGAAACGAGCTCGCCACAAACGGCCCCACAATTTCACCTTCGGCGGAGACACTGAGGTTTGCGAGATGACTGCGTTTCTCTATAAATTAAATGTAAAATGTAAAGGCGTGATTAAATTTTACGTGGTCAAGTAAAGTGGCTCGAGGCGTCGAACATGGTTCGCAAAAGCGCCTACGACGGCTCAGCCAATTATCCCGATCTCATACTCAAAACCGCGGACGACAAATTCATCCGACTGCCCGTCACGAAGATCAATTTAGTTTTCTCACCGCTGATGTGCAGAATTTTCGCTTTACGTTTCTTGCCGTTGTAGTGTATACGACACTTTTCGCCGGTTTTCGTATTTTCTGGTGTATCTCCCATTTCGATCACGTCCGTTGTAGCCTTTTTAACAAATAACACGAGCGAACATCTTAGTTCACGGATGAACGTTGCCAACAACTCAGTAACTCGGTTTCAATACCAGTCTATTAACGCTACCAATCTGTGGTAGAAATATGAATGCAGGAGCATGACAAAAAAGAGTCGACTCGCCTAGCAACGGCGTTGTTATGGATTCATCATTAGTTGAAGACGAGCAAAACACGGAGCGGACAGACGGACACGTAGAGTCAGCCGAAAACGAGGATGTTCGCTCTTGTATTTTATTTAAAAAGTTCCACAACGGATATTATCGACGGGGACGTCATTCCACAAAAAACAAAAATCGGAGAAACGTGTCGTGTGGAACTTGAAGGAAAAAGATATAAGGCGAAGTTGATAGCGTACAGCGGTGAGTAGATTTAAAAATATTGTTAGTATGTTACGATACGCGTGCGATGAAATTTTTTCTGACCCGTGTGAGTTTGCAACACGAGCCGAAGGAGTGTTGCAATCACACGAGTTGAGAAAAAGATTGTCGCAAGAGCTTCGCATATTATTTCAATTCAAAAGGCGCGAAAACGGGCGCCTCGTGAATATCTCACAAGGTGCGCAGCACTTGTGCGCGTCCGACTTTAGTATGTTTGAAATTCATCTATTTTCGGCGTGTAGTACCGAGCAATACTAAATTCAATGTATATATTTTTTTTTCTCTTTCAAATGAGACCTTTGTAATCAAATCGGTTGCCGAAATGCTGATATCTGGCAAATATCGTTTTTTATCCGACTGCCGCGCATACACTGACGCGCAGCAATTCGCCATGACGAACGTCTGACCGACCGGTCTGAGACCGGCTCGCCCTCGCCGTCGGATGTGGAGTACGTCACGAGTGAAGCACCGGACACTACTTACTTTTTCTCTTAAATTATCGATAAAAACGAGCATTCGGAACGTAGCCCGTGAAACCGCAACGTGACAGTGTTGGTTGTGCGTGACGTTTACGTTAAAACTACGTTATCCGTAAGTGAATCGACTTTGGAGGTTATGTTTTCAAGATAACCTCCAGTTTCACAACGTGTACTTCTGTCCAATCTCGGCGAAAAACCTTTCTCTCAGCTCGTGCGGTTGTTACACTCGCCTCCGTCTCGTGCTGGAAACTCGCACTCGACGCGAAAAAAATTCATCGCGCCTTTATCGTAATGTACTAATTCACAATACGCTTTTCAGAGGACTATAATTATTTGAAAAAGTTGAATGTTTCTACGGACGGAGAAATAATGCCGACACGAAAATATAAAAAGAAGAGGACTGCGGCATCCGAGAACTTCAAGCAACAAGAAGGGAATATCCTAAAACGTTTAAGAAGTAACCATCAAGATTTTAAGAGCTCAAGTACTCCAGATCTGACTGACCCTGGGTCTTCGTCAATCAAAACCAAGAGTCCTTTGAAAAACGTGCCAAGGCTATCTTCAGGATCATCAATGCAAGGCAAGGAACTTGAATGTAAGTTTTTTTTGCTTTTTTAATATATTAAAAATTTTACACTTATATTTTTTAAATATTTTCAAAAATATACCTGTTTAAATTAGTACTTTTCTTAAATATCGTCTTTTGAACTGTACCATCGTTCTCAAGTCGCATATTCTGCCCCCTCAAAACACTGGTTTCAAACTTTTTTACTTGATTTTGAAAGAAATAAAAGGTTGCGACATTCAATTTTTTGCGTGAAACCGATCAAGAGGCACGAAGCCTCGTGATCGGTTTCAGGGTATTTAAAGAAAAATTGGCGCAAGGAAAATAGCACAAATTCGACTTTTTTAATCATTAAATAAAATAAAAATATAAGTCGGGTTTAATGTAAAAAAAAAAAATTCCAACCGATTTTTTTGGGTCTATTTAAATTCAAAAATAATTTACAACTGAATTAATCGCATTTTTCCATAACTTCGACAATTAAATTATTTCTAATTATTTGCATAACCAATCGCCCCGATATGTCGCTTTCAATACCGCGGATCTCCCGGCGAATTAAATCGCAGTTTCGCGCTTCTGTAAAAACCCTCTTCTCATATTCTTCGCTCTCTAGGGGAATAAATTTTCTCTAAACGCTTCATTCGTTTGGCATTAATTACGGAGAAGCCATTAATAATCAGCCCTTCCGGCATGGTTATTTCATTTCTGGTAACGTGTTTTATGTTTATAGCCGCGAGAGAATCATCGGGATCTCACGTAGTCAAGGCCGGTGACAACGACATGTCCCCACGAAAGTTGAAGAAAAAAAACGAAGAAGGAAAAACGGGTAAGCAAAATTTTCTAAAAGGCTTAGTCGCCGGGATTTATAACTCAGCGATTAAAATATTTCGTGCCTTATATTTACAGCCACGGGTAAATTATCGCTATCATACGTAGACGAGGCCGATGACGACGACACGTGCCCACGAAAATTTTTGAAGAAAAACATCGAAGAAGGAAAAACGGGTAAGCAAAATGTTCTAAAATGCTTAGCCGCCGGGATTTATAACTCAGCAATTGAAATATTTCGTGCCTTATATTTACAGTCGCGGGTAAATTATCGCTCTCATACGTAGACGAAGCCGATGACGACGACACGTGCCCACGAACATTTCAGAGGAAAAACATCGAAGAAGGAAATACGCGTAAGCAAAACTTTCCAATACTTCCTAAATCGACGTATTAAGGATGTAGAAGCGGTACATTCCCGCCAAACGTGAGTTACAGAGAAAGTTTCAAACACTTCTCAATGGAATAAAAATCTGAAACAATCGAGCACGTTAATGGTGTCGAAAAGATTAATTCTGCATAATAATAATGTCAAAACGCTAGTTATAAATTGACGAAAACAATTGCTGATCAAATCACACGTTAACATACATTTTATTCCAAATGCAAGATTTTTATCCCATCAAGAAATGTTAGAAATTTTCTTGGAAACGCACGTTTGGCGGGAATTTAACGCTCCTACATCCTTAACTTACTCTCGGTACTGTCAGCCAAAACGTGAGATATAGCGAAAATTTCGAACAATTCTCGAAGCGACAAAATCTTTTAAAAAATGCTTGATTTTTTAAAAGATATTTAAGGCGCTGAAAAGATAAATTTCAGTAATAATAATTTCCAAATGTTATTAGCAGTGATAAAAAAAAAGTCAACCAATTAATCGTTAACCTGATTTTTTTTTTCAAACGAAATTGATTTGAATTTTGTCTAATTTTTTAAAAATATGTTCATTTTTTTTAAATATCTGCAATGGCTAGGGATGTGCAGAAGCTCGACTTCGTTCGAGCGGCTCGCTGTTCGGCTCGGCTCGTCGCTGATCGAGCCTGTTCGGGTCAGCTCGATGTGGCTCGGTATTATGTCGAGCGTCGATGTAAGCTCGAATCATTCGGATGATCGGATCGCCCGAGGTGCTCCAGCCGCACGGGCCGCTCGAGCCGCTCGGGTCGCTCGAGCCGCCCGAGAGCGCCCGAGTGCGCCCGACCTGTGCTGGCCGCTCGAGCCGCCCGAGCTACTCGGGCCGCTCGAGCTACTCGGGCCGCTCGAGCTACTCGGACCGCCCGAAGTGCTTCGGCCGCCCGAGTGTGCCCGACCTACGCCGGCCGCACGGGCCGCCAAGTCACGCGCCTGCGCAAACAATTGGAGCCAATAAATTCATTCGAGCCGCTCCATCTTCTCAATTCGATTTTACATCATTCAAATGAATTATGTAACATATGCTTATGTAAAAAATGCATATTTTTAATATAAACATATTTTTAATATATCTTTTGCTTTTTGTGAAAACCAAAAAATACAGCGCATATATTTCGATGTTTCGCTTACTCGTGATATGCGCACATGGCATGCGCACACGCGCCATGACTAGAGCAGTATGCGAACCTACCCAATTGACTTCAGCAGTTTGAAGCAACTTCGGGATACGAATTGTTTGGCAGACAAAGGAAACGCAGTGAAATCAGTGCAGAAAAATCGATTATTCGATCATTTCTTCGTCGCGGGATGGACGAAAATTCTTCGGATGGATTCGCACGCGACGATTCCAGTACCGGGACGAGCACTAGCAACAACGACACTGTGACTACCGTCCAAGAAACGCCGCGGAGCCTTATTTGGGAGTCTTTTACGAAGCTCGACCAAAATGAGGCGAAATGCACGACTTGTGCAAAGATTTTGAAAGTTTCAAGTAGCTCGACAACGTCACTTTGGCGTCATTTGCGTTCGCACAGAGTCTCTCACGGTATAATAGATCTGATATAGAGTAAAATAGCAATTTCAAATATTTCAGGAAACCACAGAGCAATTTTGGAGCACTGGCTCCATTGCAGAGTGACAATTACTATGTACAAACACGTTCGAATATGTCTTCTGCCGAAGCAAACAAATTATGTCGAGTACAAAGCTTTCGGAGCACAACTTCTCTCAAAGAAAAAAATGTGTCGAATTAAAACATTTTGTAGATTAACTACATCCGTAGAAAAAACGTGTCGAATTGAAGCATTTTGTAAAATTAACTGTAGAAGAAAAAAAAAAATACATTATAAAGAGAAACATTTTTCAATACTAAGTCTGTCGAATGTTTCTCCTTGTCATGGATTTTTTTCTTCGACAGAGTCAATCTTACAAAATATTTTAACCCAGCACATTTTTTCTTCGACAGTCAAATCTCACAAAATATTTTTATTTAACACACATTTCTTCATCGGCAGTGTTAAATCTGACAAAATGTTTCTACTCGACACACATTTTGTTCTTCGACGGAGGTCGTGCTCCAAAATGTTTGTGCGTATTGCTTCTGACTATGGGATGGAGCCAGTGCTCCAAAATTGTTTTATATACCTGACATTTTCGTTTTCAATGCAGTTTGTGAACAGAACAATATTGGAGCGTTCGCCACATTTTTTGTTATTTAAAATTCATTGCCAATTCGAGCTGAGCCTGACCAAGATTGAATAAACATAAATTGCACATTGTTTATGTCTAGTCGACAACAATGTACCAGCGGTCGTAGCAATTCTCGATCCGAATTCGGCTCGCGCGAACGAACTCACCCAAGCAATCGCGAAAATGTTTATTTGGGACCTGGAGCCATACAACATTGTAAATCGGCGAGGATTCCGTGCGTTAATAAAAACGCTGGAACCGAGATACGCCATTCCATCCCGGACGACCTTTTCCCGAGAGATCATTCCGGCTCTCTACGCACAAGAAAAAGAGCGCATTCGGCAGATAATTGCACGGGATATAGAGGAAGGTAAAGTATAGAATAACAAATTGGAGTAAATACGATTTGAAATTCGCGTTACTCAACATATTTTCATAAAGTTTTCTGAAAATATTTTTCTAAAAATTTCTTTAAAATGTTATTTTATTGTACACAATTAATTTTCATTTCATTGGATATAATTTAAGGCGTTACATCGGTTGCATTTACCACCGACGGTTGGACTTCGCGAGCAATCGAGAGTTACGTGTCATTGACAGTACACTACGTCACGAAGGATTTCGAACCTCGGAAGTTCACGTTGGCGATGACGCATTTGGTCGAAAGCCACACGTGCAAAAACTTGCACGATGTGTTGCTGGAAACCATTGTCGAGTGGGGGCTCAACAACGCCGCAATTACCTCGTTATTTTTTGTAACAGATAATGCGCCCAACATCGTTGGAGCCATACGTATGGGCACTGGGTGGATTCGAATCCCTTGCTTTGCTCACACGTTGCAACTCGTTGTGAAAGATGCCGTGAAGGTAATTTGCTACAATTATTGCAATATATAATATATAATCGTTATTACATTTTTGTTATGAAACTTATTGTGTCTTTTCTACTTAGGAATCCCCTGATTTCGCGACTACTTGTCGAAAAGCCCAAACGATCGTCAGCTTCTTCGCGCGATCGTCAACGGGACAGGCGAAGTTTTTCAACGCGCAAAAAAATCTCACGCCGGATCAAAACGTTTTGAAACTCGTGCAAAACGTAGAAACGCGATGGAACAGTCAGTATGACATGTTCGAGAGATTGCTGACACTGAGGAAAGCTCTATGTGTCGTTTTGTGCGATAGAGGTATTTTTTCCCTGCCCTGTTTATCGTAAAACAAGCAACCCGGTCGCCCCTGCGGGGCGCCGGGTTGTTGTTGCAGGGCTTCGCCCCCCAAACCCCCATTGGGGGGCTCCGCCCCCCAAACCCCCCGAAAATGACCCTGCGGCAAAAATGTCCCTTCGGGATATTTTTCCCTGGTGTCATTTTAAGGCACTAACGCGGTCGTCGCGCTCCGCGCTCCGCAGGGGGTCGTTTGGACGTCGCGCTTCGCGCTCCGCACAGCGCCGGTCGGACGTCGCGCTCCGCACGATGCCGTTCGAAAGTCGCGCTTCGCGCTCTACACGGTGGCGTTCGGACGTCGCGCTTCGCGCTCCGCACAGTGCCCTCCGGACGTCGCGCTTTGCGCTCTGCACGATGCCATCCGGACGTCGCACTTCGCGCTCCGCACGGTACCGTTCGGAGGTCGCGTTTCGCGCTGTGCACTATGCGGTTCGGACTAGAGACGTGAGCGGTATACATGACCGGTAATTTTACGATTAAAAAACGGTATGTGACCGGTGTTAAATTTACGACATCGGTAATAAAGTCATATAGTCTCTTAGTGATTAAGAATTCTCGTCAAGATACGGTGAATTTACGAAACAACGTTGCTGTAATTTTACCTAAAAATTCGTTACCGGTTATTTCACAACTATATAGACGCAGTTTACCATTTTTTATGGTGAATTCACCAAAAAAAATTTGTAACCGGTCAAACTTACGAGCAATTTTCGTGTCCGTATTTTCACAACACAAAGATTGTAGAAAAAAAAATGTGGATAAAAGACGGTAAAGGTACGTTAGTTTCATTGTCATTTTACCAAAAATAAAAATACCGGTATTTTCATATCTATATAATTCTGTGATGTTCAATGTCGGTTATTTTCAAAAAATAAAAAGTCATTCGAATCAATAAAAAATGACCCATAAAATGGTCAATAGAAAATGTGGAGTATAAATTTATCGCGTTCAGAACGCAGGCAGCGAGGCCACAAGAAATGACCAATTACAACGAGGACCCAAGGCCCTAGGATGTTGAGTTATCGGTCGGTATAGTAGTGATGATAAAATACTGACGATTGATATTCGATTTTTTTTTAGTCGATGTTTCATAAAAAACAACACCGAACGTCGATTAATCGACGAAGATCGCCCATCCCTACTATGTAGAATGCTATCCATTTTTTCGATTTCGTCAATTGACACAAAAATGTCCGTCACGTGACCGTTACTTTCGTGTTTCCGAATTAGGCGAGATGCATTTTGTGACGGTCATTTGACCGTCACAAAACCGTTTGGACCGTCACATGACGCTTGTCGAAATGACCGTCGTTTTTACTTCGACCAAATAGGCAAAAAAATGACGTCACAAAAGCGTCAAATGACGGTTATTTCTTGGTTTTCTGAACTATTATAAAAATTACCGTTATTTCAAATCTCTATGTGTGTCAATCGAAATGAGGTAAAAAAACACGGTGTCTCCAGTAAAAGAGTCTTCGAGCGTCTCGTCTTGGGCGGTAAGGTAGGTAAATGAACTTGTCTCGAGACTCTATCGTGTCTCTTGAAAAGGCGTAAATCGTCATTAAGTTCTACTTTCTTATTATAGTTAGATCATTTAACAATAAAGTGTAAAGAAGGGTTATCGTTAAAAAAAAAGATATAAGAAATTAATAAAACCGTGAACGCAGTGATAATTTGGTGATTACGATTGTTTTATGATAAATAAATTAAATCGAGAGATACATCAGCCACAGTGACAGGTGAACATTCAGAGACGAAAACAGACCAAAAAACAGCGAATGCAGTAATAAGATCCAGTGAAAATAAGCAAATAACAAATAATTCAATATAAAATATACATTATTCATTTATATTACCGATGTGTGTCAATCGAAATGAGGTCAAAACACGGTGTCTCCGGTAAAAGAGTCTTGAAGCGACTCGTGTCGGTCGGTAAAGTAGGTTTTGTCTACACTGGAACCTCTTATAGCGCACACCCTCATAGCGTACATTGGGAAACGTATCAGCGCTGTGATTCGATGATTTCGCGAGAGAGAGTGAGAGGCACGAAAGTTTCGCGTGCCTGATTGGCTCTTCACTTAACGTACATGTCCCCGCATTTCGAACGCTATGAGGGGTTCCACGGTACTTGGACTTGTCTCGAGACTAGAGATGTGGAATTACCGTAAAATCCTGGAGCGGTAAACTTACCAAAAAATTACCGTATTTTTGCCGTAAAATGACGTCATTTTTTTTCGCGCAATCAGATGTTGTGGAATTACCGTCACAAATTTTTTCGATAAACATACCGTAAAAATATGGTAAATCCAACTATTTAGATGTGGAATTACTGGTCACTTTTCTTTTTGGTAAATTTACGGTCACAAAAAAGTATGACCGGTCATTGACAACTAGATTGGTGTACAGCTCGTAATGATTTTTTTTTTTTTTTTTTTTTTCATGTATTATTATGAAATGCTGTATTCAAAGATAATTAATTATTCATTTATTGTTTGCACGTTTATCGAATACGTATTTTATTGTTCAATCACAAATTTATGGAAAGATAATTGTATATCAAGTTTTTTTATTAGGCGACACGCGCGCCACAGCTGTGAAATTTCAAATCACCACGACCATATCATTTTGTGACCGATGTGGTCATTTTGGACACGGTCACGTACCGTATTTTTACGGTAAAAATGCCGTAACATTACCGGTCACATTTACTGCTTACATCTCTAATTTTAACCTGATCAAGAGACGCGGTAGCGTCTCGAGATATGTACATTTACCTACTTTACCGACCGAAGACGAGACGCTCCAAGACTAGAGATGTGGAATTACCGTAAAATCCTGAAGCGGTAAACTTACCAAAAAATTACCGTATTTTTACCGTAAAATGACGTCATTTTTTTTTTAGCGCAATCAGGTGTTGTGGAATTACCGTCACAATTTTTTTCGATAAACATACCGTAAAAATATGGTAAATCCAACTATTTACATGTGGAATTACTGGTCCCTTTTCTTTTTGGTAAATTTACGGTCACAAAAAAGTATGACCGGTCATTTACAACTAGATAGGTGTACAGCTTGTAATTTTTTTTTTTTTTTTTTTTTTCATGTATTATTATGAAATGCTGTATTCAAAGATAATTAATTATTCATTTATTTTTTGCACGTTTATCGAATACGTATTTTATTGTTCAATCACAAATTTATGGAAAGATAATTGTATTGAAACGTTTCGCGTTTGTGTCATTTCGATTTTATCGCGATTAGGTTGAATTTATTTAGAACAGAGTTCATGTGCAGGACCGGAGGACGCAATTTGTTTGGGGGTTAGGAAGTCGCCTCAGATAACACTCTCATCCGAAGACCTGGTGCCTGGTTCATCACTGGAGACAGGGAATTCGTAGAGGTGTTAAAGTGGGTGGATGTCTAAGAGTTACGTTGTGAATTGTCAATCGGGGAAAGTTAATTATTTTGACGGAACTGTGGGATCGATTGAGACGCGATTTTTATAAATTGATTGTGTGAAGATCGTGGAGTTTGTTGGGGTGTACTTCCGAAAAGCGCATACCTCCGATCGATCTGAAATTTGGTATACTAACGTATTTTGACCTGCTGATCACGATTATGATAATGAAAATCTGCGCAAATGCAATTTTCGGTATGAAAAAAATAAAAAACATCGTTTAATGCCACTGCGCGTGATCGCGCAATACTGAAAGATGTGTGTATGTGTGTGTGTGTGTGTCTCTTTGTGAGTTTTTTCCGCTTTAGTAATCGAAACCCTGTGCCTATTTTCCGCTTTAGTAGTATTCGAAACTCAGCGAATATTTCCCGCTGTAGTAGCTTAAACGTTTTGAAATATCCTGCTTTAAAATGGTGGTGTTTTACGTGAATACATGGATAAATCTCATTAATAAAAAGGAGTGGCTCGTCGTCCGGCAATCGGGCGAATAACTGAGTGTTATTCATCCGATAAGTTTTCTTATAAGGGAGATTTATTCAAACAAACTCCCTTTTAGACACGAACCGCTCCCACATCACGCAGATGGCCCTAACGCGCACACGACCCTG
Source organism: Itoplectis maculator (assembly GCA_964034905.1). Lineage (NCBI taxonomy): Eukaryota > Metazoa > Arthropoda > Insecta > Hymenoptera > Ichneumonidae > Itoplectis > Itoplectis maculator. The sequence continues at coordinate 493,154 of CAXITY010000044.1, forward strand.
TGCGGAAATTTTCCGCTCACACACACACACAAACAACATACAAGTAATGCTTATAGACTTTACCTTCACGTGGTGCATTCTGGGGAAATCTAAATCTGGGGAAATCAGGAAATAGTCTAAATCGGTCAGTATTGCGCGATCACGGGCAGTGGCATTAAACGATGTTTTTTATTTTTTTCATACCGAAAATTGCATTTGCGCCGATTTTCATTATCATATTCGTGATCAGCAGGTCAAAATACGTTAGTGTGCAAAATTTGAGATCGATCGGAGGTATGCGCTTTTCTGAAGTTTATCCGTTTGTTGTACAAGTTTGGACGATAAGGATAACAAACGAGTCGTTGAAATAAAGACGGCAATTGCACGAAAATTAGATGCACGAGCGCGCGACGAGACGAGCTTGAAATTATTATAATTTCGCTGCTCGATATTCGTGACTTTATTTCGGCCGATTCGGAGAATTTCTCGAGTTAATCCTTTTATTGCCCTATTGTTCCGCGCCCGAGGTAAGCCGCCTATGACCGAACACGGCGTGCAGACCCGGACGGCTGGACTTGACACGTGCTCTCGACTGCGAGAGGATTCCACTGCTCGATCTTTTACTTTTGCGAAGGTCTTTAATTCAACAAGCAATTGTTAATAACGATCAGACTGTTGATATCAGTTCTGACAAATAACGGCTGGCGTATTGTGTGAGTGCAGAGTCTTTTTGGTCGACGCGGACGGAGGGGAGAGCGATACTCCAGCCCGTGCGCAAATTGCGGAATTATATTGGGGTTTTTGTTTATATGCGGGAGGGCAATTTAGGAGACGGATAAATAGTGTGCTATGATTATGACTTTAAGGATGGTCAGGATCGAAACTGGGTCAGTGGGACGAATTGTCTTGTGATTATTTCGGAAAGGATACTAGGCGGGTAATGCGGGTCGGATCTTTTCTGGGAATCGAGATCTGTTCTGGATGGGAATTATTTGCAGGGCGAAGCGATATCGCAGCGCAAATAATTTACAGGATGCGGGTACTTTTGTCGGGCGAAACAATATCGCAGGACAAAAGGTGGAGGAGAAACTCCTTCGTCGGGCGAAACAATATCGCAGGACAAAATGGAGGGACGTGATTCTTTGCCGGGCGAAACGGTATCGCAGGACAAAAAATTGTGGGAGTGGATTTTTGCCGGGCGAAACAATATCGCAGGACGAGAAGAATTATGAGGAATTTTGTCGGGCAAAACAATATTGCAGGACAAGAGATGGATTTTTCTGTCGGGCGATACAATATCGTAGGACACAAAATAGGGTGGAGGAATTTTTGTCGGGCGACACAATATCGCAGGACAAAAAGAATTATGGGGAATTTTAATGAACTAAATGAGCCTGGGCTATGCTCAGAGGAATCTTGTGGGCCGATACAATATCGGGGCACAAGATCGGAAATTATAACTAAATGAGCCTGGGCTTTGCTCAGAGGATTTGCGAGGATCACAGGAATATGACGCTCACAAATAGTAGGAGATGCTTTCGGTAGGAAAGTTGGAATTGAAGTGAAGCTTCGGGTCCTCGCGCAGCGCGCTTATATAGGCCGAATTCGACCAACGTTGCGCGTGGACCGTTGGTGACGCGGCCGAGCCAACGGCTTGTCCGCCCGCTCGGCTTGTTTACATGCCGAGCGGCTGTACGAACGGCCGATTTTAAAATCTTGGTCGGGGGTATGCCGTTACGTTACAGTATATAAAGTTTTTTTATTAGGCGACACGCGCGCCACAGCTGTGAAATTTCAAATCACCACGACCATATGATTTTGTGACCGATGTGGTCATTTTGGAAACAGTCACGTACCGTCCCAGTAAACACGTTTCGGAACAGCAATGTAACCTGGAAGTTACATGTGATTGTAACAATGTTACCCTTGTGATATGTCGAGGTTATGTAACGTAGGAGCAACTTGTGATGTTGCATTTGTTATATGGAGGTAATGTTACCGTTATTTAACATATTTATGTTGCAGTTGCATAACAGATGTTATGAAACTGCAACGCAACGTGCAAGTAACAATTGGGACGTCACTTTCGTCACAGGAACGCAATGTTGTAGTGATGTAACGTGGCAACATTACAAGATTGTTGCAAGAGTATATAACATCTATGTAACATGTATATTACAGTGGTTATATAACATCGTGAACATTCACGTTATGTAACTGTTATATGCCGTAGTTCCGTTACAGTTATGTAACGATGGTGTGTAACTGTAATGCAACATGTATGTAACGACTGCAATGTAACTCCAGCAATAGTTCGTTCATGTTACAGTTACGTAATGTGGTAACATTGCTAGAACGTTGCAAAAATATGTAACGTTTACGTAACATGCATATCACAGTAGTTATGTAACGTCGTGAACATGCACGTTACGTAATTGTTATATGCCGTAGTTCCCTTGCAGTTATGTAAGCAAAGTGAGTAACTGTAATGTAACACGTAAGTAACAATTGTAATGTAACTGTGGCGATGATTTAGTCATGTTTCAATTATATAACGTGGTAACATTGCAAGAATATTGCAAAAACATGTAACATGTACGTAACATGCATGTCACAGTTGTTAAGTTGCATTAACAACATGAAAACGTAGTTCCGTTACAGTCATGTAACAAATAGTACTTTGTGATACAAGGGCGAGAAAGCGGCCGTTACGCGCGGAGGTTAGGAAGCGGCGCACTCGCCAAATCGAGTGCTACAACGACACGAGGCGAAGCCGAGTGTTGTTTGTAGCACGAGAGGAGGCTTGAAATGTATTTTTTTACTTATGTGGTGTCGATTGAATACGTATCTGACAAATATTTCACTTGTTTTTATTTCAGCAAGAGCTGTTCTCGACTCGTGGTCATCGTCATGCCCAAATATTCAAAGTGTGTCGTCGAGTCCTGCGGCCACTGCCAACAGCGGCATAAAGATTGCATTTATGCAAAATTTCCAAAGGATATCGAGAGGTGTGTGTAAAATTATTTCCAATGTGCTTGCACGGTTGCATTAACTACAACTATTTCAATTGCTACGTAATTAAATGTTTACTTTCAGATGTCGCGCATGGCTGAAAGTCGTTGGGAATAGCGATCTGGTGTATCTGCCACCGGAGAAACTCAACGCCATTCGCTACGTGTGTGGGTGCCACTTCAGTGACGACCAATTTTTGAACGCAACGCGGAAGCGATTAAAGACGTCAGCGATTCCGACGTTATTCGACGAGAGAGTACAATCACTTGGCGATGATGTTCTCGGGGAATTTCCGTTGGCTCGAGACATTCCGAGGCAACCAACAACAACAACAACGGTAACGGTTCCCGCGCCGGTGGTGCCAGAAACAGGCAAACGATCGTTGCGTCTGCTTCTGCCAAAGGCTCCGCCAATACCAGCGGAAGAACGTAAAAAGCTTGATTCTGGAGAAACTGGTAAGCAAAAAGTTCAAGCAATAGTCCATACTTGCGTTGGGATATCTTTATTATATACTGTGTTGTTTATGTTTAGGTGTAACGTCTTTCAACGCAACTCCATGCAACTCTGACACCATGGAAGTGTCGGAAGAGTTGCGTTGCAAACAGGGACAAGCAACAACCGAAGCCGTTACGTTGCGGGACTTGCCTCGCTCGACAACGGACGAAAATACGAAGCGAAATCGACCATCAGGTATGTACCGAATGTAGAAAAAAAAAATTGAAACTCATTGTAGTGCTTTAGAATTATCGTTTTTCTCGAAATAAGCATTAATTTTTCGTGTTATTTTGCTTACACATGGGATATTTTTCTTCACGTGAATAATGACATGAAATAATAGATTTAAATATTTTCATTTTGGGAATGGAATGGAGTTTGGAATTTTCTTCGTCGATGCTGTTTTAGTCACACGTGAAGTTAAAGATGGATAAATATTAACACGAATGGGGCAGTTAAAATTATATTTTAATTTCGCATACTCGAAGCTTTGTTTTTGCATGAGATTTTTCACGATATATTTATTTCCGTTTATTCCGAATGATTATAAACATGAGCTGTTTTATGCGTTGTGCTATTTTATACGTTGTGCTATTTTATGTAATGGTGGAATCCAAATTAACGATAGTCTCATCTACTCCAGCGTCTCCTTAAACATTGAACAATTTTTTTTAAATCTTGTAAAGAACTCGAGAATCCTTCAGGTAATTTTTAAGGTAAGAAAAAAATCAAGCATACGAACGGTGCTGAAAAGATTATTTTGGCAAAATAATAATTGAACAATGTTGACAACTTACTGAAATAAATAATTGTTCAACAAGTTACCCGGCAACCTATTTTTTTTTTTTTTGTTATGAGAATGATTTCTGTTATGTTTGTTCTGAGAATGATTCTTCCTCGAACTTACGCGACGTTAGGTACCGCGATGCTCATACTACCTTAAATCGTTACTGACACGCTTTGACGCTATCGGTGATTGAAAATGGTCCTGTGCACTTCATTTTTGCGTACATCGTGCTTGTGCTTCAATACCGGCGTATCTGTCTTCACCACTCTACACAGCATGTATTCTTCACCATTGGTCTGCTTTTCGTTTGGATTATTATCAGGTATGTAAATTATGAAGTTATGTCCATGTTTTCAGAACAAAATAATTTACAAAGGACGAATATTTTACGGCACCGGAACATAAAATATGTTGTATTGCGGAAGCCATCATGCGGAAGCATGGAACGACAATATATTGTGAGATGTTCAAGGAAACCGCCTAACTCTTGTCGCCGCATCTCTTCGCCAACCTCTCCAAGAAGGATCACAATTCGGCAATTCCCCAGTGGCAATACGGACATTTCTGAAGAAAATAGTGAAAATATAGGAATTGAAAAAAATGTTACGAATTTTATTCCGGGATCTGAACAAATAGCGCGATATAACGATTTTGGTACTTACGTCGGTCAGAGTTTGTTCTCTATGACACCAGTGTTGGCCAATACCGTTATGTTAAAGATAAGAGAATTATTGGAGCTTTCTCGTAATAAGAATAGGGCTGTTTAAGGGCATGTGAAATACCGACTTTGCGCCTCAAAAGTTCGGAAGTGCCGTTTTTCGCAAATTATGCACGGATCGAAACAGAAATTGAAATATAGACGCTATAGCGTCTATATTTCAATTTCATTTATAAATAAATGACATAAGAAGTGAAATAAATAAATAATGGTGTTAACCGAGTGACATAACGTCCATAACCTCACAAATCATATCACTTGGTTAACATGTTCGGTTATTTTTTTATTTGTTCTTTTATTCAATGATGCATTAATTTATTCCACTTAGAGCGATAATTTTTACACCTAAATCATTTTCACAATAACATTTTGTATGATACACGTAGGAAACACTTTTTCTTGACTCCTGTGACTGCAATACTTGCCTTTGGCTCGTGCTGCAAGCTCACGCTCGTGAGAACAAGTTTTTTCTCATTTTGTGAGAAGTTAAAAAAAATATATTTCGTTTCAGAGCTCCCGCGAAAGCCACCCCGCTGGCAAAGAGCTGGGCGTATTTCAAGGACTCGCTACCGCCAACGCCTCATCTTCAGGGCACTTCTTGACGTGGCTCGTGAAGCTGAATACGATGGATCGAGACAATAAATAAGTGAATAGGTGAAATTTTACGAAAGTTAAAACGATCACACCGTTTAAAAAAAATTAACATTGATAAAAATATAACGACATTTTGTATAAAACATTATAGATTACGTGGACAAGTTCGGGATGGGAAAATTGGACGAGCAGATATTATATATAATAATCCGCGCATATTTTTTTTTAATTTCGGGCGTTTTTTTGGCACTACTCGATGTGCCCGAGATCACAAACGAAGAATATCACAATTATACAGGCATCGGTTGGATATTTTCGTAAACATTTCAGCATAAAGTGCTTTTGAAGAAGTGATGACACGTTCATTTTTTGGCCGAAATCGATTTTTTTTTACATTATTCTATGTGTCTGAGCTCACAAACGAAGAATATCACAATTATACTGGCGTCGGTTGAATATTTTCGTAAACATTTCAGCATAAAGTGCGTTTGAAGAAGTGATGACATGTTCATTTTTTGGTCGAAATCGATTTTATTTTACATTATTCTATGTGACTGAGCTCACAAACGAAGAATATCACAATTATACCTGCGCCGGTTGGATATTTTCGTAAAAATTCCAACACAAAGTGCGTTTGGAGAAGTGATGACATGTCTATTTTTTCAGTATAAATCGATTTTTTTGCCATCATTAAATGTGCCCGAGCTCACAAACGAAGAATATAACAATTATACCGGCGCCGGTTGGATATTTTCGCAAACATTTCAGCACAAAATGCATTTGGAGAAGTGATGAGATACCGCTTTTTTAGTTTAAATCGATTCGTTTTTTTATCATTTTTTCGTGCATACGAGCTCACGAACAAAGAATATCATAAATATATCGGCGTGAGATTGGATCCGCCATTTTGAATTCGGCAAATCTGATAACGGATTCGTAATCAGCGCCCTCGAAAACCCCTATCTACAAATTTTCACGAAAAAATACGGAACTCAGAAATTTTTGTCCGCCATATTGGATCCGCCATTTTGAAATTGGCAAATCTGATAACGGATTCGTAATCAGCGCCCTCGAAAACCCCTACCTACGAATTTTCACGGAAAAATACGGACTTCGGAAACTTGACCGCCATATTGGATCCGCCATTTTGAATTCGGCAAATCTGATAACGGATTCGTAATCAGCGCCCTCGAAAACTCATACCTACGAATTTTCACGAAAAAATACGGAGTTCGGAAACTTTTGTCCGCCATATTGGATCCGCCATTTCGAATTCGGTAAATCTGATAACGGATTCGTAATCAGCAACCCTAAAAACCCTTATATACCGCCTATCATGCAAATTCCATCAAACAAGTTAGTTGTGACCGCGTAAGTAGGAAATACCAGATAATTTTCGGCTTCAAGCCGCCATAATGGACACCGCCATCTTGAAATCCATAATTATTAGGTATGGGTTTTGAAGATTAGGGTCCATGGACGCGTTATATTGACCCCCCCCCCCCCCCCGGAGGGGTACCGGTCGAATTTCGATAAGAAAATGTTGGTAAAAAAAAATATTGGAGCGAAAAAAAGCGTTTTTTTTTTAAATAAACAAATAGAACATTGTCAAAGTACATTTTTCGAAAATTCTGATTACGGATTTGGAAAGCTGACAAAATTTCACATCTGATACAAGTACTGCTGATTTTTTTCGAGGCGGCTTTCATGGAAGAAATAACCGCTGAAAAATGGGATGAAAAAGTGTCCGTTCAGGACTTAATGGGTTAATCTGTTACAATATATAATAATTAATTTTGCATGGAAATTCGTATTATACGTACATTTTGCGTAATTACTACTTTTACTTAATACTTTTTTCTATAGGTGATAAGTAAGGAAATAAAATTTCAAATTATATGTTGTATAAAGGGTCAAACAAATGTGATACAGTAGAATAAAGTCGGCTGCGGACGCAAATTAAATATTAATAATAAGTCCGTTGTTTATTTTTTGTATTCATAATCAATTCAATTAAATGAGATATAAACTAGTGAACTTCTATAACTCGCGCCCTCGCACAAGAAAAATGAACATTACTCATTTCGAGAATTTACGATTTTAGTTGAACGTCCAAAACTCGATACGAAGTTATAATAAAAATAAACCTAAAGTAATCTAGCGGTCGGGCGCGAAGCGCCCGATCGCTAGTATAAGAATAATCATCCAGCAAATCTCACTGAGATGCCCCAAATAAAAACTAAAAAATTCAAAAGTAGAAAAAAAAACTTGAAAACTTCGATTGTCAATTGTATTCTAACCTATTTGCAAATGTAACTTATTAAAGTGATAACAATTATAATGTGAAACAGTATTTATTATTTAATGAACGAGAAATAAAGAGAATATGAACAATATAAAATATAATAAAGTGAAAACAAGCATAAACCTAAAATAGAATTAACAGAAAACAAACAAACAGTAACAATAAACAAACAATAACTGGGAATGATTCAAAACAAAAAAATAACATTTTATGTACAAAATTTCAGCTCGCTCCATCTCGCCGTTCGTGACACACACGCACACACACACACACGTACGGACACTTTTTCCAGACCATTTTTCTCAAAGTTTAAGGTTATATGCAAACATCGAAAAATAAATGTTTTCATAAACACACGAAGCAAAAAGGCGACGAGAATGGGGTTATATGTAAAGCGTTGAGAGAGGCCGTCATTATCGTCCAAGTTTCTAAGAGACTTTTGAATGCGAGCGCGCGAATCGCGCGAGTCCCATATCCCTCTAGTATATATCTATATACATGTCGACCCGGTAAGCAGCGAGTGTGCGCACTCGACTATTCTCGTGGGTTTGAAATTGGCGCCACACACCGCAGCCGGCCGGTTAACTTGCCGGTCGGTTAACGAATGAGAAAATCGGCCGGCCATTTTCATCGTCGTGCCAGTCGTGCGAGCGTTTGTTTGTGTGTCGCGGAAAGAAATCGTTGTGTTTCACTGGAGGCACGTTTTTTTCGTGACAGTGAGAACTTTTTAGCGAGCGCAAGTGTTTCATCGATGTTGGAAACGATTTTCAACATAGGAAGCCGCACGAGTATGCGAGGGACATTCGGATCGAGAAGGCCTAACCTCAAATTCCGGAACGTGTCAGGTAAGAAGTGAAAAATCGTTATATTTCACTCGGTGCACCGAACCCCACATTCGCGCCTCGCATTAAGTAAAATTCTAGACGATACTCGGCGGAAAAACATCTTCAGAGTTCGTGTGACAGCAACACTTGCCTTCGGCTCGTGCTGCAAACTCACACACGTGAGAAAAAGTTTTTCCGGCCCCGTATCGTAAGATACTATTTCTCCGTTAAAAAAAAATAGTGATTTCGGTTAGGATTTGGATGACCTCGGCGGGTCATTTAGATAACTCTCAAATTATCCATTTTCTGACCGAATTTTCGACAAATATCATTTTCAAATTGAAAACTGTCGACTCGGCTCGACGCAGATGCCGACAGATGCCGACTGAAATCCGCACTGCTGTAACCGAGAAGTTTCTCTTGAATATTTTTCTGTTGAAACAGCGAACAGTTCTACGCGTAACCTGTCAACTGAACACAGTTGACAGTCCGGGCGAGATTCTTGAGTCCGGTGAAGTCTGGGCGAGTGTCCCGGATGGAGTACGGGAGAGAGTCCCGGATGGAGTACGGGAGAGATTTTCTAGTCCGGGATTGAATCCGGGCGAGCGTTTCGGATGGAGTCCGAGAGAGATTCTCGAGTCCGGGATGGAGTCTGGGCGGGAGTGCCGAATGAAGTCCGGGCGAGAATCACTAGTCCCGGATGGAGTCCGGGACAGATTTTCGAGTCCGGGATGGAGCCTGGGCGAGAATCCCGGATGGAGTCCGGGAGAGAGTCCCGGGGAGGGACCCACTTGCGCACATTCCGATTGGACACAGACCGATTGGACACATAGGATTGGACACATCAATATTGGACACAAGCCCGATTGGACACATTATTATTGGACACATGCCCGATTGGACACATCAATATTGGACACAAACCCGATTGGACACATTGAGATTGGACACATGCCCGATTGGACACATGCCCGATTGGACACAAACCCAATTGGACACATCATTATTGGACACAAGCCCGATTGGACACAAAACCGATTGGACACAATCCCGATTGGACACATCAACATTGGACACACGCCCGATTGGACACATCATTATTGGACACAAGCCCGATTGGACACATCAACATTGGACACAAGCCCGATTGGACACATCATTATTGGACACAAGCCCGATTGGACACATGCCCGATTGGACACATGCCCGATTGGACACATGCCCGATTGGACACATGCCCGATTGGACACATGCCCGATTGGACACATGCCCGATTGAACACATGCCCGATTGGACACATGCCCGATTGGACACATGCCCGATTGGACACATGCCCGATTGGACACATGCCCGATTGGACACATGCCCGATTGGACACATGCCCGATTGGACACATGCCCGATTGGACACATGCCCGATTGGACACATGCCCGATTGGACACATGCCCGATTGGACACATGCCCGATTGGACACATGCCCGATTGGACACATGCCCGATTGGACACATGCCCGATTGGACACATACCCGATTGGACACATGCCCGATTGGACACATGCCCGATTGGACACATGCCCGATTGGACACATGCCCGATTGGACACATGCCCGATTGGACACATGCCCGATTGGACACATGCCCGATTGGACACATGTCCGATTGGACACATGCCCGATTGGACACATGCCCGATTGGACACATACCCGATTGGACACATGCCCGATTGGACACATGCCCGATTGGACACATGCCCGATTGGACACATGCCCGATTGGACACATACCCGATTGGACACATGCCCGATTGGACACATGCCCGATTGGACACATGCCCGATTGGACACATGCCCGATTGGACACATGCCTGATTGGACACATGCCCGATTGGACACATGCCCGATTGGACACATGCCCGATTGGACACATGCCCGATTGGACACATGCCCGATTGGACACATGCCCGATTGGACACATGCCCGATTGGACACATGCCCGATTGGAGACATAACGCGAGACAGACAACGTGCTCGCTTCGCTCGCACTCGTTGCTTTTCATTTATTTTTTCTTGTGGCCAATACAGCTATTTAAAATGCGCGCGATACGTGATGTTTCAGTGGCCATGACATCCCGAAATCGACTTTATATCGAAGTCGCTGCCGACCAACCAGAACGCTTGGTTGGCACAGAAGTGCTCGTGATTGGCCCTTATAACGGCTTAAAGTTTCGATAATTCGACTTTCGATGTGTCATGTACTTTTTAAGAGAGGCCTAGCAACAACGCGCTCGCTTCGCTCGCGCTTCTGTTATTTTCACATCGCATCGCTCACTACGACGTGCGCGCTACGCGCGCCCTGTTGGTTCGAATTTGCCGCTCTAAGTTTATGGACCATGACGTAGCTTCAGTATTTCGATATATTCGATTATCGATGCGCCATGTCCTCTTTAAGAGAGCATATATAAAAAATGGTATTCTGTCCTTTCGAGCTCCCCCCGCCACCGACGCTCGTTCCACGCGCATCCCGCCTTCCACCCACGATTTCCAGCAGTTACGCATCGAGATGGTGGTCCCGTCCTTATTTCAATGGACTATGTACGGGAGCTAGTCGCTGGTACGCCAAGTTTTTTGCATGCCAGTGACTACAGGGATTTTGCTTGGCAGCATTTGATTTGATTTTATTTTTGAAATTGCCACGAATTTTTGGTTTGATGGGATTGAAATGATTTTATTTTTGAAATTGCCACGAATTTTTGGTTTGGTGGGATTAAAATTGCCACGAATTTTTGGTTTGGTGGGATTGAAATTGCCACGAACTTTTGGTTTGATGGGATGCCCACTTTCTTTATACTTGGCGTACCAATTTTTGTTTCGAAGAAACATTTTTGGACTGATTTGCTATCTTTTTGAAATTTGACCTCATGAAAACCGACAGTTTTTTAATAGAATAGTAGCAGATTTAATCGTTAGCCTAGCCAGTGAAATATTCTATAAACATATATTCTGATGACGACGACGTTGTTTAAATGGTAAATCGTTGATGAATATCGAAGCAGTGCCCTTGCCCCGCACCCTTGTTGTATAACGTGAATCCTTGTCGTTGTCATTTTCGCCGTGATGAAATATCGGTCGCCCTCTCGGTCGCTCGCTCAGTCGCTCTCTCGGTCGCTCGCTCGGTCGCTCTCTCGGTCGCTCACTCGGTCGCTCTCTCGGTCGCTCGCTCGGTCGCTCTCTCGGTCGCTCGCTCGGTCGCTCTCTCGGTCGCTCGCTCGGTCGCTCTCTCGGTCGCTCGCTCGGTCGCTCTCTCGGTCGCTCGCTTGGTTGCTCGCTCGGTCGCTCTCTCGGTCGCTCATTCGATCGCGAGCGGAAAAGCCAACTCAGTCGCGAGCGTAGCGAGCGACTGAGTTGACTCTCCGCTCGCTCCCTCGTTTGCTCCCTCACTCGCTCCCTCACTCGCTCCCTCGTTCGCTCCCTCGTTCGCTCCCTCGTTCGCTCCCTCACTCGCTCCCTCGTTCGCTCCCTCGTTCGCTCCCTCACTCGCTCCCTCGTTCGCGTCGTCGGCGTCCTCGTCGTCGTCGTCGGCGTCGTCGTCGGCGTCCTCGCCGGCGTCCTCGTCATCGTCGTCGGCGGCCTCGTCGTCGTCGTCGGCGTCCTCGTCGTCGTCGTCGGCGTCCTCGTCATCGTCGTCGGCGTCCTTGTCATCGTCGTCGGCGTCCTCGTCGTCGTCGTCGGCGTCCTCGTCGTCGTCGTAGGTGTCGTCGTAGGCGTCGTTTAAAAATTGAAATAAAATGTAAAATAAAAAAAAAATACAATAACAAAAACGAGTTAATGAATTATTTTTTATTTAAAGCATTTTAAATTTGTGTAGTTGCTTGGGGGAGGCTTCGCCCCCTCCCCACCCCCCAGCGGGGGCTTCGCCCCCTGCACCCTTACAAGGGGGGCTGCGCCCCCCCTGGACCCCCCCCTCGTCCGGCGGCCGCCCACGCGTACGCACGGTCAGCGGAATTCCGCTGGCCAGCGACTGTGTACGCCGCGGGAGTCGAGCCGGCCAGCGACTGTCCGCTGGCACGTCGGGCCGGCCGAAACCTGACAGCGGTCGGCAGTCTCGCTCGACTCCCCGAGATGTGACTGTGTGTGCGGCCGCTCGACGTCACACGAATAGGCTCACCGACGCGGCGATCGTTGGTATGGGAAATGAAAATCGATATTTTCGCGAGCGCTTAGATTTTAGAAATGTCGATATATTAGCGATGGGCGAACGGATTTTATCGTGACAGGGCTCGTTCGAAAGAGAAAAAAAAATAAAAAATATGGGACCTGAAAACTTTTTCGTGCGAGAAGTACTTGCTGCGATATCGCAAGATACTTTTGAAAATAACGGAAAAAGCCCCAACTTCCAGTTAATAAGAGTAGCGGTAGCGCCTCGTCTCACGCGTCACATTTTTCTTTTTTATACTTGGCGTCGAGACGCTACCGCGTCTCTTGATAAGAGTAGCGGTAGCGCCTTGTCTCACGCGTCACATTTTTCTTTTTTATACTTGGCGTCGAGACGCTACCGCGTCTCTTGATGAGGCATTCCACATCAACATGGCCACTTCAAAACCTTAATATCTTGAATTTTTGTGCAATTGACTATGCTATAGTACTTTTTGAAACAAAAATATTGATATGTATTAAATTTATGTTGGCATTGATAGGGGTGACATTACAGGAAAATGCGATTTTTGCTTGTTTTTCTCTCTCTGATTTTATTACATGGATATAGTGTGTCGGAGCGAAAAATGGCTAAGAACAAATTTTGTCCTGTTTTTCGCAAGGATGACGAAAAAAAATGTTACAAGGCAAGATTTTACATTTTTAAGAAGGAAAAAAACCTATTTTAAACATGTAAATCGATTTTTGGGCGATTATGACATTTTTTGTAAATTTGAGATATTTGTTTTTGGATTCCTCAAACTTTTTTCAAAAGGCATCCGTCTTCTTCCTGATGGAGAAATTCAATCTAAAGGCTCAGCAAAAAAAAATGGAACAAAAATGTATGCAAAATTTGAAATAAAAATGTTATATAATGCGAGTATATTTCTCAATATTTATTTACAAAATATTCGCACCTTCAAGCGATATAATACGTTATGTAAGATTCAAATATTTCAAATCAGAAATTTCTTCTGATTTTTTCCATGGTTGAATGTAGTTGTTAGTTTGTATTCCTTCCCGTATACCTTCTCGGTTTTTACGGCTCCTTCCGATACTCTAAATTCCACACTCTACATCTCCTCTCCCCCTCATGCGGCCGCAGCCGACTTACCCCTACTGCATTGCATTTGCCGAGGGCCCAGGGAAACTGCGGAAAACCTGTGCCAATGCAGCCGGTGTCTTCGTAAGACCCCCGGCGTTAATGCGAGTAAACTCGAGCACGAACACCAACGGCCGTTACGAAGGCACCTTCTTTCCAGTGATCCGATGCCCCAGCCAATACACGGCTAAGTGGTACTCAACCAAGCGATGAGAACCGCTTGGGATCCACCGAAGCCGCACAATGACCGAACATTGACCATAGTAAGGTGGTTTTGGACTTAATATTTAAGGTGGATTCCGAACCACCGGGATCACAGAAAAAAGCACTTAGAAAAATCCATTGGTGCCCGACCCGGGAATCGAACCCGGACCCACTGCGTGTGAGCCCGCGCCCGAAACCACTCGGCCACTGCTCTCCCATGGTTGAATGTATTTTTCTTCGAGGCTGTCATCCGCGACAAAAAATGTAGACTGTGTGTTGGGTTCGTCTCGGCCGATGCCCGAGTTCGAATCGCGCGCCCGGGCCTCGCCGCCCGCGGCGGCGCCACCGGTCGGCGACGGTAGCGCGCGCGGGCGGAAGTGCGGCCGGTAGGAGAAGCGCCGGCGCGGCGTCGCTGCCGGTGGCGGGGAACGCGGGCCCGCCAGTCTTCGCCCGGCAGTCACAGCGAGCGGATCGCGTTGCCGAGCATCGTCACCCCTTCGCCGACAGATCGCGACCGCGCAGTTTTCGTCGTCGCATCGCGCGTGCCCCGCGTCAGAGAGGTCTCGGCCGCGTCGCGAGTCGTTTCCGCGCTGCCGACAAGGAATCGCGCGAGATCCGCGGCTTCCCGCAGCACGCGTCCGCGGGACGCTTGTGGGCAGCCATCTTGTGCGCGCTCGTGGCCATTGCGCGTCGTGCGTGATTAACTCGCCGTTACGAGTCCCCGGGCTGGGTTGGCGTCGCGGGCCCGTCGGAACGGGTTGTTTGTGTGTGTGCTGGACGCGGTGTGCATTCGGCACCGGTCCACGATTGCGACCACGTGACGCGGCGGTTGGACCTGGTGCCGGCCGCCCGTAGCCGTCGACGTTGGATCCCCGAGACGTCGGGACGCGTCACGGCAGTCGAGGGGCACGAGTCCCCCCGCGTGTTCCATTGTGCTTCCGACGTGTACGGACCCGCTCAGCCAGATTGCGCGCATAGGACCGGGTATTTGTGAGGTAAGAGAGCTCTCGAATAGGGACTTGTGCACAAGTTACGCGTTCGTACCGATTGTCGGCGTTAGTTTAAGTTCGCGTAGTGTAACATAGATTATTTCGTTTGTTTTTCTGGTTTTGTTATTGTGTTTCGCGATTTGTTGCGCGTTTTCTCGTGCGAGTAGTTACTCGCGATAAATCCGGTAATTGTCGTAATTGAGATTAGTTTATTCGTGATTTGTGTTTTTAAAGTTGTTCGTTGCATTACAATTAAGTCGTCGAAATTAATTTGTTGTATTGGTATATTTTAAGTTTCGTTTGAATAAAATCAATGGCTTGCGAGGGCTTTTCCTTCTAATCCGTGAAGGTTTTTACGCCCACGCAAGTCTCTTTTTGTTTACCGCGGAACATTGTGTGTGAATTATTTCATCTCCTTCCCTCGCTCCTCCATTAATTACAGGAACTCACAAGAAACCACTTCACTGTGTATATCCCGAGGATACACAGTCTGTCAAGACCGACGCCGTGAGGCGGCGTGGACTTATTAATTATTATATTTTATTGTTTGATTCTGGGTTACCACTAAAGCGCTAGGCGCACCTGGTTTCTGTAGGGTTAGGAAGTAGAGGGTTATGAAAGGTAATCGATAGATTAATTGACGGAAATATATTTATTTGACGACAATGGGTCGTGTACATTGAATTATGAATCTTATTACTACTTACAGTATTTGGTTGGTAGAGAGGCGGAGTTGGTTCAAACACGCCGAGTTCCTCGGGATATACACAGTCTAAATTTTTTGTCGCGAATGACAGCCTCGAAGAAAAATACATTCAACCATGGAAAAAATCAGAAGAAATTTCTGATTTGAAATATTGGAATCTTACATAACGTATTATATCGCTTGAAGGTGCGAATATTTTGTAAATAAATATTGAGAAATATACTCGCATTATATAACATTTTTATTTCAAATTTTGCATACATTTTTGTTCCATTTTTTTTGCTGAGCCTTTAGATTGAATTTCTCCATCTGAAAGAAGACGGATTTCTTTTGAAAAAAGTTTGAGGAATCCAAAAGAAAATATTTCAAATTTTAAAAAAATGTCATAATCGCCCAAAAATCGATTTACATTTTTAAAATAGGTTTTTTTTCCATTAAAAATTTAAAATCTTGTCTTGTAACATTTTTTTTCGTCATCCTTGCGACGAACGCAACAAAATTTGTTCCTAGCCATTTTTCGCTCCGACACACTATTTCCATGTAATAAAATCAGAGAGAGAAAAACAAGCAAAAATCGCATTTTCCTGTAATGTCACCCCTATCAATGTCACCATAAAGTTAATACATATCAATATTTTTGTTTCAAAGAGTACTATAGCATATGTCAATTGCACAAAAATTCAAGATATTAAGGTTTTGAAGTGGCCATGTTGATGTGGAATGCCTCATATAGAAGTATGAAATACTTTTTCTGTACCTTCCAAAAAATGGTTATCCTCATCAAGTTTGATCTTCATTATTTTATCGTACTATTGAATAACCAATGTCTGTTAACATAAATCTGCTTGTATCAAATTTGCAAATTTACTCTAAAACCCGATTGTAATGTTAAGTATTTTGTTTATATGTGCAGAAAGCCGAAACTGCGGCGCGGGATGCAGCGAAGTATGACGCTGGGATATATCTCCACAAACGACGAAGCAAACTGAAAGAAAATGAGAACAAAAGTCTTATAAGATCATCGTTATCATTCGAGGTATTCTCCGACGTATACATTTTGAATTCCATTATTGTATCGCACTATTGAATAATCAATGTCGTTTATCGTATATGGGTCATTCCACGGTACTTCAACCACCCAAATTTTCAAAATTGTACCATCACCGTGAAATTGCGTGAAGTGAAATACTAACACGTTAAAAAAAATTCTGACGGAGTTTAGGGCCCCTGCTAGCTTCCGGTCTCGAATAAAGCAAAAATTTCAGTTTTTCGTTATTTTGACGATAACTTCGCGAGGATTTATCAGAAAAACATTTATAAAAAACGAAAATTTTCAATTTTTCATTGTCTTTTAGAAATAAGCGTTGTATATATTGCCCTTCCACAAAATGTATTGTGGTGTCGAAGAATGAGCACTATGGCGGCGGTGAATTTTCATCACCGTAGTATAAATCCATTCGCTTTTCTGCCATCTCCGGGTCTCATTTTCTCTCTTCGGTTATCTTCTATATTATCTCCCTCACTGTTATCTAATGTTTCATTGCTCTTCCAATTGTACAGAAACATCAGTGTTATCTTTTTTCGATCCACTCGTTTCCTTTATCTCTGCTGTCTCTTATTTCTTCTTTCCAGTTGGTAGCATACCTGAGCAGATCGCGCACGTCCTTTATTCATTGATGCAAATGTAAAATAAGACTATACATATATTTCTAAGCTTGATTAAGCTGTGTCTAGATAAAGTGTTGTACTTAGTACAAAGCAATAACTGTGACGTATTTTCCTTATCTTGAGCGCAACACTAAATTTTAACCAAAAAAATAAAATTCAAAACTCAAAAGGAGCGAAACCGAAACTCAAAAAAAAGAACGCGAACTCGAAAATTTACGTCACCTTCGGCCGTTTGCCTCCGCGAGGGTAATGAAGTCCCGGGGGCGCCAGTTAATTTTTATATCGCCGGTATTAACGAACCGGATTAAAACTAGAGACGGCGGAACGACCGATCTCCGAAGGGTTAATTTTGTTTCGCCGGAATTACCAAACCGGACTGAACTGGAGGTCGACGGAACGATCGACCTCCGCAAGGACGAAACGAAAACGGAGAACTTAATCTAATTTTCACCACCCACGCGAAAGCAATACGTGAAAACAAGGCACTTTATCTCATCAAAACGCAGCGCAAGATGTTCCGGTCTTGCCTGTAACTCTAAACTATATCTCCGCCTGTTCTCCAACGTAATGCACTATCTCATGGGGTGCCGGGTTTGCACCGGACTTTGACGTATTCACAAAAATATCTCATCGAGTTTCTAGACTATTTGTTCTTCTAATTACCGTAAAACACACCACCAAATAGCGTTGAAAATCTCGATTAACTAAATCTGAACTGAACAAATCTGAACGTGAACTTTAATAAATTCTGATACGGCTAAATAATCGAATCGCGAAAAACTCACAAACTTGAGCTTAACGAGAGCTAGACGGTAATGTAAAAGTCAACAAGAGGCAGTGAAACGGGATCGATAACTACCAAAAATCGATATTGCTGAAGAAAATATAATTTTTGGTGTTCTTGTGACGTAGATTAAAACAAGTTACCCGGTCGCCCCTGCGGGGCGCCGGGCTGTTGTTGGGGGGCTCCGCCCCCCAAACCCCCCGAAAATGACCCTGCGGCAAAAATGTCCCTTCGGGACATTTTTCCCTGGTGTCATTTTAAGGCACTCACGCGGTCGTCGCGCTACGCGCTCCGCAGGGGGGGCCGTTCGGTCGTCGCGCTTCGCGCTCCGCTCAGTGCCGTTCGGGCGTCGCGCTACGCGCTCCGCACAGTATCGTTCAGACTGGAGCTGTGAGCGGTAACTAGTACGCAGTGGAAAAATATTCACTTGTTCACCTAAGTAGAGTTCTTCATTACCGACACATGCAGCTAACTGTATCGGTATATTGGAGTTCTCTAGAATTCAATCTATAGCCGCCTCGTTCACAGATAGTTTTCGCCTCTTAAGGGGCTGCTGGAGTAGATTTTTTTACCGACTGGTCGGTAAAAAAGTACGGTTTCGTAGTTTATGGTTTACGTCGTTATTGTATTACAAAAATGTCTCAAATTGCACAAGATTATTATATCAATGTAAGCGCATCGGCGTAGATTCTCGTTTTTCGTATGGGATTCCTGGAAATATTTATATAATACGAAAAAGGTGACAGTTGACAGTTCTAGCGGCCATATTGGTTTTCGATAGACTTACAAATTTACGATTTTCTTTGTTTTTCAAGCGTTTTCACCATAAATTCGAGTCTACGCTGATGCGCCTATGTTGATATTATAATCCTGTGCAATTTGAGACATTTTTGTAATACAATAACGACGTAAACCGTAAACTACGAAACCGTACTTTTTTACCGACCAGTCGGTAAAAAAATCTATTCCAGCAGCCCCTTAATATTTACCAGTCGATATCCACATGATGTAATGATTATTAAGCTTATTGAGAGACGAAAACTATCTGTGGACGAGGTGACTATAGATCGAATTCTAGAACTCCAATATACCGACATGGTTAGAAGCATGTGTCGGTAATGAAGAACTCTACTTAAGTGAAAAATATTTTCTGTCAAAATCCCATTCGGGAGAACGGACTTTCGAGTGTTCGATACATTCAGGCAAATGGTGCATTCGGGAACATTACAATTCTGTTGAAATGAAATTCGGTATTTTCATCCGTTCGGCATAAAAACTTTTCGGCGTTTTCACCGTTCGGCTAATAAATATTTCGGTATTATGACTCGTCGGATCTTTTCTCATTCGGGTGAACGGTCAATCGGCATTTATAAATTCGCGCGTTTAGTACGTTCGGCAATCGTATTTTTTGGTCGAGTGACGGCAAGCCGTCAGCGCGATTGCGGTCGCGGCGTGAATTATGAATCAGGTGACAATCGTGAAACACCTGAATTTGTTGGGTTCTATTTTTTTATAGTAGTTAATTAATTTAATAATTGAGTGTAAAAAAATGTTAGAAATCAATAAAATCATGAATGCAGGTGTTATATGGTAATTACGTGATGATTTACAATGAGTAAATAAAATTGACAAAAACATTAGCAGTGACAAGTGAAAATTTACAGACGAAACCAGACAATAAATAGTGAATACAGTTATGAGTGACAGTGAATAAAAAATAACGAATAATTTAATGAAAAATATACATTTCAAACATATATAGTTCCGTAGAGAAGGTGTCAATATGTTTTACGAATTTTGTGTTTAGGTTATGTTTATACTCATATTTCAGTTTGGTATATTAATTATGAATTAATAATACAATAAAACTGTATCAGTGCAATTAATAAATATAAAAATTGAAAAATCATTTCGGAATCAATTATTTTGACATTATAATATGTGGAATGTACAGCGGATAATTATTTTGAAGAGAAAAATATTATTGTTATCATAATTGTGAAATTAATTAAAATTGAATATTTTGATTCTATTATGGTAGGTAATCATCATTCTAAAATGATCTAAGGGCTAATATGAGGAAAGATACATTTGAATTAAGGTAAAATATGAGAACGCTGCAAGTTTTAGTCAAATTACTTTATTGACTGCGAAGACTGACAGCCGGACACAATTTTCAATTTAATGATTTGAGTGTCTTAGGTATTCACCACTTAAAAAGTGTGTAAGAAAAAAACTAAAAAAAGTGCATCAAGATTAAGTTGAATTAGAATTATGCAGCAAGTTTCAGCCAAATTCTTCCATCGATGGCCAAGATTGAGACCCGTATACAACTTGACGACCAAAAGTGCCAAATTTCTTCAAGTGAACTCCTGTATAAAATGATTGGAAAATTAACACACTTCATGGGCATACTTCCCAGTGCTAGACTAAGAAATATTCCAAATTTCAACTTGTTCGCTCTGTTCAGTCCAGAGCCACTAAGTGATACGGACGTCCGGGTAACACAAAATCTTGTCTGAAGGAAAAAATGTCTTTAGTAATGCAAATTCCTTATTATTTTATGTCAAGAATATGTATTTTAGCATGCTCAAGAAATGTGAACTAAAAAGTAGTGGATAATATAAAATTATATTAACATTTTCCTTAAAAAACGTATTTACACCCTTGGACAGCGAATTCAATAGGCACTCTTGGTGCGTTTTTTTAAAACGTGAGTGCCTAAAAATCACGTCACAAACATAAATCAAAGTGCAAGAAAAGAGAAGTTATAGCGATCATTTTGTTTTCTGCAGTTTGGTTTAGATTGCTTTCATTCCGAGTGAAACGCGCTTTATGGGTGGTTTTTCACAGAATTCTTAATCGATCGACAGAATTTAATTTTTTTAATATTGTGTTATTGACAGAAATGGCTTCATTGCGTTTTCTGGTGTAGAAAGTACTCCTCTTTTGTGCTGCATCAACTGGCAAATAACAGGAGCGTCTAGATGGATTTAGCTGCAGTACACGCCGCATTGTTACAAATTATAAACAAACATACTCAATATGCCGTCGTCCATTTTTTTATTGTCGTTTACTATTTGTAGTGAGGTGTGATCAAACATGGCGATTAAGGTACATGCATTTCGTAAGTCGATCGTTGACGAACCTAATTTTTATCTAATTGATATAACATTTAATTATTATTCATTTAGTATGTACCTAATGAAGAACCAATAATGGCGCTGTTGAAACACATTCTATTATGCGTTCATAAACGAGTGCTTTCATAATTTTTCTGTATTGTATCGTCAAGAGTACTTTGCGATCGAAAACAAATAAAAAACCTAGAGTCCTAACATTCATTTATTACCGATTCTTGTTATGTAACGTAATGAATTATGGCTACAATTCAGATCGAGAACATTATCATCACCGACAGTAATATAAAAGTAAATTATGTTATCGAAGTTGAAAATCTAATGAACCATTGCGTATTGGTTTAGGAACAGCAATTGACGAGAGCGTCGGTATCAAGCAATGCTGATTCAAATGCACAACAGAAGGTTGCACCGCAAGCCGCCATCAGTCGACGTGCAACTTATATTCAGGTAAGTTACTGAAAGTGTCCGACTCCCAGTGAAGAGCATGTATTAAGGGCATGTGAAATACCGACTGCGGTAATAAAAACTGTAATTAACGATTTTTATGCATATTTGCATTTACAGCTAAACGATCAAATTCATTCACTGCGGATATCACCAGCGCCGTGAATGAATTTTTTCGTCTAGTTCTTTTACGTAAAGCGGATTTTTCACTTGGTTTGCAAGTTTTCGCACACATGGTCTTAAGGCGAGGTGAAACACCCTCTTCCTCACCCACACCCAGTCGGTAACAAAACCGGAAAAACTGGAACTGGGAACAATTATTTTCACGGGTGCCAAATGTTTCTGGATAAAAGAAAAGTCCTACATCATGCAGAATTACCAGACGAATGATGTAGAACTTTTCGTTTATCCAGATACATCCGGCACCCATAAAAATAGTTGTTTACAGTTTTTGTTACCAATTGCGTATCTTTCAAAATATCATGTTATTACAATATAAAATTCTTTTATAGAAAGAAACTCCTCGTATAAAGACGCTTCCGCCGTGTCGCAATTTCAAATAATCCTTGTTCCGATTGACTGCTCCGTCGAGTCGTGAGAACTCAGCTGATCTTTCCTCGATGGTAAGCAACTTCTTAAGTGATATAAAAATCGCTCAACTTGTTAATAAATTCTCTCGCCACATGTTCGCTCCTCTTTAAGAGAATTTTAATTCAACTTTGTTTTGAATTTCCTTATTAACAAATGGGTAAGTCCTTGTTATGTACGTTATAATTACGTATGTCGGTATTACATTTTTGTCTGTTGTAGGCAAAAGAAGACCATACGGACTACGAAAAGGTGGCTGCGGACGCACTGCGATAATTGCAGCAGTGTAAGATGGAAAGGGACAAATACAAAGCAGAATGCGAAGAATTGCGCACGCTTTTGAGAACCAAACAATCAGAAATGAGCTCAAAACAGTATGAGAAAGATTTGCTAGTGGATATGGAGGAAAGCTTGAAAAATCATACAGAGAAATGCGTGACTGAAGTAGGAGCGAAAGCGACGTCCCTTCCAGAGCCGGTTGGGCATGTGAAACACTCGGACGCGCACCTCGAAGCTTCGGATATGTTTTTTTTTCGCGAATAATGGGCGGATTGATGCGAAATTTGGAATACAGGCGCCAAAAATGTGCATCTCGGGAATGAATTAGGCCGAATTTTGATTTTCGAAAAAAAAAATTACAGATCGATTACCGGCAGATTCCTGTAATCAAAAATTCGATTTTTTTTCTCATTTTTGGGCAAAAAATGAAAAAAGTGACTAATTCATTCCCGAGATAATTCAAAATCACGCATGAAACGTGCATTCCGATTTCGATTTAGTCACATTTTATAAGGAAAAAACATATCCGAAGGAATTGTCGATAACTTCGCGAGTTTTTTGCGTCTCTCCTGTCTCGCTAGATGGCGCTGATGGCGCATTCCAATTTTCTCACGAGCCCGCGCGGAGCGTCCATAGGCGCGGCAACCTTTTATTTTGCTGTCTCCACCACGCTGCGACTTCGAGTCGATTTTATATCTTTTTTTATATTACACTCCGAACAATTATACTGACGCACATTGCCGTTTGCAGCTTGCCATTTTCTGGCGCACATTTTTTACATTTGCATTTTTAGGCACTCACGTTTTTAAAAAACGCACCAGGAGTGCCTATTGAAATCGCTTTTCTAGGTCTAAATTAGGTTTTAACGGACAAAAATTGATATATTTCAAATGTATTAACTTTTTTTAGTTCAGATATCTTTAACATAGTAAAATACATATTCTTGACATAAAATAATAAGGAAATTGCATTACTAAAGATATTTTTTACTTTTACCCTCCTGAAAAAGATAATTCCGTTAATTGAAAGTTATTACAATTATCGCGACGGGTAGTTATTGCAACGATATTCACCTTGACGCCCCTAATATGTTCCTTCCTAAAATTCTCCAGTGGTAAAATAATCTGATCGTAGGCACGCTCAAGCTGCAAGAATTGATCTGTTATTCGTGTATCAATAGAGGACAAGAAAAATATCATTAGACCGTTGTATGCAGTAATTGAATCAGCAAAGTGCTCTATCGCGCATTCCACAGTACAACAATATTACACAGACTAAATAATTAGTCTGTGTAATATTAAGAGACTCATTCGCAGTGCGTGCTTAATTATAGTTGAGGACGAAAGAAATGAAAAAAAAAGAACGCAGAACGATTGGGCGAGCACTGCGAAATAATTGCCAGAAGCTTTTATAGTCCGCCCAGTGCAGCTACAGGAAGAATAAAGGCCAAACCGGAGCTTCGTGTCACGACAAGACTGACTTACGCACCGATAACGCGGTATTCACTAAAATAAAACGTGAATAAAAAGGAACAAAAGACTTCACCAGCGCACATCGAGACGAAATATCATTGAATCATTTTTATATAAGATCATTTCGGTTATTTCATATTTCTGGTATCTTTCTCTGAAAAAAATCGTGGCACTAAAATCGCGAGAGAAAAGCGTTTATATTCTCAATTTTTAGATAGAAACAAAAACCACACAACTTACTATTTTTGTACAAATCACGCGAGACAGCCAAATGCGTTGACGTTGAATGCAATTCGTGAGCGACAAGTTCATTTCATTTTGTACGCGACTGGATTTAATCGTTCGTCAACGATTATCCAAGTCTTTTATTTCGTCTTTCGTTGATTTCGTGCCTTTTTACAATGATACGCTACAGACGAGTACTTAAGAGATATAGAGTTAATATTTTATATTTATAATCATCGATCCTCCCGTGGCATCGACGCGCTTCGTTCATTAGTTTCTATTCTCATTGTACTATTTAATGTCGCCGAACATTCCTCGAAAAGAAGAAAGAAATTTTTGTTTTAATTAAGTCTCTGCAACTTTGAACCCAAATCTCGACTATGTGGTATTCGAGTTACTTAAGCAACTTTTTACCGATGTTTTAACGACGAATCTATACTTAGATTGCGAACAATGTAACATTATCATTGTGGCGAACCGAATAGACCAAGGATTACAAATGAAACATTCGATCTTTTTTACAGTTCCTTCCTCCTCTTCTATACCACAATTGCGCATATCAGCGAATAATGTCACAGTTAATTAACAATTGCATTAAGTGAGGATTCGAAAAGAAGCAGCGGACTTGTGTTAAGCATTTTATTGCAGAGAATTGCGTTTATCAGCGCTACGAAATATTGTAGAGAGCAGCCCTGATTAAAGGATCCTATTAAAACCAATTTAATGGACAAAAATCCGATTGAAACTATTTCAATCCGATTGAAACTGATTAATTTTCAATCGGAATTTTGTCGATTTAATCGGTTTCTATCAGTTTTAATTGGAAATTCTAAGCAGGGAGTCCTCTTACAGACTCTGAAGATAAAGACAAGGGAAGACAGACTTTGGGCTCTGTGTGATCTCACTTTCACTGACACGTTCTCACTATTGTGAGAATGTTCGTATCGATAGCGGCAGCAGCATCAGCAGCTGCAGCAGTGACTAGGATGTTTGGTGTCCCGCAGTTGATTAACGGAATGTCCAAGCGGAGCGAATGAAAAGAGCAGATTTAATTGTAAAACTGATGATCCAGAAGTAGCTAAATTGCTTTGCCTCTTGAGATACTGACAGTCGAGGATGATAAATCTGCGACGGAAGAAAAAAAGGAAAAAAATATTAAATCAAATTAAATCGAATTAAATCTGTCACGTACCTCACTTCTCACTCAAAAATCTTTTTCACCACGATGCCTGGATGTTGCCGCTTGCACCACAAAAATGACACTACTGCTCCAAACCTTTCTAACCGCCACCCTTCCCCCCCCTCACAGCATGCTGCACCCGAAACACTACACCGCCCATTACCTTATAAGTCCTTGCTGACGTCGAGAGTAGGGACACCAACCCTACACGTGATACCCATTCGAGAAATAGGCAAACCTCCTCTAGGCTCACGCAAATACATTTTTATATCTTTTCCTAGTAAAAGAGGCACCGGTAGGAGAACCAGGGTTACTGATTTAGCCTTCCAAAATATCGACTCCCGAGTTCTCCGTATCGGCGCAAAACAACAGACACGCGTAGCTCTATGAGAGGCGGGGGAACGCTCAGCCACTTACGCTTAACACTAGGCGCTGTTGCTGATGCTAAAAAGAGCATCATACACTGCATTGATAACTCCCGAAGAAAAGAACTGAGACTCCGCCTCCCTATGGAGCGCCGCATTCAGAGCCTACCGAAATATCTATTTTTCTAGCGAGCGACCAATGTAACCCCTTCCTCGCGGTCCCTTCCTCGCGTCAATGCCCTTATTTGTAAAGCGCTCCCTCCCAGAGATTCAGAGCTCATTGGAGACCTATTTTCTAGCCCGAAACCAAACAACCAATGTAACTCCTTCTACTCGTCCGATATCCTTATTTGTAAAACGCACCACCCGCAGAGGTTGGAATCTATTGGACAACTATTTTCTAGCCGAAAAACAAGCGACCAATGTTAACCCTTTGCATTTGTCAATGCCCTTATTTGTAAGACGCATCTCCTGCAAAGACTAAAACCATTGGATGACTATTTTCCACCCAAAGAACCAAGCGCCTCCTCCCTCTCGTCGATGACCTTATGTGTAAAGTTCGTCTCCCGGAAAGCTCGAAAATTACAACAATATCTAGAATAAACATTGTTATTCCCCGAAATGCAACAACAAACTGTAAACCCCTCCACTCATCGATGCCCATATTTGTAAATCTCACCTCCCACGAAGCTAATATTTAAACCGCGGTTCTTAGGCAAAATTAAGTCAGTCTACGTCCGGGTTTGAGAGGCTGCATCTCGGCAGATCGTCTTCGTTCGGAATAATCATATTGCGAGGCGCGGCTTCACTGTTAGCTGAGTGCAATTTATTCTGTCCTAACTTTAATTGAATTGTGAAACTTGGATCGAATTGTGAATCCTGAATCGAATTGTGAAACTTGAATAGAATTGTGAAACTTGAATCGAATTGTGAAACTTGGATCGAATTGTGAATCTTTAATCGAATTGTGAAACCTAAGCGAATATTGTGAATAGTGAGATAGTCATCGCGGTGACCGCGACGACTTAAATATTGTGCCACGAGAGCACACAGCGAACGTCTAAAAGGTAATTGTCAACGATTTGTATGGAATGTTTTGTTTAATAAATTACGTAATTGCATCATAAATCAACTAACGTCTCTCCTTTCCAACGGGACAAGGTCTCTCGAGATCTCCAGCATTTCCCACTCCCCCTTACGAAAATCCTGAGATAACGTAAAATCTAGAGTCGCGTTAACCGCTCGGCGCGATTCCCCCTTTTGTGCCCGACGTCTCCGGACGTCACAAATCTTTCAATACAATTATTATTATTTCAAAGAAAAAGCTCTAACTGCTGACAAATTCTCCAATGACCAAATGAAAAAAAATATTACCCAACTTCCAGTTGACACGTCAATGTATTGTTTGCTGCCATGATGATCTTGTTGACGTTAGTAAGGTCAGGGTCTTTTGTTGTTGTCCAAAGCAGAGTTGAGATTCTGATTCATACAGCGTCAACCGGATTGTCCAGTACGATCCACAGATGATCGGTTATGTGTCCAATCGGGCATGTGTCCAATCGGGCATGTGTCCAATCGGGCATGTCTCCAATCGGGCATGTGTCCAATCGGTTATGTGTCCAATCGGTTATGTGTTCAATCGGGTTTGTGTCCAATCGGTTATGTGTCCAATCGGGTTTGTGTCCAATCGGGCATGTGTCCAATCGGGCATGTGTCCAATCGGGCATGTGTCCAATCGGGCATGTGTCCAATCGGGCATGTGTCCAATCGGGCATGTGTCCAATCGGGCATGTGTCCAATCGGTTATGTGTCCAATCGGTTATGTGTCCAATCGGGTTTGTGTCCAATCGGTTATGTGTCCAATCGGTTATGTGTCCAATCGGGTTTGTGTCCAATCGGGCATGTGTCCAATCGGGCATGTGTCCAATCGGGCATGTGTCCAATCGGGCATGTGTCCAATCGGGCGTGTGTCCAATCGGGCATGTGTCCAATCGGGCGTGTGTCCAATCGGGCGTGTGTCCAATCGGGCGTGTGTCCAATCGGGCATGTGTCCAATCGGGCATGTGTCCAATCGGGCATGTGTCCAATCGGGCATGTGTCCAATCGGGCGTGTGTCCAATCGGGCGTGTGTCCAATCGGGCATGTGTCCAATCGGGCATGTGTCCAATATTGATGTGTCCAATCGGGCTTGTGTCCAATAATGATGTGTCCAATCGGGCTTGTGTCCAATGTTGATGTGTCCAATCGGGCTTGTGTCCAATAATGATGTGTCCAATCGGGCTTGTGTCCAATGTTGATGTGTCCAATAGGGCTTGTGTCCAATAATGATGTGTCCAATCGGGCTTGTGTCCAATGTTGATGTGTCCAATCGGGATTGTGTCCAATCGGTTTTGTGTCCAATCGGGCTTGTGTCCAATAATGATGTGTCCAATTGGGTTTGTGTCCAATCGGGCATGTGTCCAATCGGGCATGTGTCCAATAATGATGTGTCCAATCGGGCTTGTGTCCAATGTTGATGTGTCCAATCGGGCTTGTGTCCAATCTTCATGTGTCCAATATTGTGTGTCCAATCGGGCTGTGTCCAATCGGAATGTGTGCAAGTGGGCATCACTCGAGTCCCGGATGGAGTACGGGAGAGAGTCTCGGATGGAGTACGGGAGAGAGTCCCGGATGGAGTACGGGAGAGATTTTCTAGTCCGGGATTGAATCCGGGCGAGCGTTTCTGATGGAGTCCGTGAGAGATTCTCGAGTCCGGGATGGAGTCTGGGCGGGAGTGCCGGATGAAGTCCGGGCGAGAATCACTAGTCCCGGATGGAGTCCGGGACAGATTCTCGAGTCGGGGATGGAGTCTGGGCGAGAATCCCGGATGGAGTCCGGGAGAGAATCCCGAGTCCGGGATGGAGATCGGGAGAATTTTCCGAGTCCGGGATGCAGTTCAGGAGAGCTGCCCGAGTCCGGGATGGAGTCTGGGCGGGCGTTCCGGATGGACTCCGGGAGAGATTCTCGGTTCAGGGATCGCGTTCGGGCGGAAGTTCGGGTAGTCCGCGCGGGAGTCCCGGCAAACTTCGGCATCGGACCAAATGCCGAAGTTTGCCGGGACTCCCGCCCGGTCTCCCGCACGGACTCCCGCCCGGACTATCCGGACTCCCGCCGGGACTTCCGCCCGGACTTCGGCCCGGACTCCATCCGGGAGTCCTTCCGGGACTACTTTTTTCCGCGCGGGAGGTAGCAAACGTTCACGGTCACGTAGACGAAGTAAACATGGCCCTCGTCGCGGCGATAACCAACGCCGCCTCGGCGGTAGGTATGAGACAGCGAATCGACTCCCGCCGCAGCAATAACAACAGCCGTAACCCATGGTTTGACAGCGAGTGTCACCGCGCTAAGGCAGCCGCGAAGAGTCAGCTGAAAATATGCGAGCGAACGAACTTCGAAAAGGAGTCGGTCTCCTTATACACACGGTTAAAAAATGCTTATTTTAAAACGCGCTTAAATAAGAAAAAGAATTTCTACAAGGAAATACTGAACGTCATGGCAAATTCGAATTCATCCAGCACTTTTTGGGAAGCGGTAAACCGATTCCGTCGCAAGCCAATCGTAAATAATACCATTAATCGCGATGAATGGTCGAGATATCTAGAATCCATTTATCCGCCGCGGTCGATCACCCGTTTTCAACTAACAGACGCACGTCACCCCTTCTTAGATTCAGAAATCTCACTACAGGAATTAATAGCTAGCCTGATCGCGGCAAAAAACAATAAGTCACCGGGAGCAGATGGCATCCCGAACGAATTTTTTAAACACCTCCCTCAAAACTGGCTACTATTTATCCAGGTATTCTTTAATCGCATACTCGAAACCGAGAACATTCCGGAAATGTGGTGTGAATCCGTGTTTTTCATGATTTTTAAAAAAGGAGACGCACACTGCCCCTCAAATTATCGTTCTATCGCGTTAATTAATTGCATCGTCAAATTATTCACATCAATACTAGCGAATCGTTTAACCCAGTGGGCGGAAAGCAGCAAAGTACTTCCCGAATTTCAGTCCGGATTCCGAAAGGGCAGAGGATGTTTACATAACATCTTCGTGCTCAACGCGTTAATCCAAATACACCTAGCAAACCCAAAAAGCAAAGTTTTTGCGCTGTTCGTCGATTGCTCGCGAGCATTCGACTCGATAAATCAAAACAAATTATGGGCAAAACTTTTCAATCTCGGCGTGAGCTCAAAAATAGTACGTATACTAAAAAACCTATACGACCGAGCGACGGTTGCGGTGAGAACCGGAGACGGATTCTCACGGTCGGTCGAAATTTCCCAGGGAGTGATGCAGGGAGAAATATTAAGTCCTTTGCTCTTCTCGCTCTTTATTAGCGACCTTGAGCATTATTTAAACGCCAACGGATGTAGGGGGCTCTCGGTCAACTCGAATACGGAAATCCCGCTGCTAGCGTATGCAGATGACCTCACGCTTCTTTCTGACACCCCGACCGAACTGTCACGGAAATTAAAAGCATTATACAACTACTGCGAGGAAAATTCGCTTACAGTAAACGTCGCAAAAACGAAAATTGTAATTTTCCAGAAAGGGGGCCACAGAAGCTTAGGGGCCAGACACACATGTTTCCCCTTCGGCAACAGTAATATAGAAGTAACTACCGATTACCTGTACCTCGGAGTACTTTTCTCGCAATCAGGAGTATTTTTAAAACAGTGTGAGAGGGCTGTCCACGCAGCGAACGTGGCGGCGGGCGCAACACTTAAAATAATTTACGCCTCGAAGGCGGACGCATGGTCCACAGTCTCGAAGCTATTTGATAGCCTGGTTGTAAGCACCATCATGTACGGGGTGCAAGTATGGGGTCTGCGTTACCTGCCGCATTTAGAAAGGGTCCAACTTTTCTTCTTCAAGAAGCTACTGCAACTACCTACCTGTACACCAAATTACGCGTTGCGCCTGGAATGTGGCAGAAATCGTCTCGCTAGCTCGATACTCAAGCAATCGCTCAACTGGGTAAAAACTATAAAAGAAATGAGCAGCGAGAGATACCCCAAGCAGTGTCTTGCCAAGCTCACAGCGCTCGCAAACAGAAGAAACTGCAGCGAAAAGTATAACTGGTGGGCTCAATTCCAAAGCATTCTGGGCAGCAATAACTTGGTATTGACATACGAGAGTAGGAACCACAACGAATTTAAGGCAGCAATCCCAAAATTGATAAACGACTACGTCGAAACACAGATGCGAGAAGACCGCGAGCGCCTCGCTAAGTCGCAGTCGTTACAACTCCTGCCGCACTTGAACCTGCAGGCGGGTCCGCAGCCCTACCTGCTGATAAGAGACCCACAGAAAATGAAACGCCTTATAGCCCAGGTTCGACTGTCCGGTGCATTTAATTGTAGATTAATAGTTGAAGGAGCGATACACGTTCTGGAACCGATGTCGACTTGTAAAGCTTGCGGCTCCACCGACCCAAACGATATCTATCACTTTTTTATTACGTGCCCAAGGCTCAACTCCGTAAGGGAATCGGTTCTAACAATAGATAACCCGACAGCAGCCCCGAGAGACGAATGGCTCAGACTATTAACATCGCCGGACATCTCCGACATGAGGAATGAGGTGTAAATAAAAGGAAAATAAACAATATAAACAAATCTAGTTCAAAATAGGTAAGAGTTTAAGATGATATACGAGGCGTTTATTTCTAAGTTAAATACTAAGTGGATTTATAATTTAAAATTAAAAAAAAAAAAAAAAAAAAAAAAAAAAAAAAAGGGCATGCTACGGTCTCGGCCATATAATAAAAACAAATGAAATGTAAGGAACCTCTTTGTACGAAATCAGATGATCTCACGACAAATAAACATTCTATTCTATTCTATTCTATAACCTAAGGGACAATTTGTCTAAGCAGATTTTGCTCGCGACGGAAGAATTTTCAACTCGCACGCAGGACATCCGATTATTCCGTTGGGTTTCATTAAAGTGGAAGTTGAGTTCGAGGGGAAGAATCAGGAATTACAGCTTTTTGTTTTACGGGGTCAGGGTCCACCGATTTTGGGGCGTTTGTGGATTAAATCTTTGCAAATCTCAATTACGGGGAAAATTAGCGAACATTCTGAGAACCTGAATATCGTGACTCCGGTTAATGCGGCTGATATTACTAAATTATACCCGACAGTTTTCACAAATAAGCTTGGATGTTACACTCGAGGGAAGTTTGCGTTGCATTTAAAGGAGAATTCTCGTCCAATTTTTTGTAAACCGAGGCCGATTCCATATGCGTTGCGCGAAAGAGTGGAAAAGGAGCTTGACCGACTTTTAGTAGAGAAAATCATTGTGCCAGTCGAGACAAGCCAGTGGGCAACGTCTATTGTACCTGTTCTAAAGGAAAATGGTCAAGTGAGAATTTGTGGGGATTATAAAATCACACTTAATGCACTACAGATCGACGCCTCATTGTACGACAGGTATCTCTCCGGCTGAATTACACATCGGCAGATCAATCCGTACGCGCTTGGATTTAATTAAGGCTTCGGTGCGTAAACACGTTGAAATGAAGCAAGAAAATCAGAAGCGTTATTTCCATGGTAATCGTAAGACAGAGTTTAAAAATAATGACACTGTAATGGCCAGAGATTATAGCAATAATTTGTGGTGAAAGGCTGAAATCATTGAACGTTTAAGTTCGGTCACTTATCGAGTTCGTACTTCCGATAATCGCGTGTGGAAGCGTCATCTGGATCAATTGAGACCCTGTAATTTAGATTTCGAAGTGCCACTCATTGCTCGATCTCCGGTTACCAGCGCGCCCGTAGCTAACGATGTTTCCTCTGCATTAATTCTCAGAGATGAACCTAATTCGGCGATAATAATTCCTCCTGCGCAGGAAAACGTGGATCGGGCTTATATTGTTAAACTTGTAATGAATTTATTTTAATTTTGAGGACAACGTGAAATTTATATCATAAATATATTCGAATTGGTATTTTGTCGATATAACAATTAAATAAAATACACAAATGATTAAAAACACGGGGACATTTAAATTTATATGAGTTGGCATTTAAATTGATACAGTTATTATCTAAATTTTTAAACTCGAAAATAACATTTTTTAAATATATATATATTTTTATATGTCCGCAATATAATTTTTTTATAACCACTCCAAATCAGTCACTCAATTCCATACAATATGCAAATAAATTATTAAATTTTCAGAGACAAATTATTTCAAAGATTATTAGTAAGAAATATTAAGACAAGCTCAATTTCCTCCGGACAGTTAGCGTTGTACATAGACAACTCGTACGAAAACACAAAATGTAAGATATACTTATCATTTGAGATTATGAATTGCACTGCTGGTCAATGTACTTCAATGAATAATACCTAGGCCCAGGATTTATTACGACCGAATTGTAGGCGAACCTCGAAATATTTGCGACCGTACTCGTCGACTGTCCGGCAGGAAAGAGACCGAGCAAACTTGCGTATCCCAGCGGGTACCGATTTGACCGAATCATTACGCGACTTGATTGGTCTACGTGGGTCATTCGTGTTCGGTACCTCGGTAATAATCGCGGTTACTCGGGATCCTTGCGCATTGGCGCGTGGATTTAAATTACTATTTCTCACATTATCCCCCTTTTGTAGGAGGATTCGTCTCGAATCGAGTACAAACTTTTTTAAAAAGAAATCGTTATTATAAATGCACAGAAAAAAAATATTTACATTTACATTCATTCTCATACTACACACACTCAAACATTCCAAAATACATCAATTCGCTTTATCATTTATTTACTAATTCTTTGCACGGTATATGTCGCATGTGGAAAATCGTATATAGTTCTATTGCGCTTCTTACACTAATTTTTCAGTTCGTTATTACTCAAAATACTCAATTTATACATTATCTTAAAACCGTTTTATCGCTTCACTTCATTGTATTCTCATTAAAATTCGCATTTATATCATTTTTATACTTAGGTTCATTGTTATAATAGATATAAATATTTTTTTAAAATTATTATTATTATTTTTTTTTTTACAATATATATACATCTATATTCACTTAAATGAATATAGTGTAACGGAACGTCCTATCCCCTGAAGGGAATTTGAATTCGGACGTTCGTACACGGCCGTAGCATGTAAACACGCCAACGGGCGACCAAGCCGTCCGCGCATCGGCGACGCCAACCGTCGCGCTACGTCACCAACGGCTCGCCCGCGTAGAGTGGGGACACTCGCTCTATATAAGCGCGCCGCCCGTGGACCACGAAAGCATTCCAATTTCCACTTTCCTATCGAAAGCATCTCCAGTATCCATTTGCGAGTATCATTCCTCGATACCCGCAAATTCTCTGAGCAAAGCCCAGGCTCACCTAGTTCATTAAGACTCCTTCATTTTGTCCTGCGACATCGTGTCGCCCGACAAAAATTTCCCCACCTTGATTTTGTGTCCTGCGATATTGCATCGCCTGACAGAAAATTCAGCATCCCCATTTTTGTCCTGCAATATTGTATTGCCCGACAAAATAATCCTTTATTCCTCGTGTCCTGCGATATCGTATCGCCCGACCGAAACTCCAGAACCTCATTTTTTTTGTCCTGCAATATTGCATTGCCCGACAAAACTCCCATCATCCTTCGTGTCCTGCGATATCGCATCGCCCGACAACGAGAAATCCGGCCTCTCCATTTTGTCCTGCAACATTGTGTTGCCCGACAAAATTGGTCCTCCTCTTGTCCTGCGATATCGCATCGCCCGACAACGAGAAATCCGGCCTCTCCATTTTGTCCTGCAACATTGTGTTGCCCGACAAAATTAGTCCTCCTCTTGTCCTGCGATATCGCATCGCCCGACAAAAATCTCCTTTTCTTGGCCCTGCGAAATTGCATCGCCCGGCACGGAAAGTCCCCTCCCCGCTCTGTCCTGCGATATCGCATCGCCCGACAAAGGGACCTGCATCCTTAATATTATCTGCGCTGCGATATTGTATCGCCCTGCAAATAACTCCGAACCAATCTCGATTCCAAGAAAAGATCCGACCCGCATTACCCGCCTAGTATCCTTTCTGAAATAATCACAAGATAATTCGTCCCACTGACCTAGTTTCGATCCTGACCATCCTCAAAGTCATAATCATATCACTCTAGTTATCCGTCTCCTAAATTGCCCTCCCGCACATAAACAAAAACACCAAATAATTCCGCAACTTGCGCACGGGCTGGAGTATCGCACTCCCCTCCGTCCGCGTCGACCAAAAAGACTTCGCACTCACACAATACACCAGCCGTTATTTATCAGAACTGCTATTAACAGTCTGATCATTATTAACAAATTGATTGTTGAATTAAAGATCATTGCCTAAAATAAAAGATCGAGCAGTGGAATCCTCTCGCAGTCGAGAGCACGTGCCGAGCCCATCCGCCGGTGGTCGGCACGCGTGGTTCGGTCATAGGCGGTTTACCTCGGAAGACGGAACAATAGGGCAATAAAGGGATTAACTCGAGAAATTCTCCGAGTCGGTCGAAATAAAGTCTCGAATTTCGTGCAGCGATATTATAATAATTTCTGATATCTGCTCGGCGTAAGATCTCGTCTCTAATTTCTCCAACATTCAACGTTGTTTAAACAATTCGTTGCAGATCCTTATTGTTCATATTTCTGATCTTAGTCGTCCAGTCTATCGCCCTGCCAATAAAAAAAATCCCATTTCATTTCGAGTCGTCGTTCTGTCACAATAATTCAATCTTCCGATTTATTTCATCCTTCAGGTCCAGTGATGATTCTCGTTCGAAATAAAGTAGAACGTCTGAGGACTTTAAAATTAAATCTCTAAATTAGAATCTCTTGAAACTCGACACGGATAAACGAGTATTTTGGCCTTGAGCAGTGCAAGCTCCACGTGCGAACGTCCCGTAAGCACGTGAACTTAACGTCATTTATTTTTTTTCTTTACTTTCGTCCCTCGGGAATTCCCGTTTCAGAAAAAGTCCCTTGCGGCAACCTATGCCTAAAACTTTACTCGAGAAAACAAACAATTCAAATCACTTGGCCTTGAGCAGCGCAAGCTCCACGTGTGAACGTCCGCTGAGCACGTGAATTTAACTTCACTCTTTTTTCTTATTCGTTTTCTCCAGGTTAATCCTGTTTCATCTTCGTTTACAACGGTATTTTTTTTTTATTACATTAAATTCTACACAAATTCCTCTAACATTCCTTGTCACCAGTGATGAGGAGGATACCAGGTCTTCGGATGAGTGTATCATCTGAGGTGACTTCCTAATTTCCAAAAAATCGCGATCCCGGTCTAGCACATGACCTCCCTTTCTTTAAAAAATCATTCAACCTTCGCGACCTTCGTCTACCGACCAAACGCGAAAAGTTTCAATAGTGGTAGTGCATTCAGTCTTTCAAGAATTATGTCAATGTTTATATTACAAAGAATTTGCTCGTCATTTTACTAAATCTACATTATATATTTCTTTGGTCCTTACTACAACAAAAAAATGATTCGCGTTTTATTGGAGAACGATTTGCAACGTTTCGAGACAGAATTTTCAGTTGTGCCATTGATTAAGCATGCTCATTGGATTGATAATATTGCCTCAGACTGACCCGATTATAAGTTCCCTTGACTTTGCTTTTATCATCCATGTGCGCAAGGACGAATGCATTTTTCCCTCTCGTTTCAATTATTTGATATGGACCCTCGTATAGATGGAAAAATTTGTGCGTTACTCTATCACTGTTGCTTGACTGATGTGGAACCAAAAGCAATACTAGATCACCGATTTTATAATCGATTGTCGATTTCGATTTTTGATGCTTTTTCCTATTTTCGAAATTCTTCAGTAAATTTGCTCTCGCTAAGGAGAGTTTCGTATCGTGTGACATTGCAATCGAATTCGGAAAATTTATAATTTTGCGAATTTGTTCACCCGGTTCTTTTCCGTAATGTAACTCATAAGGAGTAAATCCCGTACTACAATGCGTCGTTAAATTCAGTAACTCTTCTATTTTCGAGACATATTTTCCCCAGCGAGTATGCTGATCTGCACTGAACATTCTAAAAAATGTTCCGAGTTCGCGCATCACTCTTTCCGTGGATTCGACTGTGGATGTCGAATCGATGAAAATATTACTTCGACTCCGTGTTCTTCGAGCGTATTTCTCCATTTTGATGAGGTGAATTGAGTTCCGTTTTCTGATGGAATTCTTTTTGGTTTTCCGAAACGAGCGATATAATCGTTGCAAATTTTCTTTAAAACAATATTCGTTGTAGCACGTTTAATGGGATATAGGGTAACCAATTTTGAAAATGCGTCAATGACCACAAATAAATATTGAACGCCTCCAATCGATCGCGGTAATGGCCCATAAAAGTCGACGGTTATCAAATCTCTTGGATTTTCTGATTTTACCATGCAGTATTCTTCAGCAACGGCACGAGACAGATGTTTTACACGTTGGCAAAGATCACAGCAATGAACGAATTTTTTCGTATCGCGTGTCATATTCCTCCAAAAATAAAATCTTTTTAAATGACATAGGGTTTTATATACTCCGACGTGACCTAATCTTTCGTGCTGCGACCTGATAATTGCCTCTTTTAATTTGTCTGGTACAACAATGCACCAATTTTCGGTACCTGACTTCCGATGGAACCATATATTATTATATTTTTGAAATTCATTATTCTCGTTATCTTCTTTCTGTTTACAAACCAACGATTACAATGCCTCGTCTTTTTCTTGTAATTCTGCGAGATTTTTTAGTTGTTTTTTAAATTGTGGATGCAACTTGTCGCGAGAATCGGTTGATGGAAACCTTAATTTTTAGGATGGGATAAAAATAATGGCCTGGACACTCGATGTCTATTTATCACAGGAAAATTAAGCGCTAGATTTATTATAATTAAGTACAAGTTAGAAGTACGGCGAATTAACGGACAGCGCGAAGAAAGTTCGTCGCAAATCGCGTGAGAAATAACACTTGTGAGTTGCCCGTGAGAATGAGTGAAACCGAGAGAGAGTGCGAGTAAGCCGAGAGTGAGAACGCGAGAGTCTTTTTGCCGATGAGCGACCACGTGTTTTGGCAGAGTTCACAAGAGTTGACCATACACTTTTCCTGACGGTTGAAATAACACGATTGTATGATGAGTGAGCACAGGAAACAAAGTTGCACTGAGTTGACCGAGTAAATGAAATGACACCGATGAGTAGACTGGTAATTAACGAGAGCGACCACCTGTTGCTTGCGCACGTGAGCCGGCACCGAGAAAGAGTAATGGCTGCCCCAGCGGCGTCTCGCGCGCTCGAGCAAGGACAGGGGCGCGCCGCGAGGGGGTTCCGTAGAGCCCCGCGCGGTAGTGCCGTCACAAGAGTGGTTCTAAACTCCAGCGACGATTCGCCGCTGAGGAAGGCCGGAGCCAATCGCGAAATTAGCTTGATAATTGAACATTCCGCCCGCCATCAGCAACAGCGTTGATGATTGAGTTATGGTGAGGTGTCCTGAGGTCTCCATGGTAAGATCGCCAATTTGGCAATCGGCCTAGTGAGCGTTGTG
Organism: Itoplectis maculator; assembly: GCA_964034905.1. NCBI lineage: Eukaryota > Metazoa > Arthropoda > Insecta > Hymenoptera > Ichneumonidae > Itoplectis > Itoplectis maculator. Next base: position 531,794 of record CAXITY010000044.1, read on the forward strand.
GTGGCGGTTTTGAGGGTGACGACCCGAGTGAGTCCGTCCTTGCCGGGGTGCAATTGGATTACCCGAGCGAGCGGCCACTTGGATGGTGGAAAGCGCTCATCCGTGAGCAGAACCAAAGAGCCGACCTTCATGTCGTGAGATGGATGATGCCACTTGGAAGTGGAGAGGTGTTGTTGTAGATATTGAGTTGACCAGTGATTCCAGAAATGTTGAAAGCGTTGTTGAATGAGTTGCCAGCGATCGAGCCGAGTGGTGTTGAGGTCAAGCAAGGAGGGCTCGACGACAGTGTTGAGTGGCTGGCCGATGAGAAAATGTCCCGGTGTGAGTGCAGAGATGTCTTCGGGATCGTCGGTGAGGGGTTCCAATGGTCTGGAGTTGAGCACTGCCTCAATTTGGATGAGCAGAGTAGTCAGTTCTTCATAGGTGAGCAGCGTGTCTCCGACTGTTCTACGAAGGTGGTATTTGACAGATTTAACTGCGGCCTCCCATTTACCTCCCATGTGAGGCGCAGCTGGAGGGATGAATTCCCACCTGACTCTGTCGTGAGTGAGCGAGTCGGCGAGTTGGAGTTGGTCTTGAGTTCCCTGAGTGAAGAGTCGTTTGAGGTTGGTGTCCGCCCCGATGAACGTTGTTCCGCAGTCGCTTCGAAGAGTATGGCAGAGACCTCTGCGTCCAGTGAACCGTCTGAACGCGGCGAGAAAGGCTTCAGCTGAGTAGTCGCTTACTACTTCGAGATGAAGCGCTGAAGTAGAGAAGCAGACGAAGATGCAAAGCCACCCCTTTTGAACCTTTGCACCTCTTCCCTTCCACGTTTTAATCGAGAGTGGACCTGCGTAATCCACACCGGTGGTGGTGAATGGTCGTGATGGAGTGACCCTCGTGGAGGGGAGCTGACCCATGAGTTGTTGCGCCCGGTTGCCACGTAACCGAGCACACTTCAAGCAGCGGAGGATGAATGATCTGACTGGAGCTCTACCACCGATAATCCAGACAGATTGCCGAAGAAGGTTCAATGTGAGTTGAGTTCCGCCGTGGAGGGTGCGAGTGTGAGCATCCGCGATGAGTAGGCCGGAGAGGTGAGACGTTCGAGGTAGGATTGCGGGATGCTTGCTCTCGGGGTCCAACGGTGAGTGGTCGAGTCGTCCACCCACTCGAATAATTCCGTCAGTGTCGATGAAGGCCGTTAAACGAGTGAATGGGTGAGATTTTGGTAGATGAACGTGGTTCTTGAGCGCCGTGAGTTCAAATTTGAAGTGTGCTGCTTGAGTTGAGTGAATCCAGAATTTTAGCGTTGAGTTGAGTTCGTGTGGCGTGAGTGGAATGTTCACTGTTGTCTGTGGCACTTTCTTGAGTCTGTTGATTGCTCGACGTATCGTTGCAGTAACTCGCAACAGCTTCGTCAAGTTTGAGTATCTGGAGATCAAGTCCCATTGATCTTCAGGCTGAGCGGATGCCACAGTAAGGGAGAGCCCCGGTCGCTCCTCCTGGTGAACCTGTGAGTCCGAGAATTGTCGTCGAGCGGGCCATGAGCGCGATGAGTTGGAGAGCCATGGCGGACCTGACCACCACAGCTGGTGATTTTCCAGTTGGGACAGAGTAACACCCCGAGAAGCGCAGTCGGCCGGATTTTCCTTGCCGGAGATGAATCTCCATTCGCAGTTTGGAGTAAGCTCTTGGATTAGCGACACTCGGTTTCCGACAAAGTCCTTCCAGCGTGAGGGGTGTGAGGTGATCCATGTGAGCGTCACCGATGAGTCCGTCCAGAGGAATGTTTGTGCATTAGCGAGGGAAAGAGTCTTCACCACGTATTGGGTTAACCGAGCCAAGAGCAGAGCAGCGGTGAGTTCGAGACGAGGTATAGTGAGTTTCTTTAGAGGTGCGACTCGAGATTTTGAGCACACTAAGGTGCATTTCCCTTGAGAGTGTGGGTCGCCGACACGGAGGTAAATGACGGCAGCCATTGCGAGTTGAGATGCGTCGGAGAACCCATGAATCTGAACCGTTGAGTGGTCGTTGAGTTGCAGCCATCTCGGTATACGCAGACAGGAGACTTGAGCTAGATCTTCCTTGAGTCGTAGCCATTTTTGTTGAGTGTCGGAAGGCACTGAGTCGTCCCAGTTGAGTTTGAGCAGCCATAGTTCCTGCAGCAACACCTTGGCTCGTACGACCAGAGGTGCGAGGAAGCCGAGTGGATCGTAGAGTTGAGCAACCTCCGACAGGATGGTTCTTTTGGTGAGCCTCGACCCTTGAGTCGCCGGATTCCAATGGAATTTGAATGTATCCGAGAAGGTGAACCATGTCAGGCCGAGTAACGTCGTGTGATCGTCGAGTGATCTTGAAGAGGGTGACTCCGAGTGTTCTGAGATACTTCTGAGTAGGTGTAGGTGGTTGCTTTGCCACTTCGCCAATGGGAAACCGCCCGCCGTGCAGATCTCCCGAACCTGGCGAGCAATGATGGTGAGATCGTCCAAGTGATTCGAGCCTCCGTAGATGTCATCTACGTATCTGCCCGCGGTGAGTGGTTCGATTGCGCGTGGAAAGTTGCTTCCTTCGTCCTTGATGAGCTGTTCAAGAGTGCGAACTGCCAGGAACGGAGCGGCCCTGGTGCCGTACGTGACCGTGGTGAGTTCATAAGGAACGACGTCTCCCACCGAATTAGTCCACAAAATTTGCTGGTACTTCCAATCGTCGGGGTGGACACGGATTTGACGGAACATCTTGCTGATGTCAGTGGCAAAGACATACTTGTGCTTTCTTACCCAGAGGAGAACGTCGCTGATATCTCGTTGAATTTTTGGACCAGTATGGAGCAAGTCGTTGAGTGAAATTCCGGATGATGATGGGCTAGAGCCGTTGAATACGACTCGGAGTTTTGTTGTAGAGCTGGTCGGTCGGAGTACTCCGTGATGCGGCAGATAGTAGGCGGTTGAGTCTGGAGTGAGATGAGTTGCTGGAACCATGTGATTGAGTGCTTCGTATTCCTTTAAGAATTCAGTGTAGAGCTGTTCGTAAGTGGAGTCCCTCGACAATCGCTTCAGCAGTCGATGTAAGCACCGTTGAGCTGTGGCACGTGAGTCGCCAAGTTGACTGACTGAAGCTTTGAACGGTAATCGAACGATATACCGTCCTGAGTTGTCTCGCTGGTGAGTGGAAGCGAAATGATTTTCGCATTCCTCTTCCTCTGTGGTGAGTGCGGCAGGTGCCGAGCGAATGACCTCTTGTTGAGTCCAGAATTTTGTTAGGAGCTCGTGAAGCTGTTGAGTAGAGGAGTCAACTGATGCGTGGTGAGAAACCCCGGTGAGTAAGCATTGAGCTGAAGAAACTGGGCCGAGAACAATCCATCCGAAGAGCGTGAGTTGGGCGATGGGTGAGCAGTCGTTGAGTTTTTTGAGTCCTGGTTTGATTATCCGTCCATAGGAGTCTGCTCCAATGATGATGTCAACGGGTTGAGGCGTGAGAAAGTCCGGATCGGCGAGTTGAAGTCCGTGAAGATGAGTCCAGTCGAGGTGAGGTGCGACGAACGTCGGCAATACAGAGGTGAGCGTGCTGAGCACATGAGCGTTGAGGGTGACTGCCTCATCCGAATAGAGTGATTGAAGGGTGACTTGAGTCACTCCCCGTGTTGACGTTGCTGTTGCTCCTCCGATTCCGCTGATCGGGATTTTTGAGCGTTGGCGCTTGAGTCCGATGAGATCTACTTGATGTTCCTTGATGAATGTCAATTCCGATCCTGGGTCGATGAGTAGACGGACTTGATGAGTGCAAACTGGAGTAATGAGTTGAGCGAGACCTGTAGCGAGTAGAACGGATTGAGTTCGGTGTTGAGTTTCTCCCTGATGAGCGTTGCCGAGTCACTGTTCCGGAGTCGGATTCTTGGACGTACTTTGTTCAGGCGGCTTGGTTTCCAAGTGAATCATCGTGTGGTGCTTGGCGCCACACGTACGGCAGAGCTTGCTGCTGTTGCAGGCGCGTGCTGAGTGATGTCCGAGGCAGTTGAAGCAGAGACGGTTGTCTTCCACGAGACGTCTGCGAGCTGAGGGCGCGAGATCCCGGAATTTCGGGCACCCCACGATATAGTGGTTTCCTTGACAGCAGTCGCACGGGAAGCTGACAGCCTTCTGGTTCCCTTGAGTCTCCGGTTGAGTGGCTACAGCGTTGTGAGCGCTCCTTGCTGCGGGTTTGGAGATCCGGGATTGAGCCGTCGGCGATTCCACCTTGGTGGCTTCGAGCCGTTCGAGTGCTCGAGCTCTTCCGACCAAAAAGGTCTTGAGTTGTCCGAATGTAGGGAACTCGGTCGATGAGCCGAGTTTGTTCTCCCAAGCTTCACGAGTGGTTGAGTCGATCCGTTGAGTCACCAGGTACACGAGGAACTGGTCCCAGTGTTCGATCGGGGATCCGAGTGCCTGCAGTGCGTTGAGAGCCTCCGCGATGGTGCAAAGCAGCGCTTGCAGCGCTGACGCGGAGCGAGACGGAGGCGCCTTGAGCTGGAATAATTTGTCCAGGTGAGTCGAGATGAGGAGTCGTCTGTTCTCGTACCTGGCGATGAGTGCTTCCCAGGCTGAGTCGAAGGAGTCGGCAGCGACAGGGAGAGTAGAAATGAGCTTTGCGGCTGATTCCTTTACACAACCCTTCAGGTAGTGCATTTGAGCGACCTTGGATACAGCGGGATCGTTGATGATGAGAGACGTGAAGAGGTCCTTAAACGATGGCCAGTCCGAATAGTTCCCGCTGAACTCGGGCAGAGGAATCTCCGGTAAATTCCGTAGGTGAGCGTTGCCGTTGAGTGAGGCTGAGCTTCCATGAGGGCTGCTGGTCTCAAGAGTCGGGGTGAGCTTGGCGCGGAGCTTTGCGTAGAGCTGGTTGATGCTGCGGTAGGCCAGGAGTGCCTGATCGAACACCTGCTCGGTCATGTACCTGTGCCTGAAAAATTCTTCGGAACAGACGTTGCCGAAAGCCTCGTGTTGCTTGTTGAAACATTCCCAAATTTTCTCGAGTTGAGCTGCTTCCGAATCGAGCTCGATGAGCGAGATTCTCTCGACGGAGAAGTGTTCAGCGCGTGCGAGAGATTGCTGAATGTATGCGAGTCTTGAAAACTGGGAGACAATGCTAAATTCCACTCGAGGATCGAGGGATTTCGATTGAATATTTACAGGCGTGATGTGAGCAGGTTGAGTCGGTTCCGGTAGAGCGCAGACATCTCCTCCTGGAGAGACCTCTTCCGTCCAGTCCGGGCAAACCTCCGCCTCCAGGACGCTTCTCCGCGGCTTGACTTGAGCGTCGATCGGCGGTGACGGCGGGCGAGGGACCTCCGAGCCCTCATCGTCGGTCATGGAGTCGTTCGATAGCGGATCCTCGGCGCTCGGGTCGATGGGAGTCGTGGTGCGTGACTTCGAGCGCGTTTTGATCCCGCCGGAGGGATTCTTAGAGTCGGCCATTTCGCGGAGAGCGGCAGGGTGTGCCAATTACTGCGCCGACGAGTCTGCCGAACGCTGAGCCGCCGAGTCTGCCAGCCACTGTGAGTGTATCCGTGGAGAGAGGCAATGATTGGCAGGGTATGCCAGTCACTGCGCCGGTGAGTCTGCCGAGCGCTGCACCAAAGAGTCTGCCGGCCACTGTGAGAGCGTTCGCCGAGAGAGGCAGTGATTGGCAGGGTCTGCCAGCCACTGCGCCGGTGAGTCTGCCGACCACTGGGTGAGAGTTTACACTGAATTTCCCGATGAGATGCCCAAGAAGAGTTTTACGCGATTCACTTCACTCCTAGCACTGTTTAATCCGGCTCGAAGGACCAAAAAATGTCGCGAGAATCGGTTGATGGAAACCTTAATTTTTAGGATGGGATAAAAATAATGGCCTGGACACTCGATGTCTATTTATCACAGGAAAATTAAGCGCTAGATTTATTATAATTAAGTACAAGTTAGAAGTACGGCGAATTAACGGACAGCGCGAAGAAAGTTCGTCGCAAATCGCGTGAGAAATAACACTTGTGAGTTGCCCGTGAGAATGAGTGAAACCGAGAGAGAGTGCGAGTAAGCCGAGAGTGAGAACGCGAGAGTCTTTTTGCCGATGAGCGACCACGTGTTTTGGCAGAGTTCACAAGAGTTGACCATACACTTTTCCTGACGGTTGAAATAACACGATTGTATGATGAGTGAGCACAGGAAACAAAGTTGCACTGAGTTGACCGAGTAAATGAAATGACACCGATGAGTAGACTGGTAATTAACGAGAGCGACCACCTGTTGCTTGCGCACGTGAGCCGGCACCGAGAAAGAGTAATGGCTGCCCCAGCGGCGTCTCGCGCGCTCGAGCAAGGACAGGGGCGCGCCGCGAGGGGGTTCCGTAGAGCCCCGCGCGGTAGTGCCGTCACAAGAGTGGTTCTAAACTCCAGCGACGATTCGCCGCTGAGGAAGGCCGGAGCCAATCGCGAAATTAGCTTGATAATTGAACACAACTCGAGTTGACAAATTTGATTCAGCGCATCGTCTACATAATCATTAGACGTCTCCATATTATGCCACGTTAACGTTGAAATAAAAATTTGATCTGACTTGCATTCATGAAATTTTCCATCAGGATTACGACTGAAAAAGTCAGCGACCACATTATCTTCACCGTTACAATGTGTGATTACAAAAGTATATTCCGTCAATAATAAGCTCCATCGGGATAATCGAGGAACCAAAAATGGAGTTCGATTAAGAAAAGTGAGGGCTTGATGGTCAGTAATAATTTCGAATGGTCTCCCTATCAGATAAATCCTAAACTTCTCGATTGCGTAAACAATCGCCAAAAGTTCCTTTTCGGTGGTGGTATAATTTTTTTCGGCAGCAATCAAGCAACGACTCACAATCGAAATAATTCTTTGGTCTCCTTTTTCATCTGTTTGGAACAAAACACCGCATACTCCTGTTTCTGAGCCGTCTGTTTGAAGTTTAAATGTGCTTTCGGGATCGTAGTGGGATAATTCAACGATTTTTAAAAAATTCTCTTTCAATTTTTTATACGCTTTCGAGTGCTCCGGCGTCCATTCCCATTGCAGATTACCACCAAGGAGACCTCTGAAGGGATCCACAAATTTTGCGTGATTAAGACTGAATTGCCTATAATAATTGCAAACTCCAAGAAATTTTAGCAGTTCCAACTTATTATGAGGTTCATCAAATTTCAAAATCACGTCCAATTTTGCTGGATCCGGCCGAATTCCGGTCGGTGAAATAATAAAACCAAGGAAGGGCACTGATTGCTGACATAATAAAGCTTTACTCAGTCTGAGAGTGAAATTATGCTGTAATAATTTATCGAAAATTCGTCGCAAGTTATTATAATATTCTTCGAAATTTCTTGAGGTTACTAGTAAATCATCCACGTAACATGTTAAGAAGTCATTGAATTCATCACCCAGTGCGATCCGAATTGCTCTCATAAAACCACTTCCAGCTGTTTTCAAACCAAATGGAATGCGCTTAAATTGATATAATGTTCCGTCAAAAAAGAAAGCTGTATATTGACGCGAGTCTTTTGCCAAGGGAACCTGCCAATATCCATGTGTCAAGTCGAGAGTGGACATAATCTGTTTTCCAAAATATTTTTGCATTAGCTCATCTATACGCGGGGGCGACTCATTATCCCCTTCTATGACATTATTTATGAAACGAGCATCAATGCATAAGCGAATTGTACCGTTTTTCTTTTTCACGACTCGGAGCGGATTGCAAAATTGACTCGTAGACCTTTCAATTATTCCCTGTTCAATCATGTTTTTTATTTCTTGTCTCACCGACTCCCGCAGAGCTAAAGGCACTGGATAAGATTTTTTAACAACTGCTTTAGGATTCGTTAATTTAATTTGATGTTCATATACGTTTGTGCAACCGGGTTTATCTGAAAATAAATCGCGATATTCACTGACGAATTTTATTGTTGCACTCGCCTGCTCGGGACTGATCGCCGTTAGCTTACGCGCGACCGATTCGAGATCGTCAGAGAAGGCAGGCTCATCGAAGAATTCATCAATATTATTTATATTCACATCAACGGAATCTTTATCGTAAATATTCTCGGATGGAATAAGATTGTACGAAATATCAGACTCATCAGAGACTAAATTCAACATATTAATATCACAAACAATATTATTCTCGCATAATTGCGGTGTATCTTCCCTATCTGGACAGACATCATTTTTATATCATTATTGACGCGTGTATATACGTTAACGAGGGTGTCACCACATTGTGCACAATCCCCCTTAATCGCGTTATTAATTTCAACATCACTTGCATGAATTATCTCAGAACATTCGTTCGATTTTATCTGCTCGTTTGTTACGAATTGAATCATAGAATTATCCGTTTCTTTAATTGTCGAGTTTGTAAATATTTTTAAATATGTTTGAGTACCGATGATTCTCGCCACGACCCTCTCAGACGACCCTTCATCGAACGACGCAATCTCCGAACTCATGCGAGTACCACAAATCGTTATTATCGTCTCATTATAATCTATAATCGTTTTATTTCGGTGAAGCCAATCGTTTCCTATAATAATGTCACTCGTGAGAAAAGGTATAACAAGAAACACGTGCTGGATTTTAAGCGAATCTACGTCGATCTCAAGAAAAACTTGACGTTTTATGGTCGTACGTTTTTTTCCAACAACAGTTGTCACGTGCATATTAGCTACTGGCAGTTCCTTTAAAAATAACTCCTCGCGCAATTTGTTATAAAAACTATCTGAAATGCATGTAACTTGACTTCCCGTATCAATCAGTGCCCTAACCACGTGATTATTTATTTTTACTTTCAGCCGCGGGCAATCTCGTACGGTAACATTCGATTGATATGATTTTCCTGTGTCTCCGTTAATTCCTTCTTTTAAATCTTCAATAAAATCAAATGGATTTCGGCACGACACTACGTTTTTTCGCATCGTGCCTACAATTAGTTTAAATTATTTCTACGCGGAAGATCACTGGACACACTGGGTTGCAGCCCTTGACGTTGCGGAATGAAATTAGGTGGAGGGACACTAGTGTCAGGAATTTGATTAGACGTGTAATTCTGAGACGAACCCGAACTATTTCGATTATTCTCGGTAAATCTGCTTGATCTATTCGGCCCTCTGCTAAGTCGCGACGTATTTCGAGAAAAGCGATCGTTATTGCCCATGCGTTGTCCGCGAGTCGAATTATTCGACTGTCCACTCGAGTTAATCTGTAATTCATTAGATAAACTGATACTGTCTACTCCATTTATATTATTATTTTGATTTGAGTTTTTCCAATTTCGGCCCCGATCGTGACTCAGATCCTCCTGCGAACTATCGATCTGCGTGAGTGCTTGTGTCAATTGTGCCGTTTGAGCGAAATTTATGGTTGCCTAAACAGCTCGAATTTTCTGCGGCAATTGTTGAATTATTGTGAAATTAATCTCGTATGAGGTTAAAGGTGGATCAAAAAATCGAGTCTCGCGTAATTGCTGTTGAAAATACGAGTGTAAGCTACCGTCTTTCAAGCTATATCTCCGCGATGCCCAACGATTTTTATTCGAACCCTGCTCGGAATTGAATAGAATTCATTCAGAAAAGCAACTCTAAACTCTTCATAATTTCTCAGTGTATGTTTTGCGATTTGATACCACATCTTCAATTTCCCTTCCACGAAGTTTTCAATTATAATCAATTTGTGTGGAAAATTTGTTCGGAAAATTTCGGAAAATTAACATTTATATGCAAATATTGCATGTGATTTACCAATCCATTGACCAGCTCGTCGTTGACGCGAATGTCCCCTTCTTCTTCTTCTTCTTCTCCTTGTCTCCTGGCTATCGCCATCTAACGACGGCATGTGCCACCTCCATTTGTAAGTTCAGGATAAAACAAAATCTGTTGTACCATATGATGATATGTAGTGTGTATGTGTATTTTGTTTTCTTTTTTTATTTTTTGCATTTATCTTATTCTATATTATTTTATTATATTTTAAGTGATATGTATATATGTATATATATATATTTTTTTTTCTTATTTTTTTTTTTTTTTTTTTAATTAGTTAAAGAAGAGAGGGAAGGATAATTGTATAATCAGATATTAAATAAGTGTGTATTACGGTTTTAGTGATCAAATAATTATTTGATTATGAATAATGAAATCGCAAAAGGGTACAAGCGCTTTGTAATCTTTTATTAGAAATAATCTGGTGATATCGGTAAATTCCATTATGTTGAGTCTATTTAAGGCAAGTTTGAGTTTCCGTCTCCCACTGGAAAATTCAGAGAAATGCCAAAAAAATATGATTGAGATTGCACGAGTAATATCCACATTTGCAACTCTCATTTTGTATTATACCTTTTCTAAAAAGGTGAGCAGGAATGAGCGTGTGTCCTGTTTTTATTCTATTAATTATAGAAATTCGGTGACGGTTCAAGTTGCAAAAGTGAAACCATGGTTTGAAGGAAAAAGGCTGAGATAATTCGCAATAAAGAGTGCCCTTAAAAGTACCCTGAGAGGAGATAAAAGAATTGGATGCATTTTTTAGAGATAACTTAAATGTAGACGTCAAATCGGTATGAGTACATTTTTCGTCACCAATAGGCAACAAAGTGCGAGCATGATTAGCCGCCAAATCAACAAATTCATTGCCACGAATACCCATATGAGATGGGATCCATAAAAATGAAATCTTTTTATTATGCATAGATAAAGCATATAAAAGTTGTTTAATTTCAAAAACATATGGATGAGCTTTGGAATTAATGCCGGATTGGGCAAGTGCTAATATCGAGGATAATGAGTCAGTGCAAATGAGTGAGAGAGTCCAGTCTTGAGTGTGAATCAATTTTAGAGCGAGAATGATAGCTGATAACTCGGCAGCAAAAATAGATGAATTATTATTTAGTCTTAGATGTTGTACATATGCGATTGACGGACTGTAGACAGCGCATCCGACACAGGAGGGGGAAGGAGTCTTGGAGCCATCGGTATAAATGAGAACATATGATGAGAATTCAGAGTTGATATAAGATAAAAAAGCTTGATTTTGAAAACCTTTTTGAGCATTCTTAATTTGGTATCCAATAACGATGTTATAATCAATAGAAATTAATTGTGCCTCCAGTGAAACAGCGAAACAAGCTGGAGTATTAACTGTATATATATTGTTCAAAATGTCTTTAATTTTAATCCAAGTATGGAGTATTTGTGGATAGTAGGATTTTTGGTTGTATCGAGTAGAATTAAACATTTCACTGATAAGTTTTAATCTGGGAATAATAATATTAGATTTAATAGAATAAATTTTACATAAAAATTTTTTTATTAGGAAATTTCTCCTAAGATGGAGAGGAGGTTCTGAAGCTAAGTGGAGAAGTACATTCGTGGGAGTGGTAGAAATGCAACCTAGACATATTCTGAGTGCAGCGAATTGGATTTTATCTAGAGATGAAAGAGCAGTAAAGGAAGCATTTGTATAAAAATGAGAGCCCCAATCCAAAGTTGCTCTAATTAAGCCTTTATATATGGTAAGTAGAGTGTTAGGATGAGCACCCCAGTTGATTCCCGTTATTGCCTTAAGGGCATGTGAAACACTCAGACGCGCACCTCGAAGCTTCGGATATGTTTTTTTTCGCGAATTATGGGCGGATTGAAGCGAAATTTGGAATACAGGCGCCAAAAATGTGCATCTCGGGAATGAATTAGGCCGAATTTTGATTTTCGAAAAAAAAAATTACAGATCGATTACCGGCAGATTCCTGTAATCAAAAATTCGATTTTTTTTCTCATTTTTGGGCAAAAAATGAAAAAAGTGACTAATTCATTCCCGAGATAATTCAAAATCACGCATGAAACGTGCATTCCGATTTCGATTTAGTCACATTTTATAAGGAAAAAACATATCCGAAGGAATTGTCGATAACTTCGCGAGTTTTTTGCGTCTCTCCTGTCTCGCTAGATGGCGCTGATGGCGCATTCCAATTTTCTCACGAGCCCGCGCGGAGCGTCCATAGGCGCGGCAACCTTTTATTTTGCTGTCTCCACCACGCTGCGACTTCGAGTCGATTTTATATATTTTTTTATATTACACTCCGAACAATTATACTGGCGCACATTGCCGTTTGCAGCTTGCCATTTTCTGGCGCATATTTTTTACATTTGCTTTTTTTACATTTTACGGAGGAAAAGCCGCATCCGATGGAAAATTTCCCGCTGATTCCAAAAGTCACGGGTGTTTTCCCGGACAGGTCGTCGCTGAAAATATCGATTATAACCTGGTTTTATCACTCACTGCACGCACTTTTTCTAGTACTAGCAACAACGCGCTCGCTTCGCTCGCGCTTCTGTTATTTTCACGTCGCATGGCTCGCTGCGAACGGGCGCGCTGCACGCGCCCTGTTAGTTCGAATTTGCCGCTCTAAATTTATCGACCATGACGTAGCATCGTCGACCAATCACAGCCCGAGTTACGGAAACAACAGCTGTTGCCGTCTGCCGGCGGAAGTAGCAGCCGAATTTGTGTTCGTGTACGAACGCGCCGTCGCAGCGCGAACTACACTAGCGCCATTTCGGACCGTGAGTGAAATTTGGATTTCCATAAGTTTGGCGGAAAGAGCTGGCAGTGACTTCCGGTTCTCCGTAAACCTCAACGTTGTCTCCCGAACTACGGAATGAGACAGACGGAACGAAAACAAAGCGCGCTGTCGACATCGTGCGCGGGTGGTGAGTACCGTCGACTCTCTAGGTAATTTGTGAGTGAGTTAGGTAATTTGTGTAGTGACAGTGCATTGATACAGTGCAGTGATAGTGCAGTGATGGGTAACCGAAAACACAGGGTACTCAACGGCAGCAAAACTCGGCGAAGAAAGTGGATGGGCGACAGGTATGTATCAAAGTATTCGGCCAAATCCCTTTTTCCCACGAAAATAAATTGCCGGACGTTCGAAAAACATTGCCGATTGGTTTGATATTACCGATCGGCAATGTTTTTCGAACGTCCGGCAATTTTACAGTGAATTTACCAAAGAAAACGTGTGACCGGTGAAATTTACGAGCAATTTTCGTGATCGTATTTTCTCAACACAGGGTTTTTCAGAGAAAAAATTACGGTAAAAGTTGGTAAAGATACCGTATTTTTACGGTCATTTTACTGAAAAAAAAAAACCTCTAATGAGCTACTGGTGATGTGAGCAGTACATGTGACCGGTAATTTTACGGTATTTGTACCATACAAAGACGGTACGTGACCGTTTCCAATATTACCACATCGGTCACAAAGACAGTCACAAAATGATTCTCGCATCTCTACCATTATCGTCCATTTATTCGGCCTCCACATTGTCGTTGGAAAACCGGCACTTCGTTGTTTACTATCGCGAAAATTTGGCAGATTGTAAGGAAAACATTTGATTCTTGCGTTTTTCACATTGAATTTTAGATTGTTCGGGTTAATAACGGTGCTTCTCGGAATCAGCGGAAAATTAGCCGTCGGATAGGGTATTCGAACGAAATCAAATATCCCCGCACCTAATCTTGAAAATGTTTGTGTTTCTTACATCATTTCATAACATAACATTTGTCTTTACAGGTCCAAGCGACATAATCCAAATGGCGATCAGAACACAGGTATGGAAATGGCAGATGTTATAGATATAAGTGACAATACTGCAGGAACACAGCGCCAAGTGGAAACTCGAGAGATCACTGACTCTTTGGAGATGGGATCTACTCGAGAAGTACATGGTTCTGGAAAAAACCCCGCAGTATTCCTCGACTTTTGCGATGATGTGCATCTAGAATCGCAAAATATACGTGACGATGTCCATCTAGACTCGCAATATTCATGCGACGATGCACATCTAGAATCGCAAAATATACGCGACGATGTCCATCTAGACTCGCAATATTCATGCGACGATGCACATCTAGAATCGCAAGATATACGCGACGATGTCCATCTAGACTCGCAATATTCGTGCGACGATGCACATCTAGAATCGCAAAATATACGCGACGATGTTCTTCTGGACTCGCAATATTCATGCGACGATGCGAATCTAGAATCGCCACTTCCATGCGATGATTTGCATCTAGTCTCGCCACATGCAGAGTCATGCGATGAGGTCTGCGCAAGCGAACACGAACTTGACGATCTGAATATAAATGGTCGGCGTATAGTCGATCTCAATTTTTTATTTGAACAACTTCGCGAGCTGAGCAGGAAGCATGAAAGCTCTTGCAAGTGTACCTTCACGTCGTTGAAATTGGATAAGTACGTGGACCGCGGTTTGAGGACACAATTGTTCTTTAAATGTAGCAATTGTGATTACAAGAGCAGTACCTGGACTGACCGTGATAATGCCAGCACGATGGGAATAAACGAAGGTGCTGTTTGCGCTACAATTAGTACTGGTACAGGATTTAGCTCGCTGGAAGAGTTACTTTCGACGATGGCAATTCCGTGTATGTCCCATGTTACGTATCGAAAATACAGGGATAAACTTTATGAAAAGTTTGTTGCATGCTCTGAAAAAGATATGCAAAAGGCCGCAGCACTAGAGCGAGACATTGCTATAAAAAACGGACACGTTGTCAATGGTATTCCGTACATCAGTGTTATCGCAGACGGTTATTGGGCGAAGCGATCATACCGAGGTGGCAAACATAATTCGCTGTCTGGTACCGCGCTTATCATCGGCGCCAATACTAACAAAGTATTATACATAGGTGTGCGCAATAAATATTGCGCAGTTTGTTCTAAGGCTGAGAAGCTGATCAAAAAACCTAGCCAGCATCAGTGCTATAAAAATTGGGGACGCGATCAGAGTTCAACTGCTATGGAAGCTGACATAATTGTCGAAGGTTTCAAGCAGAGCGTAGAAACACGCGGCCTGATATATAAAACTTTGATTGCTGATGGAGACGCTAGCACGTTTCAATCCATTCGAGATGCAAACCCATATGCTAATCACGGCGTTATGGTTAATAAAATCGAGTGCAGTAATCATTTGTACCGTAATTTGTGTAGAAAGATAAGAGATGCGGCAGAGTCCAAATGGACATCTCACCCCGATAAAGACGTTATTAACAAAGGACAATTGCAGTCGCATATCACGGGTAGCGCTTTGAAAATGCGCAACCTCATCACAAAGGTACGTGATGCTCGCAACGCAACGGCCGTTTCGAAACCGGAGAAAGCTGCGCAACTGCAGAAAGATATTTTTATTATCTTGCGTCACGTTTTCGGTGAATCATACTAAGTGCTATGCCTTGCCGATTGAATGCCAGCCTGACGATAAGGAAATCAATTTGATGAATCAGCTCCACAAAACTGGCACTTAGTATGATTCGGTGAATCATACTAAGTGCCATGCCTTGCCGATTGAATGCCAGCCTGACGATAAGGAAATCAATTTGATGAATCAGCTCCACAAAACTGGAGTGTATACCGCTGTACACGGGGCAGTTCAATTTTTCAGTTGCCACGCGGACAGTTTGTTGGAAAATGTCACGAATAATATCGTCGAGTCGGGCAATTCAGTAATTAACAAATTGAATTCTGGGAAACGAATTAATCATTGTGCCAGGAATTCATTTCAAATGAGATGTATAGGCGGTGTCATTCAACACAACACACAACAGCTTGTCTCGCAGGTTCACTTGTCCGCTGGAATGGAAGTGCCGGCTACGGTTGCAAAATTGGAAGAAGAACGGCAGGAACAAGCTGCGACAAACAGGCGCGTACAGGGTGAACAGAAGCCTAGGGTCAGAAAATGGCATGGCACCGACAAAGACTATGGGCCCTCGGCTAAAAAACCAGATTTAGATGAAGATGCGTATAATATTTGCGTCCAAGTTCATTTCGAGAACTTGAAAGAACGTCAAAACAACCGTGTGCAAATTGAGCGCGATACTGCATCTCAAAGTAAATGTGACCTTTGGCATCAACTGCGGACAGATTTAATAACTGCATCGAAATTTGGATCGATATGCCGCATGCAGCCAACAACTTCATGTTCAAAAATGGTTACAAGCATACGTTACCCGAAAGTTCTAGACACGGCGGCTATCCATTTTGGGCTTATTAACGAACAACAGGCTCTAGAGGCCCTTGAAGAGAAACTCAATAAGCGTATCTCGGCTTGTGGACTGTTCATTGATCCCGAAATACCTTATTTGGGAGCATCACCGGATGGTCTCATCGATGACGATGGTATCGTTGAGATTAAATGTCCGCTTTCAGCCAAACATATTGCTCCGGAAGTGGCCATACAGCAGATTTCGCATCTGTGGTCTATCTTCGATAAAAGGAGAAAGGAATGCATGAATCAGAATCATGTATATTATTATCAGGTGCAGGGTCAGCTTCACATTACCAGAAGACACTATTGCATCTTCGCTATTTGGACTTCGGTCGACGTCAAGTACGTTAAAGTAATGAGAGATGACTTGTTTTGGACTTCCAAAATGGAACCGCCTCTATCACGATTCTACATGGATTGTTTACTGCCGGAAATCGTGGATAGTCGGCGTAATAGAAATATGCCAATAAAGGAACCCGAGCACATTTTACGAGCAAAAGAGAGTGCAAACTCAAAGAAGGCCAGAACGAACAAGCGCTCGCAGGAACGTGAAGCTGACGAAGCAGTCGTGGACCCGACAATGCAAGTCTCTCAAGAAGTAGAGGTATTTGATACCAAAAGAGCACGCTTTGCCCCCGACTGGGTTACAATCAATATGAATGATGAATTGGAACCGTCGGAAGAAGATAGAGGCGTGCTTGAGGCCGCACGTCAAAACATAAGTGCACAAGAAGTCATTGATGACATACTACCGCTTACAAACTTGCTCAATGACACAAGCATTGATTTGTTTCAAACAATCGTGCGAGAAAATTCAGATTTCCGCTTTCACCCCACTAGTTACTTCGCATATCATACATTTATCAAGCCATGTAGGTCTGATAGCGATATGCACATTATTGGTGGTAATGCTACCAGACATTGGTGTTGTGTTCATTACGATGGTTCCAAGGTTATGATTTATGATAGTTTGGGCAGGCCTGAGTATGATCTTTTGCACGAGGAGGAGAAAAGGTATCTGTGCAAACGTTATCCTCGCATTCGAGTGGACGATATCATTCTTCAGCCTGTTACCAGACAACCTGATAAGTACACATGCGGAGTCTTTACATGTACGGAGGCCTCCAATATGGCACCGATGGCACCGCCGGTTGATACATGTGCGGTTGATACACCTGAGACGATTGATAACCGGGCGGTGCCATCGGTGCGATTAATATTGGGGCCACCGTTGCTGGTGCTGCCGCAGTCGCCGGCGCCTTGTTGTTCAATGCCGCGTCAACGGCTTCTTTGATTTGCTGAAAAAAAAAAAAAAAAACAAAAACAAAAAATTAAAATCATCAATAAAATGTATGTATGTATGTATGCATAGGTATTATTTTTACCACGTTGAGCGGCTTAAATTTTTTTTTTGCCGGCTGCTGCTGCTGCTGCTGCTGCTGCTGCTGCTGCTGCTGCTGCTGCTGCTGCTGCTGCTGCTGCTGCTGCTGCTGCTGCTGCCTGCTGCTGCTGCTGCTCCTGCTGCTGCTGCTGCTGCTGCTGCTGCTGCTGCTCCTGCTGCTGCTGCTGCTGCTGCTGCTGCTGCTGCTGCTGCTGCTGCTGCTGCTGCTGCTGCTGCTGCTGCTGCTGCTGCTGCTGCTGCTGCTGCTGCTGCTGCTGCTGCTGCTGCTGCTGCTGCTGCTGCTGCTGCTGCTGCTGCTGCTGCTGCTGCTGCTGCTGCTGCTGCTGCTGCTGCTGCTGCTGCTGCTGCTGCTGCTGCTGCTGCTGCTGCTGCTGCTGCTGCTGCTGCTGCTGCTGCTGCTGCTGCTGCTGCTGCTGCTGCTGCTGCTGCTGCTGCTGCTGCTGCTGCTGCTGCTGCTGCTGCTGCTGCTGCTGCTGCTGCTGCTGCTGCTGCTGCTGCTGCTGCTGCTGCTGCTGCTGCTGCTGCTGCTGCTGCTGCTGCTGCTGCTGCTGCTGCTGCTGCTGCTGCTGCTGCTGCTGCTGCTGCTGCTGCTGCTGCTGCTGCTGCTGCTGCTGCTGCTGCTGCTGCTGCTGCTGCTGCTGCTGCTGCTGCTGCTGCTGCTGCTGCTGCTGCTGCTGCTGCTGCTGCTGCTGCTGCTGCTGCTGCTGCTGCTGCTGCTGCTGCTGCTGCTGCTGCTGCTGCTGCTGCTGCTGCTGCTGCTGCTGCTGCTGCTGCTGCTGCTGCTGCTGCTGCTGCTGCTGCTGCTGCTGCTGCTGCTGCTGCTGCTGCTGCTGCTGCTGCTGCTGCTGCTGCTGCTGCTGCTGCTGCTGCTGCTGCTGCTGCTGCTGCTGCTGCTGCTGCTGCTGCTGCTGCTGCTGCTGCTGCTGCTGCTGCTGCTGCTGCTGCTGCTGCTGCTGCTGCTGCTGCTGCTGCTGCTGCTGCTGCTGCTGCTGCTGCTGCTGCTGCTGCTGCTGCTGCTGCTGCTGCTGCTGCTGCTGCTGCTGCTGCTGCTGCTGCTGCTGCTGCTGCTGCTGCTGCTGCTGCTGCTGCTGCTGCTGCTGCTGCTGCTGCTGCTGCTGCTGCTGCTGCTGCTGCTGCTGCTGCTGCTGCTGCTGCTGCTGCTGCTGCTGCTGCTGCTGCTGCTGCTGCTGCTGCTGCTGCTGCTGCTGCTGCTGCTGCTGCTGCTGCTGCTGCTGCTGCTGCTGCTGCTGCTGCTGCTGCTGCTGCTGCTGCTGCTGCTGCTGCTGCTGCTGCTGCTGCTGCTGCTGCTGCTGCTGCTGCTGCTGCTGCTGCTGCTGCTGCTGCTGCTGCTGCTGCTGCTGCTGCTGCTGCTGCTGCTGCTGCTGCTGCTGCTGCTGCTGCTGCTGCTGCTGCTGCTGCTGCTGCTGCTGCTGCTGCTGCTGCTGCTGCTGCTGCTGCTGCTGCTGCTGCTGCTGCTGCTGCTGCTGCTGCTGCTGCTGCTGCTGCTGCTGCTGCTGCTGCTGCTGCTGCTGCTGCTGCTGCTGCTGCTGCTGCTGCTGCTGCTGCTGCTGCTGCTGCTGCTGCTGCTGCTGCTGCTGCTGCTGCTGCTGCTGCTGCTGCTGCTGCTGCTGCTGCTGCTGCTGCTGCTGCTGCTGCTGCTGCTGCTGCTGCTGCTGCTGCTGCTGCTGCTGCTGCTGCTGCTGCTGCTGCTGCTGCTGCTGCTGCTGCTGCTGCTGCTGCTGCTGCTGCTGCTGCTGCTGCTGCTGCTGCTGCTGCTGCTGCTGCTGCTGCTGCTGCTGCTGCTGCTGCTGCTGCTGCTGCTGCTGCTGCTGCTGCTGCTGCTGCTGCTGCTGCTGCTGCTGCTGCTGCTGCTGCTGCTGCTGCTGCTGCTGCTGCTGCTGCTGCTGCTGCTGCTGCTGCTGCTGCTGCTGCTGCTGCTGCTGCTGCTGCTGCTGCTGCTGCTGCTGCTGCTGCTGCTGCTGCTGCTGCTGCTGCTGCTGCTGCTGCTGCTGCTGCTGCTGCTGCTGCTGCTGCTGCTGCTGCTGCTGCTGCTGCTGCTGCTGCTGCTGCTGCTGCTGCTGCTGCTGCTGCTGCTGCTGCTGCTGCTGCTGCTGCTGCTGCTGCTGCTGCTGCTGCTGCTGCTGCTGCTGCTGCTGCTGCTGCTGCTGCTGCTGCTGCTGCTGCTGCTGCTGCTGCTGCTGCTGCTGCTGCTGCTGCTGCTGCTGCTGCTGCTGCTGCTGCTGCTGCTGCTGCTGCTGCTGCTGCTGCTGCTGCTGCTGCTGCTGCTGCTGCTGCTGCTGCTGCTGCTGCTGCTGCTGCTGCTGCTGCTGCTGCTGCTGCTGCTGCTGCTGCTGCTGCTGCTGCTGCTGCTGCTGCTGCTGCTGCTGCTGCTGCTGCTGCTGCTGCTGCTGCTGCTGCTGCTGCTGCTGCTGCTGCTGCTGCTGCTGCTGCTGCTGCTGCTGCTGCTGCTGCTGCTGCTGCTGCTGCTGCTGCTGCTGCTGCTGCTGCTGCTGCTGCTGCTGCTGCTGCTGCTGCTGCTGCTGCTGCTGCTGCTGCTGCTGCTGCTGCTGCTGCTGCTGCTGCTGCTGCTGCTGCTGCTGCTGCTGCTGCTGCTGCTGCTGCTGCTGCTGCTGCTGCTGCTGCTGCTGCTGCTGCTGCTGCTGCTGCTGCTGCTGCTGCTGCTGCTGCTGCTGCTGCTGCTGCTGCTGCTGCTGCTGCTGCTGCTGCTGCTGCTGCTGCTGCTGCTGCTGCTGCTGCTGCTGCTGCTGCTGCTGCTGCTGCTGCTGCTGCTGCTGCTGCTGCTGCTGCTGCTGCTGCTGCTGCTGCTGCTGCTGCTGCTGCTGCTGCTGCTGCTGCTGCTGCTGCTGCTGCTGCTGCTGCTGCTGCTGCTGCTGCTGCTGCTGCTGCTGCTGCTGCTGCTGCTGCTGCTGCTGCTGCTGCTGCTGCTGCTGCTGCTGCTGCTGCTGCTGCTGCTGCTGCTGCTGCTGCTGCTGCTGCTGCTGCTGCTGCTGCTGCTGCTGCTGCTGCTGCTGCTGCTGCTGCTGCTGCTGCTGCTGCTGCTGCTGCTGCTGCTGCTGCTGCTGCTGCTGCTGCTGCTGCTGCTGCTGCTGCTGCTGCTGCTGCTGCTGCTGCTGCTGCTGCTGCTGCTGCTGCTGCTGCTGCTGCTGCTGCTGCTGCTGCTGCTGCTGCTGCTGCTGCTGCTGCTGCTGCTGCTGCTGCTGCTGCTGCTGCTGCTGCTGCTGCTGCTGCTGCTGCTGCTGCTGCTGCTGCTGCTGCTGCTGCTGCTGCTGCTGCTGCTGCTGCTGCTGCTGCTGCTGCTGCTGCTGCTGCTGCTGCTGCTGCTGCTGCTGCTGCTGCTGCTGCTGCTGCTGCTGCTGCTGCTGCTGCTGCTGCTGCTGCTGCTGCTGCTGCTGCTGCTGCTGCTGCTGCTGCTGCTGCTGCTGCTGCTGCTGCTGCTGCTGCTGCTGCTGCTGCTGCTGCTGCTGCTGCTGCTGCTGCTGCTGCTGCTGCTGCTGCTGCTGCTGCTGCTGCTGCTGCTGCTGCTGCTGCTGCTGCTGCTGCTGCTGCTGCTGCTGCTGCTGCTGCTGCTGCTGCTGCTGCTGCTGCTGCTGCTGCTGCTGCTGCTGCTGCTGCTGCTGCTGCTGCTGCTGCTGCTGCTGCTGCTGCTGCTGCTGCTGCTGCTGCTGCTGCTGCTGCTGCTGCTGCTGCTGCTGCTGCTGCTGCTGCTGCTGCTGCTGCTGCTGCTGCTGCTGCTGCTGCTGCTGCTGCTGCTGCTGCTGCTGCTGCTGCTGCTGCTGCTGCTGCTGCTGCTGCTGCTGCTGCTGCTGCTGCTGCTGCTGCTGCTGCTGCTGCTGCTGCTGCTGCTGCTGCTGCTGCTGCTGCTGCTGCTGCTGCTGCTGCTGCTGCTGCTGCTGCTGCTGCTGCTGCTGCTGCTGCTGCTGCTGCTGCTGCTGCTGCTGCTGCTGCTGCTGCTGCAGCTGCTGCTGCTGCTGCTGCTGCTGCTGCTGCTGCTGCTGCTGCTGCTGCTGCTGCTGCTGCTGCTGCTGCTGCTGCTGCTGCTGCTGCTGCTGCTGCTGCTTGCTGCTGCTGCTGCTGCTGCTGCTGCTGCTGCTGCTGCTGCTGCTGCTGCTGCTGCTGCTGCTGCTGCTGCTGCTGCTGCTGCTGCTGCTGCTGCTGCTGCTGCTGCTGCTGCTGCTGCTGCTGCTGCTGCTGCTGCTGCTGCTGCTGCTGCTGCTGCTGCTGCTGCTGCTGCTGCTGCTGCTGCTGCTGCTGCTGCTGCTGCTGCTGCTGCTGCTGCTGCTGCTGCTGCTGCTGCTGCTGCTGCTGCTGCTGCTGCTGCTGCTGCTGCTGCTGCTGCTGCTGCTGCTGCTGCTGCTGCTGCTGCTGCTGCTGCTGCTGCTGCTGCTGCTGCTGCTGCTGCTGCTGCTGCTGCTGCTGCTGCTGCTGCTGCTGCTGCTGCTGCTGCTGCTGCTGCTGCTGCTGCTGCTGCTGCTGCTGCTGCTGCTGCTGCTGCTGCTGCTGCTGCTGCTGCTGCTGCTGCTGCTGCTGCTGCTGCTGCTGCTGCTGCTGCTGCTGCTGCTGCTGCTGCTGCTGCTGCTGCTGCTGCTGCTGCTGCTGCTGCTGCTGCTGCTGCTGCTGCTGCTGCTGCTGCTGCTGCTGCTGCTGCTGCTGCTGCTGCTGCTGCTGCTGCTGCTGCTGCTGCTGCTGCTGCTGCTGCTGCTGCTGCTGCTGCTGCTGCTGCTGCTGCTGCTGCTGCTGCTGCTGCTGCTGCTGCTGCTGCTGCTGCTGCTGCTGCTGCTGCTGCTGCTGCTGCTGCTGCTGCTGCTGCTGCTGCTGCTGCTGCTGCTGCTGCTGCTGCTGCTGCTGCTGCTGCTGCTGCTGCTGCTGCTGCTGCTGCTGCTGCTGCTGCTGCTGCTGCTGCTGCTGCTGCTGCTGCTGCTGCTGCTGCTGCTGCTGCTGCTGCTGCTGCTGCTGCTGCTGCTGCTGCTGCTGCTGCTGCTGCTGCTGCTGCTGCTGCTGCTGCTGCTGCTGCTGCTGCTGCTGCTGCTGCTGCTGCTGCTGCTGCTGCTGCTGCTGCTGCTGCTGCTGCTGCTGCTGCTGCTG
>CAXITY010000053.1:0-67589 GCA_964034905.1 Itoplectis maculator
TTCCGAGCATATGCAGCTCATCTTCGTTCACAAGATCTATTTCTACACCAAAATACGCGATCACTGCAAGTACAACTACCTCCACCAACAGAGGGACTCCCTGCTGCCTACCTGCAATTTCCGGAAGCACTGCAGATTACTCGTGTCATAGCTCAAGTTAGACTGGCCAACTCCTTTACCTGTAACATCACCTTTAACAGGTGCACCTACAAAATTGATCCAAAGCAACTATGCACCCTTTGCAACAAGGAAGAACTTGAAACAGCGCGCCACTTTATGTTTGTATGCCCAATCCTAAGCCATCTGAGAACTCATTATCTATCTAATCTAGTCACCGGAAGCGAAGATACCGATCTTGTAAATCTTCTGTCCGCACATGTCAACAATAAGGCGATCTTAAAGAAAATATTTTATTATATCATCAACAGTTGCATGTTAAGAGCTTTTATTTAAAATGAATGACTATTGTAATTTTGTTTCCCCCCCCCCCCCCCCTTGCGAATGGGGATTTGTATCCCTGGAAAGCAGCAATAAATTAAATTTTATTATTATATTTTTAAAAATTATTTTTTCTTAGTAAGATTTTTTTTCTGGGATTTTCGTTTGCAAGAGGTTTTTTTTTTTTCTAGTTTTGAAAGTTATTTTATGTTAGTAAGAGAGTTTTTTTTATGGGATTTTCGTTTGCAAGAGATTTTTTGTTTTTGGTATTTTTGAAAGTTATTTTTTCTTAGTAAGAGTTTTTTTTATCGGATTTTTGTTCGCAAGAGATTTTTTTTGGGATGTGTTAAAGGGCTTGGCCCTTACGTGGCGTCACGGTCGTCGCGGCGCTCCGCGCGTGTCAGGATGTTTCTGGTTCGTAATAAAGGGGCGGCTCGGTGCCGCCGAAACGCACTTTAAGGTTTAATTCGTTTATTAATTCCGCTCACAGGGTTTATTCGCATCGGGCGTACGCGTATCCGCGTCTGTGTCGTTTCCGCACGCGCTCGGTCGGGACGGTCTCCCTCGCTCCGCTCTCGTTCGTTCGCTCGCGCTCCGTAATAATCAAAACGCACCTCGCTCGTCGCTCGTTCGCACCGGACTCTCTCGAATCCCGGTAACGCTCGCGTGCCTCGTTTCACGGGGGAACCCACGTGGTTCTCCCGTGCGCGGACCAAAATCGGCGGTGTAACGCGCGTGTATTTAACAGATGGTATATCAATTCCTATCTGTTAAATATCTACTTTCCAGGGGTTATACTTGGCTAATATATTGATTCCGATTAATATTTTTGAAAGTTATTTTTACTTAGTAAGCGAGTTTTTTTCTGGGATTTTCGTTTGCAAGAGATTTTTTTAATGGGATTTTTGCTTGCAAGAGGTTTTTTTTTTTGGGATCGCTACTCTTTTTTTGACTTGGCGTAACATTTTTTTGAAAAAAATTTTTTGTGTGATTTGCTGCCTTTTTGAAAGTCAAACGACCATGAAAAATAAAGCAAGGTCATGTTATACGTACATCTTTGTTGATTAATAAATTATAAAAAATGTACAACATAAACAGTAAGCAAATAAAGGTAAGTAGTCACTACAAATGAACACAAACTGCGATAAAAATGTTGCAAATACTTGGTCTAATATTTATAGAATACAGCTAACAATAAATCGAAAGCGAAATCTATAAATGCTTATAAATGTCCTTTATATATATATACAGGTACCAAGAATAATTATTTTGTTTTGGGAGGCATTAGAGATTATTCTGCTCGACATTCAACAAAGAAAAAGAATTCGCTGCGGTAATATAATAGGGATAAAATAATTCACCATCACACAGGGCGCGGAAAATGGCGAATTATCTTGACAGAATAGTAGGGAGATTGAAAGATATAATATAATTCGTCTGATATTGAGGCGTCGTGTAAAGTAGGTACACGGAAAAAAAAATGTCATTATTTCAATAAAAATCGACATTGATTCAATAAAACGTCCGAATCAAGGGCTGCCAACAACATCTGTAATTACTTTAACTTCATCTGTAATAGAATGCATTTTTTTTAAGTTGACCAGAACAGTATCGATTGTTATTGAATCAATGACGTACGTTTTTGTATTTCTCAGATAGCATGTACAATGCAAAAGTTTAATTCATACATCAAATATATAAACAATCGCTTTGACTTGTGTCAAAATTGAAGCGATCGCATATATTATGGTACAAATGATTTGTGTCATTGTTGCAAGACGTTATATCTACGAACCAATTTTAGGTCGATTTGTATTAATCGTTTTTTCACTGATTTTGAACGGATGATTCAGTATTGATTGCACGTTCATGTGCAAATGTAAACGTAGCAATTACAATTCATTTTGACTGCATCGTAAAAATCATTGAAAGAAAAAGGCATTTGTTCAAAGTGCCACGTGCGTATACGAATGGATTAGGAGTTTATTCGGTTGAATTAGTTACAAATATAGTTGGAGCATGTCCGTTATTAAAGCGATCAAAAATGACGCTGAATCAAGCTTAAAAGGTATTCAATAAAAAAAATTATTTATTGTACTGAACACTTATGTAGATGATAGGGTCATACGTTTCTTTCACTCAATACAATTTATTATCTGCACAATAAGAATTTAGTTGTTTCAAGCTTTTCTTTCTATTGCTCCATATACATTGCATTCAGATAAACGTTGCAAATGCAAGCTTCATCGGCAATTGTAATTGATTCATTAAAATGGAATCATGTTTTAATAGTATATGCTTACAACGAATGTAAATCTGTAATTAGGCCAATAGATCACGTATTTGATAGAATTTTACAAGCGAGTAGTTCAAACTCAATATTTTTCGAAACAACTGCACGCAATATTGATACAAATATTGCAATGGTCAGTAGAATACAACTGTAGCTCTTTTATCTATAATATATATTTTAAGGTCAGTAGAATACAACTGTAGCTCTGTCGATTCGCAATTTATATAAACTTATTCATGTTACAAGAAATAATCATCTTATTTCTCGATCGCATGAATAAGTTTATATAAATTTCAAATCGACAAAAAGAATTACGGTTGTATTCTACTGATCGTTGCAACATTTGTATATCAATATTGCGTGCAGTTGTTTCGAAAAATATTTACGTTTAACTACTCGCTTGTAAAATTGAAATGAAATAATTAAACCGACATGTAGTAGTGAACCGAAAAACATTTATTTATAACTTTTTTTAAATCAGAACATGTAGGTGCAGCATATAATATATATATATATATATATATATATATAAAACAAGGGAGCACGCTCCGTTCTTCGTTCCGGCGTGCCGGCGTTTTTAACACACGTCGTAGTCGTTGATCGCATGCGTCTTAACGGAATACTGCATTTGGCTTTAACAGAACTTACAATCTACATTAATTTCAAACTTTGGTAAAGCACAAGTGGCAACAAAATTTAAAGATATATTTGGTACAGCGTTAAATGGCACGAACTTCGAATTCGGCACGCTATTCTTTTTTCTTATTAATTAAGTAAGACGTTAAGGGTCAATAACGAAAAGAAATTGAATGCTTAAGAACTATAAAAATGACTGCAATCGTTAAGGCATCGCTGGCACATAACTGATGCCACGAGGTGACATGTGGACATTACATGGTATGTGTGTAACGAGTTCGTCTTGATTTACGAAGCCCCAAGCAGTGTTGTGAAATTTTTAATGTGAAAATAATGGATTATTTTATACGAAAAAAATGGATAATGGAATTCGGATACACTACCCATTATTTTATTAATGAGTAATGGAGCAGAGATCCATCATCCATTACTTTTTTAATGAGTAATGGAAGTCACATCCATCACCTATTACTTTTTTAATGAGTAATGGAAGTCACATCCATCACCGATTACTTTTTTAATGAGTAATTGAGCAGAGATCCATCATCCATTACTTTTTTAATGAGTAATGGAAGTCACATCCATCACCTATTACTTTTTTAATGAGTAATGGAAGTCACATCCATCACCCATTACTTTTTTAATGAGTAATGGAAGTCACATCCATCATTCATTACTTTTTTAATGAGTGATGGAAGTCACATCCATCACCCATTACTTTTTTAATGAGTAATGGAAATCACATCCATTATCCATTACTTTTTTAATGAGTAATGGAACTCACATCCGTTATCCATTACTTTTTTAATGAGTAATGGAACTCACGTCCATCACCCATTACTTTTTTATTGAGTAATGGAACTCAAATCCATTACTCATTACTTTTTCAATGAGTAATGGAACTCACATCCGTTACCCATTACTTGTTTAATGAATAATGCAACTCACATCGTTCGCCCATTTTTTTTAAATGATTTTTTTTAAATGGAAGTCACATCCTTCACTCATTTTTTTTTAATGGATAACTAGCCTCACATCCATTACCGATTTAAAAATAAATGCTTAACATCCCATTACTTTAAAAAATGTGGCTACATATGTACAAAAATCTACAAAAAATGCAAAAAAATGTAAAAAAATAAATAAATCGAAAAATCGTTTCAAAAATGAATCAATAAATAGGTGGATAGGAAAATCGTTAAAAAATTGACAAATAAGTAGATAAATCGATACATTGATTAATGAATTCTAAATGACGAATATAAAGTCGGCCATATTAAATCCGTCATTTAGAATTTTAGAATTTTAAGTTCGGATTCGTAATCAGCGACCTTAATAAGTCCCGAGTGCAGAATTTTATCTAATTAAAGTATTTTTTGAGTTTTGTTCGGTCATATAACATTCGCCATTTGAAATTTCTGAATTTTGCATTCGGATTTGCAATCAGTAACCTAAAGAGGCCGTGATACTTTGCTCGGGACTTCGTCGCCCAATGTTAAGGTAGTCCTTGCGTCTAGTGTCCATTTCGCATAAATTCGAGAAATATGAGAGAGGATTGCGAACACTTCACAATGGTCTAAAAATCGGAAATAATTCATGCGCATTATAGGCACTCATAACACGAATTTTGCATAATAATAATTCTAAAATGTTATAAACAAATTGATGGAAAATGAATTGTTTAACAAATATTTCGAAGATCCATGTTTTTTTTCTGAAAATGTTTCGTTCGTTTTTCCGAACATATAAAAAAAATTGCAGATTTTAGAGTCCACTTTGAAATTTCACATATTTTCCCCAGAAAAAACGCACAAAATAATGGACTACCTTCAGGTAGTCCTTGCGACCAATATTAATTTCGCATAAATTCGAGGAATATGAGAGAGAATTTCAAACACTTCTCGATGGTATAACAGTCTGTAAAAATTCATGAACATTAAAGGTACTGAAAAGATTAATTTTGCGTAATAATAATTCGAAAATGTTATTAACAAATTGATGAAAAAAATGGTTTAACAAATATTTCGATGATCCAAGTTTTTTTTCATGAAAATGATGCCTTCGTTTTTCTGAATACGAATGAATTTTTTCAGATTTTAAAGTTCACTTTGAATTTTATGCGTTTTTTATGGGGAAAATATGTGAAAATTCAAAGTGAACCCTAAAATCTGAAAAAATTCATACGTATTCAGAAAAACGAAGGAATCATTTTCATGAAAAAAACTTGGGTCATCGAATTATTTGTTAAACAAGTTTTTTTTATCAATTTGTTAATAACATTTTCGAATTATTATTATGTAAAATTAATCTTTTCATACATTGATGTTCATGCATTTTTTCAGATTTTGAGACCATCAAGAAGTGTTTGCAATTCTCTCTCATTTTTCTCGAAATCAGTACTAGACGCAAGGTCTACTTTAAACACCTCTAGGGCTGTCTCTCTCGCATCTAGCGCTGTTTCTCGCACCTTTTCTTTTTTCGATTCTCCTGAATCGAGTATAAAGGAACCAGAAGCTTAGCCCAATTCTGCAATCCTTCAGCACATTCTATAAAAATTTGAGCTCTGTCAGTCGAGTATTTTGAGAGAAAATTGGTTTCAAAATCTCTGAAGGGGGGGGAGTAACTCTGCCTCTTGATAATCCCCAGGTACAGAATCTTAATGAAATCAATTACGTACTTTGCATTTTGGTCGATCATTTTAAATATGGATTCGTAATCAGCGACCTCGAAAATCCCCGAGTAAGATATTTCATCGGATTTAAACTTGTCGCTTCGTTGCAATAAAGTTTTGAAAATTAATGAAAATTAATGATTTTTTTTATAAAAGGTTAACAAAAAATACCAAAATCGTTCGGTCGTTGTTCGATCAAAATCGTTTTTGGTTACCGACCGAACCGTTTTCTATAATAATAGGTTCGCGCGGCAAACGCGCGGACGATTAGCGCTCACAACAAACTCTCCCTCTTCTTCTCCCTCCGCCAAACTTTTCCCTCCGCAAAAATTTCAAGACGTATAGATAAAATAGGCGGTGTCACTAGCGGCTCTGATTCTCGCATTGTGTTGAAGTCTAGTGATCAGTGTCAGTTGATTGTTTTTCGTCACGGCAGGAGGTCTGATACGGTACGTACTCCAATACTCATTCATGCATGCAATATCGTAACCGTATTGTGTTATGCGTATTGATAATAATGAAGTGTATGTGTAAGAGAAAATAAACCTAGAAAAAAAAGCAATAGACCACCAGATTTATAGAGTAAAAAAAACGTCTCAAATTAATCGTTTATGCATTTTCTTTGTACGCAAAAACAATTATCTGTTACAAAAAATTCTGTACGTAGATAAAACAAATTATTTTCTGTTACACGTACAATTATAAATAATAATTTAATTTAACTAATATAATTGATCATTGTGTAGCTGCGGACCATGTCGGCGAGCGACAATGACGAGCCCCAGCGAAAACGACCGCGCACCGCGAGAGCTTGCGGGAGCTCAGCTTTGTTTATGTCAACAAGGTCGGCCGCGTACACGAGTTCGGACGATGAGCAGCCTTCCCAATCGGACGAAAATGCGAAGCGCACAGGTGAATATATTATATAAAATTCTACTGAAGATACTGGAAAGACTGGTTTTGTATAATAATATCGAAATGTTGTTAACAAATTAGAACAAAACTTATTTGTTCAACAAATTACCCGGAAACCCATCTTTTTGTGTGAAAATGATACGTCAATTTTTTTAGAATTTTGTCAAATTTTTCAAAATTGCGTTTTTTCAAGAAAAATGAGGAGCATAAACCACGTTTTTTAAAATTTGGACAAAATTCTGAAAAAACTCATACGTATTCAGAAATATTAATGAATAATTTTCGTCGGAAAAAAAAATTGGTTTGCCGGGTAAATTGTTGAAGAAATAATTTTTTCATTAATTTGTTAATAACATTTTGAAATTATTATTATGCAAAATAATATTTTCAGCACCTTCAACGTGCTTGATTTTTTCAGATTTTTATCAGATCGAGAAGTGTTCGTAATATTCTTTGAAACTCACGTTTGACGAGTCTGTACTGCTCGTACTACCTTGCGTCTAGTGTCCACTTCACATATACACGCGAAATATGGGAGAGAAATGCGAACACTTTTCGGTGGTCAAAAATCTGAAAAAATTCATGCACATTAAAGGTACTGAAGAAATTAATTTTGCATAATAATAACTCTAAAATGTTATAAAAAATTTGAGACAATTTAATTGTTTTATAATCTCCCGGTGACCCAAATTTTTCTTAATAAAAATGATTCGTTCACTTTTCTGAATACGTATGAATTTTCTCAGACTCTTAAATTGACTTTGAAATTTGTGTTTTTGCACACATATTTTCCATATAAAAACAAAATTCAAAGTCAAATTAAAAATCTAAAAAAATTCATACGTATTCAGAAAAACCAACGAATCATTTTCATTAAAAAAATTCGGGTCACCGGGAGATTTGATAAACAATTTTGTTTTCATTAATTTTTCATAACATTTTTTAATTATTACTATGCAAAATTAAACTTCTCAAGATCTTTAATGTGCGTGCATTTTTCCAGATTTTTGCACCAACGTGAAGCCTTTGCAATACTCTTATTTTTCTCGAATTTAGGTGAAAATGAGCAGAAAGCGAGATAACTATTTTAATTTCGATCCGGTTATGAGGAATTGATCGATAAATCACAAATCGATAACGAGGCGCATGGCCGACTCGATATTCTCCAATCAATAACGAGTCGAATTGCGTATCGTACCAGACTAGCAATCAGAGTTGTAAATACTGATTAGTTAAAAAAAGAATTATTCAGTACACAGAGAAAAAAAATCAATGGATCAACCAAATCCAGCGGTCACCGGCTGTCAAATAAATGTTTAATTAGAGCAATGACCATTTTTTGTTTCTTCAACAGTTTCTCGGTTCAGCAGACCAAACGATGGTAAAGGTGAAAGAAAATATTGTCAAGCTGACTAAATGATTTAGTTGACAGTCGGTGAACACTGGATTTGTTGAATCAACAAATCTCTTTTCCCAGTGTACTGTTTGTTTTGTACGTCTGATTTAATAATAATAACCTGCGACGATTATAAAACGATGTGTGAACTTTTGAATAGCCTCATAGATGCCTTATTCCCGATAAAAAACTTGTGAACAATTACGACAAAAATGGAAGAGCGCGGCCCTCGATTACTTTCGTAGTCGCCTCCGGTACAGTCCGGAGAAACGTCGGATTTCAAGATTATTCCGAAAGTTTCTCAATGACAAAAATCTGGAAGAAGTTAGGCATATTGAAGATACTGCACAGATTGATTTGCACAATAATAATATCACAATGTTATTAACAAATTAGTGAAAAATATAATTGTTCAACAAATTACCCGGCAACCCATTTTTTGATAATAACGGTTCATTAATTTTTCTGAATACGTATGAATTTTTTCAGAATTCTGTATAATTTTTTTCTTAATTGCGTTGTTTTTTGGACAAAACGAAGGGTAACAAGCAACCCGGTCGCCCCTGCGGGGCGCCGGGTTGTTGTCGGAGGGCTTCGCCCCCCAAACCCCCATTGGGGGGCTCTGCCCCCCAAACCCCCCGAAAATGACCCTGCGGCAAAAATGTCCCTTCGGGACATTTTTCCCTGGTGTCATTTTAAGGCACTCGCGCGGTCGTCGCGCTCCGCGCTCCGCAGGGGGTCGTTTGGACGTCGCGCTTCGCGCTCCGCACCGTGCCGTCCGGACGTCGCGCTTTGCCCTCTGCACGATGCCATCCGGACGTCGCACTTCGCGCTCCGCACGGTACCGTTCGGAGGTCGCGTTTCGCGCTGTGCACGATGCGGTTCGGACTAGAGACGTGAGCGGTATACATGACCAGTAATTTTACGATTAAAAACCGGTATGTGACCGGTGTTAAATTTACGACATCGGTAATAAAGTCATATAGTCTCTTAGTGATTAAGAATTCTCGTCAAGTTACGGTGAATTTACGAAACAACGTTGCTGTAATTTTACCAAAAAATTCGTTACCGGTTATTTCACAACTATATAGACGCAGTTTACCATTTTTTATGGTGAGTTCACCAACAAAAATTTGTAACCGGTCAAACTTACGAGCATTTTTCGTGACCGTATTTTCACAACACAAAGATTGTAGAAAAAAAAATGTGGATAAAAGACGGTACGGTAGTTTCATTGTTATTTTACCAAAAATAAAAATACCGGTATTTTCATATCTATATAATTCTGTGATGTTTAATGTCGGTCATTTTTTTAAAATAAAAAGTCATTCGAATCAATAGAAAAGGACCCATAAAATGGTCAATAGAAAATGTGGAGTATAAATTTATCGCGTTCAAAACGCAGGCAGCGAGGCCACAAGAAATGACCAATTACAACGAGGACCCAAGGCCCTAGGATGTTGAGTTATCGGTCGGTAAGGTAGTGGAAATGGACTTGTCTCGAGACGCTATCGTGTCTCTTGAAAAGGCGTAAATCGTCATTAAGTTCTACTTTCTTATTATAGTTAAATCATTAAATAATAAAGTGTAAAGAAGGGTTATCGTTAAAAAAAAAAGATATAAGAAATTAATAAAACCGCCCTAGCAGATCGACCAACCACGAAAAATCCAACCAGGTCGGTTTAGAACACGAAAACAACCAGTATTTTGAAGAAAACAACCACCGACAAACCGTGTTCTCAACTAAATCTCAGTTGGTCGGTGGTTGGTTTCGATGAAATACTAGTTGATCCCGTGTCCTAAAACGACCCGGTGGGAATCGTAGTCGGTATACGGTTGGACCGAACTGTTAGGGCGTGAACGTAGTTGTAATTTGGTGATTACGATTGTTTTATGATAAATAAATTAAATCGAGAGATACATCAGCCTCAGTGACGGGTGAACATTCAGAGACGAAAACAGACCAAAAAACAGCGAATGCAGTGATAAGATCCAGTGAAAATAAGCAAATAACAAATAATTCAATATAAAATATACATTATTCATTTATATTACCGATGTGTGTCAATCGAAATGAGGTCAAAACACGGTGTCTCCGGTAAAAGAGTCTTGAAGCGTCTCGTGTCGGTCGGTAAAGTAGGTTTTGTCCACACTGGAACCTCTTATAGCGCACACCCTCATAGCGTACATTGGGAAACGTATCAGCGCTGTGATTAGATGATTTCGCGAGAGAGAGTGAGAGGCACGAACGTTTCGCGTGCCTGATTGGCTCTTCACTTAGCGTACATGTCCCCGCATTTCGAACGCTATGAGAGGTTCCACGGTACTTGGACTTGTCTCGAGACTAGAGATGTGGACCCAGTAAACACGGTATTATAACAGCAACGTAACGGCTATGTCACTCAATGTAACAAGTAATCTCACGTGTAACTTACATGTAAGTTACACGTAATTTGCAATTTCCCACTCAGCAATGTTACCATGTTATATAACATGTGTTACGTAACTGTTACAATTGAGTTACGTTGCCCGTATATTTCGTAGTGTAACAGATATGTAACAAGTAACATTCAAATGTTATATAACGTGTGTTACATAACCGTTACGGTCTTGCAACGTTGGTAGTGTGTTGCAGGATGTTACTGCAAGGTAACAGTAATATGATCAAAAAAATTGTCTGTAACTTACATGTGACTTACATGTAATTTATTATTTCCCACTCAGCAATGTTATCGTGTTATGTAACGTGTGTTATGTAACCGTTACAATTTAGTTATGTTGTAGTGTTATGTAACATGAATTATACAGCCGCGTTACTGTTTCGTTATATTGTCGAACTGTAGTCATATTGACAATACGTTGGTTTTTTTGCGGACTGAAAGTCCGCAAAAAATAACTTCAAGGGTTGCTAAATCGCTACCCTTGAAAATAAAAAAAATGAGCCGCTACTATTAAAAGTAGAGCAAGCTATTGGCAAATGATGCCAACCGTTTGATACCTCCGAAGAGTATCACTCCAGTATATTTATGAAGCTGCGCCGTCGCGCTGTCTTATACACGTTATAGACACGAATCGCTTGCGAGAAACGTTTGAGTCGTAGGCCATCTAGCGGACATCACATCGTTATTCACATGTTACGTAACAATAACATATTTTTGTTACATGACTGTAACGGAACTACGTTTTCATGTTGTTAATGCAACTTAACAACTGTGACATGCATGTTACGTACATGTTACATGTTTTTGCAATATTCTTGCAATGTTACCACGTTATATAATTGAAACATGACTAAATCATCGCCACAGTTACATTACAATTGTTACTTACGTGTTACATTACAGTTACTCACTTTGCTTACATAACTGCAAGGGAACTACGGCATATAACAATTACGTAACGTGCATGTTCACGACGTTACATAACTACTGTGATATGCATGTTACGTAAACGTTACATATTTTTGCAACGTTCTAGCAATGTTACCACATTACGTAACTGTAACATGAACGAACTATTGCTGGAGTTACATTGCAGTCGTTACATACATGTTGCATTACAGTTACACACCATCGTTACATAACTGTAATGGAACTACGGCATATAACAGTTACATAACGTGAATGTTCACGATGTTATATAACCACTGTAATATACATGTTACATAGATGTTATATACTCTTGCAAAAATCTTGTAATGTTGCCACGTTACATCACTACAACATTGCGTTCCTGTGACGAAAGTGACGTCCCAATTGTTACTTGCACGTTGCGTTGCAGTTTCATAACATCTGTTATCTAACTGCAACATAAATATGTTAAATAACGGTAACATTACCTCCATATAACAAATGCAACATCACAAGTTGCTCCTACGTTACATAACCTCGACATATCACAAGGGTAACATTGTTACAATCACATGTAACTTCCAGGTTACATTGCTGTTCCGAAACGTGTTTACTGGGGAATTACCGTAAAATCCTGGAGCGGTAAACTTACCAAAAAATTACCGTATTTTTACCGTAAAATGACGTAATTTTTTTTTCGCGCAATCAGGTGTTGTGGAATTACCGTCAGAAATTTTTTCGATAAACATACCGTAAAAATATGGTAAATCCAACTATTTAGATGTGGAATTACTGGTCACTTTCATTTTTGGTAAATTTACTGTCACAAAAAAGTGTGACCGGTCATTTACAACTAGATAGGTGTACAGCTCGCTATTTTTTTTTTTTTTTTTTCTCATGTATTATTATGAAATGCTGTATTCAAAGATAATTAATTATTCATTTATTGTTTGCACGTTTATCGAATACGTATCTTATTGTTCAATCACAAATTTATGGAAAGATAATTGTATATAAAGTTTTTTTATTAGGCGACACGCGCGCCACAGCTGTGAAATTTCAAATCATACGACCATATGATTTTGTGACCGATGTGGTCATTTTGGAAACGGTCATGTACCGTATTTTTACGGTAAAAATACCGTAACTTTACCGGTCACATTTACTGCTTACATCTCTAATGTTAACCTGATCAAGAGACGCGGTAGCTTCTCGAGATATGTACATTTACCTACTTTACCGACCGAAGACGAGACGCTCCAAGGCTAGAGATGTGGAATTACCGCAAAATCCTGAAGCGGTAAAATTACCAAAAAATTACCGTATTTTTACCGTAAAATGACGTCATTTTTTTTCGCGCAATCAGGTGTTGTGGAATTACCGTCACAAATTTTTTCGATAAACATACCGTAAAAATATGGTAAATCCAACTATTTAGATGTGGAATTACTGGTCACTTTTCTTTTTGGTAAATTTACGGTCACAAAAAAGTATGACCGGTCATTTACAACTAGATAGGTGTACAGCTCGTTTTTTTTTTTATTTTTTTTTATTTTATTTTATTTTATTTTTTTTTCATGTATTATTATGAAATGCTGTATTCAAAGATAATTCATTATTCATTTATTGTTTGCACGTTTATCGAATACGTATATTATTGTTCACTCACAAATTTATGGAAAGATAATTGTATATAAATTTTTTTTTATTAGGCGACACGCGCGCCACAGCTCTGACCAGACCACTGAGAACTGACTCTTTTACCAGAGTAAGTTAAAGTCAACGCGATTGCGGCTCTATTTTTTTTTAACATAGTTTATTAATTTAATAATTAAGTGTAAAAAACGTTGTCGTTTTATAAAAAACATTTAGGAAATTAAGAAAACCGTGAATGCAGTTGTTATGTGGTAATTACGTGGTGATTTAGAATACGCAAATAAAATCGAGAGATACATCTGCAGTGACAGGTGAACATTTAGAGACGAAAAGAGACAAAAAAAACAGCGAAAAAAGTAATAAGTGCCAGTGGAAATTAGCAAATAACAAATGATTTAATGAAAAATACACACGTCAAGCGCATAGTTCCGATAATAATGTACTTGTCAACATGTTTTACGAATATTGTGTTTAGGTTATGTTTACTCATATTTCAGTTTGGTGTATTAAATATAAATTATCTTCACAATTAAAGTGTACTAGTGCAATTAATAAATATAATAATGAAGAAATCATTGTGGAATCAATTATTTCGACCTTCTAACTTCTGACATGTGCAGCGGGTAATGATTTTTCAGGAAAAAACATTTTTAGTTGACGTAAGTGTCAAATTAAAAAAAATTAATTAATTAAAATGTATTAATGCAGGTAATACCACTCTAAAATGATCTTATGGCAAATATAAGAGAAGAAACACCTGAATTGAGATAAAATATGAGTATGCTGCAAGTTATAGCCAAAGTCAAGTACGCAGTGGGAAAATATTCACTTGTACACATATGCGTAATTAAAAATGTAATTTTTTAATTTTGGTGATAGGTATTCACCCCTTAAAAAAAGTGTAAGGGAAAAACTAAAAAAAGTGTATGAGAATTAAGGTATTTTAGAATTTCATAGCAAGTTTCAGCCAAATTCTTGGGTTGACGGCGGAGATTGGGCTCCGGACACAATTTGAGACCCATAAACCCAAATTTTCTTGAAATAAACTCCTGTATAAAATTATTGGAAAATTACCATACTTCATGGGCATACTTTCCAGTGCTAGACTAAGAAATATTCCAAATTTCAACTTGTTCGGTCTGTTCAGTCCAGAGCCACTGAGTGATACGGACGTCCGGGTAACACAAAATCTGGTCCGCAGTAAAAAAGATATTTATGTCACTCCGTGCGTAAAACGCGACATTACGCACGCTTCGCGTGCGTAATACCGCGTTTTCCGACGTCGTGAAATAAAATTTCGTACGATACGCGTGCGAAAAACCTTTTTCGGACTCGTGTGATTACAGCACTCGCCTTCGGCTCGCGCTGCAAACTCACACTCGTCAGAAAAAGTTTTTTCGCACTTGTATCGTAATGTACTATTAGTAATGCAATTTCCTTATTATTTTATGTCAAGAATATGTATTTTACTATGTTAAAGATATCTGAACTAAAAAAAGTTAATACATTTGAAATATATCAATTTTTGTCCGTTAAAACCTAATTTAGACCCAGGAAAGCGATTTCAATAGGCACTCCTGGTGCGTTTTTTTAAAACGTGAGTGCCTAAAAACCGCAATTTAAAAAAATGAGACAAAATTCTGAAAATATCATAAGTATTCAGAGAAATTAATGAATCACTTTTATTAGAAAAAAAAAGTTTGGTTGCCGGATAATTTGTTGCTCCATTAATGTTTGCATTAATTTCTTAATAACATGTTGATATAATTATTGTGCGAAATCAATATTTGCAGCATTTTCAATATGCCTAATTACTTCCAGATTTTTATCATGAGAATTCCGCCAGATTTTGTCATTGAGAAACATTCAGAATTCCTTTGTAATCCGACATTTAGCCGGACTGTACCGAGGCGACTATTCTAAACGCATCTCACCATTTTTGTTGAGAATTTCCATGAAATTATATCGAGAATAAACATTCTTTGCAGCCGTTAAAAATGTACATGTTATATTATAATTACTCCATGTTACTATTAATAATTAAAAAGTATTAAGGTAGTTCGAGCGCCTAAAGTCCATTTCGCATAAATTCGAGAAAAATGAGAGAGCATTGCAAAAACTTTTCTATGATGTAAAGATCTAAACAAATTCATGCACATTAGAGGTACTGAAAAGATTAATTTTGTGTAGTAATAATTCTTAAATGTTATTAACAAATTGTGGGGATAAAGGACTCGGGAAATCGAAATAAATTGTATAGAAGTATGTTAAGATGTCGAGTAGATATATTTATTAGAAAAATGTTGGTGGTCGAGAGAGTGTGACTCGTCTCGACGCTCTCGCTACATCGTTAGGTGTCGATGTCTCGGCGAGGACTGATGGGCTCGCCCTTTACCCCTCCCAGCTAGACGTGCTCGTCGAGCCAATTCGCGGAAACCGATAAGCTCGGGTTTTCGCGGAATCGGCGACGGTTTGGTTTTTTTCGGCGAATCGCCAACCGTTGCTCCTTTTCGGCGAAGCGCGACTGTTACAGGCCTTTCTTCGTTTTCGCGAGCTCGCCTATAAGTCTCGCACTTTCGGAAAAAATAAAAATAATGCCTACAGTCGGCCAATCCTGACATTTGTACGTCTCGGACAACAAGAATAATAAGGAAAAATGCAAATAAAATATAAAAATACACACATGAATACAAAAATTACTTAAATTCTAATACCAAATCGCTCACATACCATTACAAAATCTCTCGCAAAAATGTCTCGCATTCAAATCCACTCCTTCACGCATAGATTATTCGCGAATGTAGGGCTTCATCTGGTCGACAGCGATCACTCCAGTGTACGGCAACTGGGTGAGCTGGAACCCCTCGATGTCGGTAACCACGTAACGATCGGAATCGAGCACTTTCTCCACGACGTACGGCCCTTTAAATTTTGGAATGAGCTTCTTATTGCTCCCGGCCGAAGTGTCGACGTTTCGGATCATGACGTAGTCACCTTCGCTGTATTTTGTCGCTTCTTTGTGCTTCCGATTATAATATCGCTCGTTTGCCTCCTGACTCTCACAAATTTCTCCGCGGCAGCCTCTCTCAGCGAGGCAAGATCGCGCTCGTTGTTCGAATACGACTATGAGGATCAGTCGGAGATTGTCGTTAATTTCGTCAATCTGATCGACACCAAACAGTAATTTACTCGGCGTCTCGCCAGTCGATCGGCAAACGGTATTATTAATCGCGAACTCTACTTTATTCAACACCTGGTCCCATTTGTTCAGACTGTCGCACAGCTTCGAAATCATCGGAGTAATCACGCGGTTGAATCGTTCTACCTGTCCGTTCGCGCGCGGAGTCGCCACAGCAACTAACACGTGCTTTACCGATTCGTCGTCTACGAATTCTCGGAATCGATCGGACGTAAACGCCGTCCCGCGATCGCTAATAATCCGTCTCGGCTTACTGTACGTTTGGAAATAATTCCGCAAATGTTTTATTGTCTCCTCCGAGGTCGTGGACTTACACGGATACAATCTGATAAACTTCGTGAACGCATCGACGACCGAGAGAATGTGCCGATAACCACGTCCGGTTTTCTCGAGAGGACCGCAGTGATCCACGTGGATCGTCTGAAAGGGCAGTTTATCCTTCGGGATGCTGTGCAAGCGTCCCTCCGGCTTGCCGCTCGCGGGCGAAAATTCGATGCATCGCAGGCAGTTCAACATGTACGCCTTGACTTTCGCTTTCAGTCCCGGAAACCAATAAACTTTCGTGATATTATCAACGACTTTATCGACGCCTACGTGTCCCATGTCGTCGTGACAGGTGCGAATCACATTATTTTCCATGGACGGCGGTACATAAAAGAGTAATTTGTTGTCTTTCGTCTTACGGTACACAAGTCCGTCTCGAATTTCGAAAAATTTATCTTCGGCTGTCTCGAGTCTATCGCGAATCTTACGAATCTCCTCGTCGCGGTCTTGCTGAATCGACAGCGTCTGCTCGAACAAATTCGACTCCAAAATGAGGATGCTGTGACAACGCGACAACGCGTCGACGTGTCCCATTCGCGACCCGGGTCGATGGACGATCTCGTAATCTTAACCCTCCAAAAACAAAGCCCAGCGCGAAATTCGAGGATTGACGGTTTTCTTGTTCAGCGTAAGACGAAAACTATCGCAATCTGTGACAATTTTAAATTTTATACCGGCGAGGTAGATGTGGAAGCGCTGAATCGCGTACACCGCGGCGAGACACTCGAGCTCAAAGCTGTGGTACTTCGCCTCCGCCGGCGTCGTTCGCTTGCTAAAATAAAACACCGGTCGAAATATTTTGTCGCTCTGTTTTTGCAATAATATCGCTCCAAAGCCGCTCGCGCTCGCGTCACAATGCAGTTCGGTCTCGAGGTGCGGCGAAAATATCGCTAGTATCGGCTCGGAGGACAGCACTCGCTTCAACGTCTCGAAAACCTCGAGCTCTTCCGCTCCGAATTTGAACGGCACGTCTTTTTTTATTAGGTCGTACAGCGGTTTCGCGATTACCGAAAAATTTGGAATAAATCGTCGGAAATAACTCGCCAGACAAACAAATCGGTGAACCTCCTTCCCGTTTCGCGGAACCGGATAATTCACGACCGAATCGACATTGTCCTTACTGGGTCTTATACCGTGCTCGTTTATCAAGTACGTTATCTCCTTTCGCGCGAAATAACATTTGTCCAGTCGAAATTTCAGTCGGTGCCTCCTGGCCGTCTCAAATACTTCTTTGAGAATTTCGAGATGCTCGTCGAGATCCTTTGTGGCGATCAAAATATCGTCAAGATAAAGCAAAATTTTGTTTTCGCGGATCAATTTCTCGAAAGTTCCGCTGAGAAATCGCTGGAATACGCGCGGCGCGTTTGTTAAACCGAAAGGCATCCGTTGGTATTCGTATTGACCAAACGGAGTGACGAACGAAGTATATTTTATCGAGTCCTCGGACATTTTCACGTGGTAAAACCCGTTCTTCAAATCGAGACTGGTGAAGTATTTTTTGTCCTTCAAACGATCGAGATGATCGTCGATGAGCGGCGCAGGAAAATTGTCCTTCACCGTCACCTTATTTAACTCGCGATAATCGACACACAGCCTTATCTCGTCGTTCTTTTTCCGTACGAGCACAATCGGACTAGCGTACGGCGACTTACTTGGTGTTATTGTCCCGTCTTTTAACAGACCATCGAGAATGACCTTGACTTTCTCTCCGTCAGAAAAAGCTAAACGTCGCGGTCGGAACGTGATCGGTTGCTCATTCTTTAACGTAATTACCATTTCTGGTTCGGGCTCCGGATCGTCGGTATCCCATTTCGCGACGTACTCCGACACGTACAGCTCCTCGATTTTACGCGCAACCCCGAATCCGACTTCCGGGTCGATATTTAAATGCCCATTCTCGCGGTACGGTGACTCGACGTAATTGATCATCATTATTTCCGTGATGCTATCGACTTGTTCCGAACAGCTGTTGTTCCGCGCGACTTTAATTTTCTCGCCCAACTCCAGCCTTATCAGCGGATTTCTCGAGAAATCTCGTCCGAGCAACGCGACACACGACATCGTCTCTTTCGGAACTACTAAAAATCGGATCTCGACTTCGATTTCTTCGACTCTCACGGTTCTCGTAAACGTACCTAACACGTTAACAACTGACTTGTTCATCCCGCAAAATTGATTACCGTTCGGCGGCACAGGCTCGAGTAAATTCGTCGGTACATATTCGCTTCTTATCAGACTCACCGGGGATCCAGGATCGACTACTG
The DNA here is from genome assembly GCA_964034905.1 of Itoplectis maculator. Taxonomy (NCBI): domain Eukaryota; kingdom Metazoa; phylum Arthropoda; class Insecta; order Hymenoptera; family Ichneumonidae; genus Itoplectis; species Itoplectis maculator. Next base: position 19,143 of record CAXITY010000053.1, read on the forward strand.
CGCTTACAGTGTGAATTTGCTTACTACCTTCCACGTCGTCGACGGAGAAACTTAGCTGCACGAAGTACGGATCGCTGATTTGAATCGGCTCGATCAAACTCGCTGTACTCGCCGGCGCTGATTTCTTCTCCTCTTCCGGGCAGTCTTTCTTCAGGTGACTCGTCGATCCGCAGGTGAAACACGAGCCTCTCGTCCTCTTCGGCTTCGGACAATCGGGGGCCACGTGTCCGGTCTCACGACAGTTGTAACATTTCGGCGTTCTCTTCTGCGACGTCGATTTCTCGTTCGCGGACGTCGAAGCTCCTTTCGACGACGTCGCGCTCTCCTTTTCCGATGACGAATTTTCTTTCACGTCCTTCGTCGATTTCCCGTCTTTCTTCCACTTCGATTCTCGATCGAGCGTTTTCTTCGGCTGCAACGTCACTTTTTCAAACGCCTCGAGCAGCTCGGCCTGCGTCTTGAACCTCATAATACGCACTTGGTCCTGCAGATTTGTGTCGCCGATACCGTCGATGATATAATCGATTATCTCGTCCTCTTCGATCGGCACGCGATTCGCCAAGATCACTTTATCGTGATAATAATCACCAAACGGTTCGTTCGGCTGCCACTGTCGTTGTTCGAATTTCTTCCGGAGCACTAGCTTCGTCTGCCGGTGGTCGAACATCGATTTCATCTCCTTCAACAAATCTTCAACACTGAGGATGAGATGATTCGGCCTCGAATGGAACCAGTCGAGCGCGCGACCCTTTAATTTCGCGCTGATTAAAATTTTTGACGAGGTATCGTCCAGTTCGTATGTCACTCGCAGCAACGACAACTGCTGCTCCCATCTCCAGAACGTTCCTTCGCTGCCGTCAAAGTCACTCAACAGATCGCGAACAGCTCGCACGCTCTCGTTCGTAGACATCGTACCACGTCGCACGCGACCGCCATCGGCGTTGTCTCTCGATGCGCGTCTCGCGACGTCCAGTTCTCGTCGAAGTAAATCTCGTTCCCGCCTCAACAAATCGTTTTCTCGGCGCATGAGATCCTGTTCGGTCGGCGCGTCTCTTCGACCGTGTACGTCGGCGACCGTCTGAACAACGCGCTGGCTATCTCCCGATTCGGACGCATCTTCTTCGCGTTCCTCGATATCGTCGGTCGATCTAGCCCGCTCCGCGTCGAGACGCTCCCAAATATTCGGGTCGAAAGTCTCCAACCGTCTGATTAGTTCGGCCTTAGTGCCCGACACCGTTAAATTATTTTCGCGAAGAATCTCTTTCAATTCCGCGGTCGTATACTCGGCCGGTTGTTTCGCTGCCATCGCAACACACTCGCGACCTTGACGCGGTCACTCGCTCGGCACGGAAAAAAAAAGTAAACAAACGTTCTCGCGCACACTCTCGCACACAGCGACGCACGGCGCCTCTAAGAGTCAGTCTGTCTTCGCAACGGCGAATAAACCGTGAATTTTCACCCAGAAAATTCGTTACAGTTCACGCATTGGCACACAGCACAATCCGTGTCGATCGCAATTACGAATAATCCGCACACAGCGTCGATTATTCCCGTATCGATCGCGATCGGGTCACACAGAAAATCTTCCGGCACTCAGCACGAAAAATCCAAACCGTGAAAAACACTCAGTAAATTCACGTCGTAATTTACGGTGACACACACGCGTAATTAAGAAACTCGGCACGTGTTCATTGTCCGGTGGTAAACGCGTTAATCTCGCACTTACTTCACACGCGAAAATCTCAGTAATATTTGAGAAAATCCGAGTTATCCCACTTCTGAACTGTGGGGATAAAGGACTCGGGAAATCGAAATAAATTGTATAGAAGTATGTTAAGATGTCGAGTAGATATATTTATTAGAAAAATGTTGGTGGTCGAGAGAGTGTGACTCGTCTCGACGCTCTCGCTACATCGTTAGGTGTCGATGTCTCGGCGAGGACTGATGGGCTCGCCCTTTACCCTTCCCAGCTAGACGTGCTCGTCGAGCCAATTCGCGGAAACCGATAAGCTCGGGTTTTCGCGGAATCGGCGACGGTTTGGTTTTTTTCGGCGAATCGCCAACCGTTGCTCCTTTTCGGCGAAGCGCGACTGTTACAGGCCTTTCTTCGTTTTCGCGAGCTCGCCTATCAGTCTCGCACTTTCGGAAAAAATAAAAATAATGCCTACAAAATTGATGAAAAAAAATTTGTTCACCGAATATTTCGATGACCCAAGTGTTTTTTAATGAAAATGATTTCTTCGTTTTTCTGAATACGTATGAATGTTTTCAGATTTTTAAGTACTCTTTGAAATTTGTTTTTTTATATGGAAAATATATAAAAATTTCAAAGAGTACTTAAAAATCTGAAGAAATTTATACGTATTCAGAAAATTGAAGGAATCATTTTCATTAAAAAAAACTTGGGTCATCGAAATATTTGTTAAACAATTTTTTTTCATTCATTTGTTAATAAGATTTTAGAAATATTATTATGCAAAATTAATGTTTTCAGTACCTTTAATGTGCATGCATTTTTTCAGATTTTTAGGTCATCGAGAAGTCGTTGCAATTCTCTCCCATTTTCCTCGAATTTATGCGAATTAATACTTGGCGATAGAACTACCTTAATAATGTTGTTGTCGGTTTTTGTCCTTTTTAAAGCGATACATTTTACATGTAATAGTAATCGAAGCTACGCAGAGTTTGTCTGGTCTTGTAATATAATAATTTTATGTGTAAACAATCGATCGAATAATTGATGGTCGCCAATCAAATCATTTTACAGATGATAGAGAAATTTCGGAGCAGATCGACCGCCTCAGCCAGGTGTCGATACAGGACGATGAAGGGGATCCACGCAGTCGTTTGGAAATAGAGTGTGCAAAGCGGCCTATGATGGATGGGAAATATTTCCAACTGCAAAAGGAAGGGTCCGACGTCGACAAAATCATTTTGGCGGTGTGCCAATTTTGTCAACTGCCGAAGATTTTGAAAACGACGCTAAGGTCGACGTCCAATTTAACTACGCATTTAAGAGTAAGAACAATGTTAGAATTTACACACATCCTTGATCTATACGTGTGTAATCCTCGAACATTCTATAGCGCGCAACATTCAAGTGTTTCATATCTTTCGTTACTAGGCTCCGTCTTTTGTATAACAAGAGACGAGAATATGTCACTCCGTTAACAGTCTTCCTCGTTGATAGAGATGTCGTTATTTATACTTAAATAAAGATTATATATTTGCTCGGACTTCTTGAATTACTCGCCTTGCTCTAACAAACAAACTACGCTTAATGCATGAAAGTTATTTATATTAGACCACAACATCTCTTTTAAATCGTCCTAGTGGTACAGTTCCGTCAAATGTGAGTTTTGGAGAACAGTTCAAATACTTCCCGGAATATGAATAACTTCATGGAATAATAATATGAAAAAAAAAATCGAGCATGTAAAACGTGCTGAAAATATTGATTTTGCATAATAATAATTCCAAATTGTTATTAACAAATTAATGAAAAAATTAATTGTTCGACAAATTGCATGGCAACCCAACTTTTTTCTGATGAAAATGATTGATTCATTTTTCTGAATACATATGAATTTCTCCAGAATTTTGTCAAATTTTTTTTAATTACGTTTTTATAGCAAAATGAGCGTCGAAAAGCGCAATTCAAAAAAGTAGACAAAACTCGGAAAAAATGCATGCCTATTCAGAAAAATGAATGAATAATCTTCACCAGGAAAAAACGTTGGGATTGTCACACTATTAGTTGCGGGATTTTCTCTTAGTGACCTTCACAGCCTCCGTCACAGGAAATCCCGCGACTTAATTCTGATGATATAAGTGAAATATATTTGAATAAATCGATCATATTAATTGCAGAAACGACATCCAGACGAGTTTGAAGAGTACAAACAGTACGCCGCAACAAAACGTACATCGTTGACCGTCGACCGGAAAAGGTGGTCCTGTACATTCTCCCAAGAAGTCTGGGAATCGAATCGGTACGTCGTTCGTGCTAGACGCCATGATACCGCTGTCTACGGTGGAGAATAAATCGTTTCGAAAAATCTTTGACGGTTGTGACAGAATTTTTTGATAAAATCTGTCCCCCGGCCTGCAGAGTCGCGAATCTGTGGCTTTCCACGCGTTCCCTCCGACCTCTGATTGGTCGCCCTCCGATTTCGCGGTGAAGTTACCTATACGTGTTATCTGACGGTCAGTTTTCGTGGTCAGTGTGCTGAGTTTACCGCGGATCAGGGCCGACATTACTGTGCCACCCGGTTTACTTCGGCGGTAACGCTTAGGTTGCGTCGTGCGAGAGGATCGAGGACCGGTGAAATTCCGGCGCTCCAAAATAAAAGTGACGCTTGGGGGAAAGATTGTATAAGTTTTAGGTTGAGGTGGAAGGCCGCAGCGGAGGCGCTAACGACCACGCCGACGCTCGGATTGCCGGGTCGTTCCGTTATCTTTTCCGTATCTTTTCCGTTATCTATTCCGTTATCTTTACGTTTACGTTTGTTCGGAACCCTGCGTCACGAGGAGATTCCCTCGTTATCGATCATCACCACGACAGTCCAGTCATTTTTTCGGTCCGTTTAAGTTACGTCAGTTATCTTTTCGTTTTGTTCGTTACTTTGGGTATCTCCGTTGGCTTCCGGTATCGCCGTTCACTTCGGCAAGAATCGGGTCCCTTCGGGTGCTCGCGTGTGCGCGCGCACCGCCGCAACAGCATCGCCGCGCGTCACCCAGGAGTGGGGTCAAGATGAGAGTGGGGCGAGCGCCTCACGCGGCCCTGCTGGTTCGAAAAGTTACCTCCGACGCTCTCTCGTCGGCCGGCCGCCGGCCGAGCAGCAGCTCTCCTGTTCTCTCTTGGTAACTAATGTTACCTAATGTTACCTAATGTTAACTAATGTTACCGATTGTTACCTCATGGTATCTAATGTTGCCTTTTTACCTTTTTTTGCGTTCTCTATGCATTACCTCGGGTGATTTCTACTCGTTATCTATTGGCGATCAACCCCGGTTGATTAATCGGTCGTTCTCGACCTGTTATCTCTAGCGTTCTCTATTAATTGAGTACCGGCGTTCTCGTTCTATATTTCTGGAGTTCTCTTTTACACGCCCGGTGTTCTCTGAATTTATTTTCCGACGTTCTCTCTCTGATTTACCGGTGATCTCTTCGTATATTTTCCGTTATCGCCTACTGGTCTTTATTACCTTTCAGCCGCCTACGCACCTGGATACTTAGAATTATTCAGTTTAGTGACAGGTCTGCGAGTACTCGCCGATGTTCTCTGCCGCGTGCCCTTCTGTTCCCTCGTGTTCCCTACGGTGTTCGAGTTCGGTTTCCGGTTATTCGTGCGTTCTCGCAAGTGTCATGTGTTTAGTTCGCGGCTGTTCGCCACCGATTTCTCCGGTTATGCGTGGATTTATCGAGCGTTATCTGATTTTCCGCGGTTGTTCCCTGATAACCCGCGTGCATTTATTGAGTGTTCTCTGGGTTTCCGTGTACAATTATTGTGTGTTACCTGGGTTTTTCGCGTAAATTTACCGAATGTTCTCTGATTCGTTCGCGTGCGTTATCTGACGCTCCCTCCCGATTTCGCGTGCATTTTCGGGAGATATCTGGCGATGGTATTAGTGTTAGGAAGTTTCTCTTTCGGATTTCCGGTTTGATCTATTCGAGTTTCTGCGTTTTCGCTATCTCGTTCTCGCTATCTTGTTCTCTCGGTATCTCGTTTTTGATCGCGGTGATTAACGTTATAGTTTTTGTGAATTAAGAAAATAAACCGACCGAATTTTCCGTTTAATTTCGTGTTCGCCCTTATTCAGTGCCACTAAGAAACCACGCCCTCTCTCCACAAACCTACACACTGAGCGACCCCGAGTTTTCCGTGAATCGCTTCTCCGAGTCCGTCGCCGTTTAGGTTTAGTTACGTTTACGTTTTCGGTTTCGGGCGGTTTGTCGATTCCGCCCGCGTCCCAATCAAATAAAAAATCGGCTGGCGCCCACCGGCATTTGGCGACGGGCGAGGAGAGCGCACGAAGGTGGCGGAAAGAAAGAATTTTCCTCACACGGTATAAGATTCTTTTTTATTTCGTATGGTTTTAATCGTTTAGCACAGAATTTCACTTTTTTAATTATTTTGCAGAATTCAACATTAAGAAAAATGGGACAACTTTGAAGCCCATGACGCGACATACGTTGTTAACGCGCATAAACCGCGTCGTCGAAGAACAGCTGGCCGAGATTAAACGTATTCTTGAAGATACAGAATACGTTTGCACAACAGCTGACGCGTGGTCGGGAAAGAAACGACGCTTTCTCGGAGTAACGCTGCATTGGGTGAGTTGAGTTTTTTTTAATAAAAAATTAGAAGTAAAAATATTGTGATTAGTAAATATCTGAAAATAAAATGTTATGATTAAAGCCCAGTACGCGTCTTCATAGACGTCCCTGGGAACTATTACATACTCTGAAAATAAAATGTTATGATTAAAGCCCAGTACGCGTCTTTAAAGACGTCCCTGGGAACTATTACATACCCTGGAAATAAAATTTGACGATTAAAGCCCAGTACGCGTCTTTAAAGACGTCCCTGGGAACTATTACATACCCTGGAAATAAAATTTGACGATTAAAGCCCAGTACGCGTCTTTACAGACGTCCCTGGGAACTACCAAATGCTCTGAAAATAAAATCTTATGATTAAAGCCCAGTACGCGTCTTTACAGACGTCCCTGGGAACCACTAAATGCTCTGAAAATAAAATCTTATGATTAAAGCCCAGTACGCGTCTTTACAGACGTCCCTGGGAACTACTAAATACTTTGAAAATAACATTTTATGATAAAAGCCACTTAAAGTTAATTCATGTGTGCTGGACTAAACTGAACTTTTCCGGTTTTTTCTATTTAGATAGACGAACGTACGCTAGAGAGGAGGTCAGCGGCCATTGCTTGTAAGCGTTTTCCCGGAACGCACTCCTACGACGCGATAGCACGGTATTTGATTGAAATCAATTCGTGCTTCAACATCGACTGCACTAAGCTAATAGCTACTGTCACCGACAACGGCGCGAATTTCGTGAAAGCCTTCAAAGAGTTTGGAGTTGACGGGATGGACGGATGTTCGCTGGGTAAAAATAGTTTATTTATGATTTTCGTTTTGCTATTTTGTATTCAGATCAACGTAATAATCACGATAATTGTGATAATTACGATGGTACATATATGATACACATTGGACTTATAAAAATAAATCATTTCTTAAAGTTGAATTCATCTCAAGTTGAATGACATCGGAGTTTGATATTCTAAAAAAGGCAACAAAAAACTATCACCATTATTATCAATATTCAAAATCTAAATAAATAAATAAAAGTCTAGAAATACAGAAGTATTACCCCTTCTCGTTTATTCTATCAGCCACAATGTCAATAAGAAATCTGAAAAAAATTAAATTAAAGTTCCATTTACGATCTGTATGTTGTGACGAGGCGCTATAGCGACTCGTCCCTCGCGCGTTTACCCGGACTTCGCGCGATCGCGACGCAGCGACGTTGCGCGATCGCTCCTCGGCAACGGCACGCGACAATGCGAGAGCAAGTGACTGCGGGGAGACCGCTGTTATAATTTTCCAGGAACTACGCCGCACGAGCTGCCGCGCGCGAGAAGGAACGACTGGCAGGCCGGAGGAGGGGGAGAAGCGGCGAGCGCGAAGATAGCGCGTAACCCGTGGACAGGGCCCCCACCCGAAGGGCTAGAGGCGCCAAGCGGGCTACGCAACGACGGCGGAGAGGAGAAAAATCGCGACGATCGAGTGAGTGAGGCACAGGGCCCGAGCACGAGCGTGTTGGACGCGTGAATGAGAGAGAGAGCGAGTGTGAGCGCGAAGTAAGCCACGAGGGCTGCACAGCGAGTGCAGCGGCGTGTGTGAGGTGTGTGTGAGAGGAGTCGGAATCGGCGCGAGGCCAAGACAGACGTCGAGCGAGAGGCACGAGCCGCGAGGCCCCGGCAGAGCGAGGAAGGTGAACCGGCCACGAGGCAACGACGAAATCGAGGATTTGGCGGACGACGAGACGTGCGACACGAGAGAAGCGACCAAGGTAGGCGCACGTGGTGCAGTTTTGTTGTCGTGTCGACTCGCGTAGTGTGCGGCGATTGGGTAATCGACCTCCTCGTCCGAGCCGGCTTCCCCGGCGCGAGAAAATACGTCGCGTGGGCTGGGATCGCGGAACCTGTCGGACTCGAGTCAGTATTGTAGTAATTGCGCGCAGATTGACGATTTTTCATGTGTTGGGTCGCACGTGCGGACGTGTGGCCGGTCGCGGGGAATTATTGTAGACTAAGCGAGTAACAGGTCCGGGAAGAAGGACGAACAAATAAATAAATTCTTTGATTGGGGTAATCCGAAAAACGACCGACTTCGATTTTTTTCTTTCGTGTGGACTGCGTACCCCCCCCCGAACTACACCCCCGTTTCAGCTAGCCGGCAGGCCGACAAGGAACGGCACGGACTGCGGACATTTCCCTGGCGATCGGGATTTGCGAAATAGATCGCCTGGCGCCCATCGGCACGAGCGGCGAAAGCGTTGGGTAGGCGTGCGGGCGTCATAATAGATTGGGGCACGGGGCTCGTCGCCGAGTCGCCGAAAACTCTCGGCGTACGAACCCGTCACAATTTTTGGCGCCCAACGTGGGGCAGGGGCAATAAAAAAATTTTCGGCAATAATTTGAAAGAATCAAGCGTGAAATTTTCGGGCGAGAACGCACGCACGGAGCCCGTGCCGAGATAAACGCGACCTTCGGCGGGCACGCGACGTAAACAGAGACGGCTGCCGCGCTCGGACGTAGACGTCGACCGGGTGTAAACAATTCGCGGAACGAGACCCGCTTAACGCGCGCGAACACTCGGCCCCGACGGCGCCGAGCTCGCGACAGAGCAAAAAAAAAACATTTGACAATTGTATCGTGAGACAATATCCCGGAGAATTTCGCACCGGGTATTGTAGAATTTAGCCGGGACCATCCCGGCCTTGAGCGCCGCGCGCGAGCAAGCCGGCAGACGAAGCATAAACCGCGCGCGTCAACACCCGGCGTGACGATTCCGAGTACGCGTCAATAATCTGGGTGAGGAAAATTTGTAAGAAGAAAATAAACATCGCAAAATAAAACTCCGGGCCATTCCGCACCAAATATTCCCGGGTACTCAACGAGGAAAAAAAAACTATTCGGCCTCGAGCGTCCGTGCGCAGGTAATTCGTCGAGCGAGACGTAGACCGCGCACGTGGATACTCGGCCTCGGCGGATCGGAATCGCGGGGTATTACGGAAGGGGACGAGGGGCAAATTCGGGAACACTCGTCCTTCGCGTGACCAGGTAAGACGGTGCGCGATGCCCACCGACGGAGAGGAGCCGGTCGAACCTCCGGCAGAAAGCAATGATGAGTCTGATAACCCCGGGGCGGTCGGGCCCGTCGATCCCGCGCGGGATCTTCAACGGGCGACGCTACCCTGGGTCGACATGATGCCCGACAGGCGCGTGCGAATGTTATTGAGAGCCGCGAATGTCAGCGTGGAAGGGGATAGCGCGACGCTTCGGGACCGGCTTCGGCGACACGAGCTTCGCGAGACGGGCGCGCGGGATATCGAATGGACGGGGGAGGATGTGAGTCCCCTCTTAGATGGACTAGCCACGCCGGAGGTCGTGGCCGTCGACGAAATGCCGATCGAGAGAGTGCGCGAAAACCTTCGCGCGCTGTTGGTGAGGGCCAGCGATGTCCCGGCGGTCGCGCGGAACCAGCTGCGGCAGATCGTCGGCGGGATTATGCGCGAGCCGAGCAGCGTTAGGACTTCGAGGCCGGCGAGTCCGGTCAACGTCGAGTTCCGCGCGCTACCACCTCGCCGAGTCGCGATCACCGACAACGGGAGCAACCCCCACGGGGCGACGCCGCGCCACCGACGACGCGTGACGCCGGCCGCCTGGGACGGAGAGACCGACCCGGAATACCGTGAATTTCAGAAGCGAAGCGCCAACGTGACGTTGCGTCGCGGCGAGGCCCCGCGAAGAGTCCCGGTGGACGTGCCAGGGGGAACGCATAGCGACGCGGCGGATCGGCGGCCGCCAACGCCTCATGGAACAGTCAAGGTCGAGAGACAACGCCGGTCAACGGGTACGCAGACCGACAGCGACGGGAGTCGCGGGGGATCCCGACGGCGAAGGCGCCAAGGTCGTCGACAACAACCGGGTTCCGGCAGCAGTACGTCGGGTAGCGACTACCACAGCGCGGGGCCAGTACGACGACGCTCGTCGCGACAACGAAGGACGACGGACGGCGCGAGGAACAGTGACCGCCATAGCGCGAGGGAAGAACAACGCCGCTCGACGCGATCGCGAAGGGCGAATGCCAGCTCGAGAGACAGAGACCACGACAGCGCGAGGGGGGGTCGCCGCCACTCGACGAGAACCCAGAGGACGGGTGAGAGTGCGTCTTCGGCCGTTGGCACAGACAGCGGGTCATCAGCCTCGGAGGACAGCGACCCGGGCTCAGGCGGTCGGTGGTCGGCAGAAAGGCGACATAGAACGAGACCAACGAACGATCGCCGCCGGCGTCAGTCGCCGCGCGCGCGCAGACACCCACGTCGCTCTCCATCAAGGCAACAACGAAGGCGCGAGAGGGATATTGGAGACATCGCACGGAAGTGGAAGCTGGGGTTCTCCGGCGACAACGAGTTCGGCTGCGAGGCGTTCCTTGAGCAGCTGCTGGAGAAATTCGCCACGGCCGAGGTACGTCCGGAGGACCGTCTGCAGGTGTTGCCCGAAGTGTTGACAGGTCGAGCCCTCCTGTGGTATCGTGCGAACCGACGCCAGTGGAGGTCGTGGCGGGAATTCCTCCCCTCCTTTCGAGCCTGGTTCAGCGTGGACCGCGATCAACAGGGATTGAAGGACGACATCCGCAAGCGAACACAAGGGCCTGGAGAGACCGCTCGGGACTACCTCATCTGCGTTCAGGGGCTGTACAATCGGCTCTGGAAGCGGCGCAGTCTGCGCACCCAGCTGGATCAGGCGTGGGCGGGGCTACGATCGGAATATTGGGACAGAGTGTCGCGAGACGACGTGCGGACGTACGAGGATCTTGTCGAGATGGCGACCCAGGTTGAGCAGCAGTGGGCACGTGCGCAAGCTCAACGCCCGCCCCCGAGCCGGAACGAGTTCCATACGAAGGAGTTCGCGTGGAATGGGAAGTCCGCGGCTCCTGCCAAGGGACGTCAACCGGTCAAGGTCCCCGAGGGCCCCCAGTATCGCGCGCAGGGAAGGCGAATCGAGGCCGTGGAAACGGAGGAAAGCGACGCCGCCGAGGCCGTGGAGACCGAGACCACGAAGAAGCGCCGGCGAAGGAAAAAGAACGGCGAGAGTGCGGACGCCGCAGAGGCTGGATCGGGCTTGACGCCACAGCCGGATTCGCGTGCAACAGCGTCGACCCCCGCGAGGGCGCGCGCATCGCCACCAACGCGCACGGGAGTACAACAAGGCGAACCGCGAAGGCAGTCGGAGAACGGCAGCGACAACGGCGAAGGGCGAACACCCACGGAAACGACCGGCGGACAGCGCACGACGCCTATGCGTGGGGGACCGAGCTTCTCGAGGAGGCCACCCCCCTTCTGCTTCAACTGCGGAGAGGTTGGACACTTCGGCAGAGACTGCACCAGCCCGCGTGAACAGTTGTGCACTGGATGCGGGAGGAAGGGTGTGACCAGTGAGACGTGCGGCTGCGCGTTATCAAAAAACGCCAACCGGGCCTGGCAACAGCGGGACAGCCAGCGTGCCGGACAGTAGAGAACCCGCCAGAATCGGATCGCGCGCCGAGTGCGAAAGATCCGCCGACCCCTGTACCCGGTCCCCTCCAAGGTGCGGCTCGCGGAGAGCGACCGAGCGGACGGGGCAGTGTAAACGTTGGCGCGAGCACATCGGGCGTTTCGCGTAAGTCAGTCACCGCGCCGGTGGAGGGGATAGAGGTAGGCGAGATCCCCTGTAAATCGATCGGAATTTGGACTCTTGAGAGTGACCATTCGGAGGAATCAGACGACGAAAATGAGACGCGCGGAGTGATAGGCGACCGCGAGATCGCGAGTGGCACAGGACCACCGAACTCGGGAATAATCAATAAAACGAGCGAACTGGTAAACAAGGAGTTTTTCGACACGTTCCCTCCCCCGCCCGCGGAGTGGAAGCGCGAGGGAGGCCGAGTAAGGATTTTTGTCGAACTCATAATCGGAGGAAAGTCGCTCGACGCGCTAGTCGACACCGGCGCGACGATCTCGGTGTTCGGTCGAATAGGGCGAATCATAGTCAGCGAACTCAAGCTCCCTTATCGCGTGTACGGGCCTGCGCAGAACGATTTTGTGACGATGGCTAACGGGACGCCAGAGCGAGTTCTCGGGGAGGCATTGTTCCCGATTGAGCTCGACGGCGTACAGCGCTGGTTCCCGTCCATCATCGTGCGACAATTAAAGTCGCAGTGCCTGTTGGGGATGGACTTCATACAATTATTCGGCATAAACGTGTTCGGTAAGCGCGGGACGTGGTCGTTGGACGAAATCGGGATCGAGCACCCGATCGCGCGCTCGAGCGACGAGCTGGCAGCGCTCGGCGTCTGCTTCGGTTTGCAGGAACTCGTGAACGATCAGCCCGAACGGCTGAAAGCGGAGCTCGCGAAGCTCGTGCCGACGATGCCGAGCGATTTCAGCGTCGCGGTCACGCTCACGGAGCACGTAATCGATGCACCTCGCGACAAGGCCGTGAAGCAGCGAATGTATCGCCGCTCGCCGCGAGTAGTCGAGAAGCTGCACGCCGAGGTGGACCGCTTGTTGGCCGAAAATATTATCGAGCGCTCACAAAGCGATTGGGCAAGCCCTCCGGTGATGGTCGCGAAACCCAACGGGAAATGGAGATTTTGCGTGGACTATCGGGTGCTGAACAAAGTAACGCGGAAGGACGCGTATCCTCTACCGCGAATGGACACAATCCTGAGTAAATTACAGGAAGCCGTGTATATCACTACGCTGGACATGAGCGCCGCGTACCACCAGATTATGATGGAAGCGAACAGTCGGCATTTCACGGCATTCATTGTGGAGGGCAAAGGGTTGTTTCAGTTTAGGAGGATGCCGTACGGGCTGTGCAACGCGCCGGCCACGTTTCAACGACTTATGGATAGGCTTATCGGTCCCGAGCTTGAACCGCACGCGTTCGCGTATCTCGACGATATTATTATCGTCAACCGAACGTTTGAGCAGCACCTCGAGTGGCTGAACAAAATACTCGGCATCATCCGCGAAGCGGGACTGATCCTGAACCTCGAAAAAAGCGAATTTTGCTGCAGCGAGGTTCGATACCTCGGCTTCTTGGTCAACCGAGACGGGTTACGGCCGGACCCCGAGAAGATACGCCCGATCGTCGAATACCCGCGACCGAGGAACGCGACGGAGCTGCGCCGGTTCAATGGGATGGTCAACTGGTACCACCGGCACTTGAAGAATATTTCGCGGGTGGCAGGGCCCCTCAATCGCCTCACCAGCAAGACGGTGCCGTGGAATTGGACCGAGGTCGAGGAGGCAGCCTTTCGCGCGGTGAAAAACGAGATTGTAGACGCCGCGATTCTGACGTTTCCCAATTACGAGCTGCCGTTCATCGTGTACACGGACGCGAGCGATAAGGGGCTCGGCGCCGTGCTGACGCAGCCGGGACCGGATGGGGAAAGGTTAATAGAATGTGCGAGTCGCGTAATGACGGGACCCGAAACTAGATACACGGTGACGGAAAAGGAGTGCTTGGCTGTACTGTGGGCCGCGCGCAAGTTCCGCCCGTACCTCGAGATGTACGAATTCACGGTGGTCACAGACCACAGCAGCCTCCGATGGCTCTATAACCTCGCGGACCCGATCGGGAGGCTCGCACGGTGGTCGCTCGAGCTGTCGGGTTATAAGATGGAAATTGTCTACCGAAAAGGAACGGAGAACGAGGCCGCCGACGCGCTGTCGCGAATGTTCGGCGACATTGAACCAGATTGGGAGGCGCAGGTAGACTCGCTCGGCGATAGTTTCGAAATTGATTGGTACCAGGAGAGGCTCGACGCCGTGCGTCGGAATCCGCGCGCGTTCCCGGACTGGAGAATCGAAAACCGCGCGATGTATTACTTCCGGCCAGAACCGACGAAGGAAGTGGCTGGGGAGGACTTGGATGCGTGGAAGCTCGTCGTACCCTCCGAGGACAGCGAGCGGATGTTGTGGCACGCGCACGATCACGAGCAGGCCGGCCACCCGGGGGTAGAGCGGACGTACCGTCGTCTCGCGACTTACTACTACTGGCCCGGGATGTACCGCGACGTAAAACGATATGTGAGCCGGTGCGCGACGTGCGCGATGCACAAAACGCGGCAGGCGCGGCCGATGGGGATGATGGGACCCCGAGTGGTAGCCCAACCCTGGGACATCGTCGCGTCGGACGTAATGGGGCCTTACCCTCGGTCGAAGACCGGTAACCGATACCTGATCGTGTACGAAGACTTGTTCACTCGGTGGATCGAGTGCGTCCCCGCTGCCGCCGCCACGGGGAAAACGGTCACAGAAGCCTTCCGCACACGCGTGCTGTTGCGTTGGGGAACCCCGAGGATCCTGCTGACAGACAACGGGACGGAATACGTGAACCAGACGGTCAAGAAGCTGACGGACGAGTACGGAATAGAACGCGTGACGACACCGCCGTACCACGCACAAGCCAACCCGGTCGAGCGCGTCAACCGCAACCTAAAAACGATGATCGCGAGCTACGTCTCTGCTGATCACAGCGAGTGGGATTGGCGAATCGCGGAATTTCAGTTCGCTTATAACACGTCAGTACACTCGTCCTTGGGCGTAAGTCCAGCGTTTTTAAACCTCGGGCGCGAACCGAAATCCGCGCAATATTGGAAACGCATGATCGAGGACGACGTCGCGCCCGGAGCGCCAGACAGGGAAAAGTGGCGCGCAAGGATGGAGAAACTGGTGGAACTGCGCGACCTCGTGACCCTCCGGATCCGAACTGCCTCGGAGAAACAGGCCGCGTATTACAATCGTAAGCGTCGGGACGTGCCGTTACACGTAGGGGACCAAGTCTACCGAAGATACCGCGTATTGTCGAAAGCTGCGAATAATTTGACCTCGAAGTTCACGAAAAAATACGCGGGCCCATACGAAATCGTGCGAGTCGTGTCGCCCTGTGTCGTAGAGTTAGCCAGTCCCGACGGCCGACCCGGCGGGAGGTGGCACGTGAAAGACCTGAAACTGATTAATACCGCGCAAGACCCGGGCCGTCCGGGGACGTCAAACTAAGAAGTCCGATAGCGATGATAGGAGTGCGCGAACGAGAGGCGCATTAACGTAGGCAAAGATCCCTTATCGAGTTATTATTGTGTGTGGGAGTTACCTAACCTAAGGGGAATTTTTCAGACGAGAGAAGTTATGACGGCTCGACGCCAGGTAGGCAGTGACCCGGTGGAGGAGCTGGAACGGCAACTCGCGGCAGCGAGAGACGAGGCGCGCCGCCGTTATTACGGCGAGGCCGAGGAAGAGTCGACCGAAGCAGTCCGCGAGGACACGCCGGCTCCCGCGGAGGACCAGCTCGCCATCATCCGCGAAGAAGCCCGACGCCGCTACCGTGAAAGCCATCCGGAACCAAAGGACGAGCCCAGTAGGAACGAACCGGCGGCAGGCCAGGAGTCGACGAGTGGAGGACCGAAGCGTCGTGCATGTTGGTGGCTAGACCTGTCGAAGGGTCTCGAAGAGGTCGCCGGGCTCGAGCTAGCCTCCGGCGAAGCGTCGACCAGTCGCCAACAGGAAGCCCCGGAGTCAGCAGCAACATCGCGAAGACCAGGGCGCGAGAACGCGGGGACTCTGCGAGCGCCACGATGGGACAACGAGGAAGAGGAGACGAGCGCGGCGCGCGAGTCCCACGACAGACGGGATCGCGACCCGCCCGCCAGCGGAGAACGGCGACACGACGAGACGACACGCGAAATAGAGGGCCAAGCGGTACGACCGGAGATGCACCGGGCACCACCCGGATGCCTCAACTGCCGCCGCCGCGGACACGCGTGGAGGCGCTGCTCGCAACCATTGCGAGCCAACTTCTGCCGGCGCTGCAACCGCGACGGAACGACCACGGCCAACTGCCCGGGGCCGCACGGAATAGAGCGAGCCGCGCTGCAAGGACGAGCCGAGTTCGCCCGGAGGATGCAGCGACGAGGACGCATCACGCCTTCGTCGGACATGGCGTGTCCAAGATGCTTCGAGGAAGGACACGGGCCGCGCGACTGTACAAAGCCCTACGACCCGACGGCGCCGCCGTATTGCATCAGTTGTTACCGACTGAATCACACGCGCTACACTTGCCCGGACTGCAATCGACGACGCTAAGGAAGGAGACGAAGCCAGGCTGCTACCGGCAGAGGGAGGGAGAGATGGCGACCTGAGGCATCCCCCCAGACGACGCCGTGCAAAAAAAAAAAAAAAAAAAAAAAATAATAATAATAATTTTGTTTGTTTCGAGATGAAAAAAAAGAGGGGGTTTTTTTTTGTGGTTCCCCCCCCCCCTTCTATTGGAAAAAAAAAACCGTCCCGTAGGAATCGCGCGGAATTCGCGAATAGGCAGTGATCGCCGACGCGATTTTCTTTTCTTTTTCTTTCGCCAAATAGAGCGCGCGACGCGGCGCCGAGAGCGCAGAAACACTTTTAGTTCCGTTCTTGATTTTCCCCGTTATGTGGAGGCTCCGAAATAGGAGAGTTCAGTTTTCTTTTTTTTTTTATTTTTCTGCGTTGTAAAGACTGTGTAGGCGCCTCGATTACAGTGTCATGTGAGAGGCGGCGCGCTAAGAAGGATAGCGGCGACCGCCGTAATTAAATAAAGAATTCAGTTATTTCTCAACGCTGCGCGTTATTGCGGGAGGGCGTTTGTTTTGTGTTTTGGTTGATGTGGTGAACGGTGAAGGGAAGTTGACCGAGGAGGGATCGGGCAGCAGACGCGCGAGGTGGTGCATCGGCGCAGGCCTACCAGGCGCTGAGCGAGGTAGGCCGAGCCTAGCGGGGGGGGTGTGACGAGGCGCTATAGCGACTCGTCCCTCGCGCGTTTACCCGGACTTCGCGCGATCGCGACGCAGCGACGTTGCGCGATCGCTCCTCGGCAACGGCACGCGACAATGCGAGAGCAAGTGACTGCGGGGAGACCGCTGTTATAATTTTCCAGGAACTACGCCGCACGAGCTGCCGCGCGCGAGAAGGAACGACTGGCAGGCCGGAGGAGGGGGAGAAGCGGCGAGCGCGAAGATAGCGCGTAACCCGTGGACAGGGCCCCCACCCGAAGGGCTAGAGGCGCCAAGCGGGCTACGCAACGACGGCGGAGAGGAGAAAAATCGCGACGATCGAGTGAGTGAGGCACAGGGCCCGAGCACGAGCGTGTTGGACGCGTGAATGAGAGAGAGAGCGAGTGTGAGCGCGAAGTAAGCCACGAGGGCTGCACAGCGAGTGCAGCGGCGTGTGTGAGGTGTGTGTGAGAGGAGTCGGAATCGGCGCGAGGCCAAGACAGACGTCGAGCGAGAGGCACGAGCCGCGAGGCCCCGGCAGAGCGAGGAAGGTGAACCGGCCACGAGGCAACGACGAAATCGAGGATTTGGCGGACGACGAGACGTGCGACACGAGAGAAGCGACCAAGGTAGGCGCACGTGGTGCAGTTTTGTTGTCGTGTCGACTCGCGTAGTGTGCGGCGATTGGGTAATCGACCTCCTCGTCCGAGCCGGCTTCCCCGGCGCGAGAAAATACGTCGCGTGGGCTGGGATCGCGGAACCTGTCGGACTCGAGTCAGTATTGTAGTAATTGCGCGCAGATTGACGATTTTTCATGTGTTGGGTCGCACGTGCGGACGTGTGGCCGGTCGCGGGGAATTATTGTAGACTAAGCGAGTAACAGGTCCGGGAAGAAGGACGAACAAATAAATAAATTCTTTGATTGGGGTAATCCGAAAAACGACCGACTTCGATTTTTTTCTTTCGTGTGGACTGCGTACCCCCCCCCGAACTACACCCCCGTTTCAGCTAGCCGGCAGGCCGACAAGGAACGGCACGGACTGCGGACATTTCCCTGGCGATCGGGATTTGCGAAATAGATCGCCTGGCGCCCATCGGCACGAGCGGCGAAAGCGTTGGGTAGGCGTGCGGGCGTCATAATAGATTGGGGCACGGGGCTCGTCGCCGAGTCGCCGAAAACTCTCGGCGTACGAACCCGTCACAATGTATGCATACCTGTGTTACTATAGAAAATTGTTTAATTTTTTAGATACTCCGTCAACGAGTACGCAGGATGTCGAAGCGACGGAAGACTCTGCAATCGGCGAGCTTCTGTCTGAAGACCCTGCAGAAATCGACGATGAGTTTAGCAACGAGTGCGAAAAGCAATTGCCGCAGCATTTGCGATGCGCGAGTCACACCCTGAATCTCATTGCCACAACCGACACAGCAAAGGCAATTGCCCGTTCATTGGAGCTTGCTGAAATACACGGAAATGCTATGTCTAAGTGTAATGCTTTGTGGAAAAGCTTACGCTCGCCCAATTTCAGCGAGGCGTTAAAAGATTACTTGGGCATAGCATTAAAGAGGCCAGTAGTGACGCGCTGGAACTCTTTACTTGACAGTCTACAGCAGCTCGTGTCGTGTAAGAAGAAGTTGTTGAACCGCAGCAGTAGAGATGAAGATCCAATCTCAATTAGAGATACGTTTACGCCTCACGAATTTCGCTACCTTGAGGAGTACATTCGATGCACGCTCGATCTTGCGAAAGCGATCGATCTGCTTCAAGGCGAAAGCTACTGCCATTATGGCTACCTCCTCCCGACTCTCGTGCAGCTACGACGACAAATGTTGTTGTTGAAAGACAACACCAGCATCCAAATCTGCCAACCGATTGTTGTAGGGACGATTCGTGCTCTGGAAACAAGATTCAAGGCTATGTTTGTTATTACCGAGCAAGGAAAAGCTGCAGCTATCGCCGCCGTAACTCACCCGAAATTCAAAGTACGCTGGCTCCGTTGCCTGCCGAGAACGAAGCAGAAGGTCGTATACGATCTCGTAGTCGACGCTGTCGCTTCAGTATCCACCGAAACGGCGGAACCCCCAGTTCCGGAATCGAAAGGACCGGAAGATGATTGGGATTTCGGAGACGACCCGATGATTTTTGAAAATCTCCAAAGTTCCGTCAATCACGCTACTTCGGAAGTTGAAGTAACGCGATATCTCGAGGACCCAGACGTCAACTTGAAGATGCTGCAAAAATATCCGGCCATTCGGAAGGTATTTTGCAAATTCAACACACCGTTACCTTCGTCAGCCCCCGTTGAACGCCTCTTCAGCTACGCCACGATGTTGGATCTGCCGAAATATAATCGGTTGACCGATGAACATTTCGAGCAGCGAATACTAGCAAAAGTAAATGCCTCGAAAAATTACCATTAAATTGGCGCAGGTACGGATATTGTAGTGACACTATTTATACTTACAATTACATTGAAATAATAACTGAAACATTTATTTCCTAGTGAGTAGAGGTGAGGCCGTCAATTGTTTCGCGCACACCTCGGGACGCGATTGGAGAACAATTTATCGCCGATAAGGGAGTCTGCAGGCATATCTAGTCCAGCCATTGTTGAGGCTGCGCTAATAAAGAAAAAAAGACAAAAAAATCGAGAGTTCGTTTTGTCCCCTTACCTATTCAAATAATGAAATAAAAAAAAAACCGAAATGCTAAAAAGGTATATACGTATTTTTGTTATTGTCACTTACCTGTTGCAAATATTATTCGAACCGCTAATTTGTCAAAGTTTTTTTTATCGATTTGTTAATAACTTTTTGGAATTATTATTACGCAAAATCAAGATTTCAAACACTTTCCGTATGGTTGTATTTTTTGCAAATTTTTATTCCGTTGGGAAACTTTCGAAATACTCTCTGAATCTCTCCAACTTTCACGTTTTCCGTGGACTGTACCGCTCGGAATACCTTAAAATTCGCTACTGAGCGAGCTACAAATGCGGAACTCCATCAGACATCTCCTTCTTTGCATCCATCTCTTCTAGTAATATTATATTTATTAACAAATTTATCAATTTTTCGAGCGATTTTGCGGTTTATTTACTTATCTATTAACTTTTTGAATGATTTTCAGATTTATTTATTTATATATTTATTTATTAAGCAAATTTTTCTAAAGTAATGGGACGATAAGATATGCATTACCAGATCCATTACCCATTGCTTTAAAAATCGATGATGGATCTAAGTATCGTTATCCATTTTTTTTTTAATGTGTGATGGATGGGAGTTCCATTACTCATCCAAAAAGTAATGGGCATTGGATATGAGTTCCATTACTCACTGAAAAAGTAATGGGTAATGGGTGTGAGTTCCATTACTCATTAAAAAAGTAATGGGTAATGGATGTGAGATCCATTACTCATTGAAAAAGTAATGGGTAATGGATGTGAATTCCATTAATCGTTAAAAAAGTAATGGGTAATGGATGTAAGATCCATTACTCATTAAAAAAGTAATGGATAATGGATGTGACTTCCATTACTCATTAAAAAAGTAATGGGTAATGGATGTGACTTCCATTACTCATAAAAAAAGTAATGGGTGATGGATGTGACTTCCATTACTCATTATTAAAGTAATGGGTGATGGATGTGACTTTCATTACTCATTAAAAAAGTAATGGGCAATGGTTCCGAATTCCAGTATCCATTTTTAAAGTAATGGGTAAGAAAAACGATAATGCATTACAAAAATAATGCATTATCCCCAACTCTGGCCCCAAGTATCCGTATTCGCTACATCGTAGGCAAAGTAATGTTCCGAGAATGTCACCGTCTTTAATCTCTTATAAAGGAAGTACACATTACATATATCGTCGACCAGAATATAACAGATTTTGCCAAATTTATCGTCGCCGTTACGAATCTGAATTATCATTTCGGGCTTATACAAGGTCCCGTAAACTTTTACCCATGATGTACACCTGCATTCCGTGTTAAACTCTCGAGGCAAAACTGGTTCGAAATTAACATATTCAGCTAAATGCGTAACGCTTTCGTACATCACAACTCCTGTCTCCACGCGAATATCAAATCCTTTACGGGAGATGAATCGGTAATTTATTTGCAATTGTTGTTTTAGCGCTAAGGAGTAAGCTGGGTTTTTTCGCGAGGTAATTGCTTTTGCTGTGTTTTTCAATTCTTGATGTTTGGCTTCGAATCTCATACAGGACATCTGATTCATAGGACCGGTCTGTTTCATCGTGCGAGGGTAATGTAATAGCAGGTGATGTTTGGTGTTCGAAAATAAACTCGAAGCTACACAAGAAAGCCCGCCTGTCCTTAGCTGAGACACTTCGCGAAAACAAGAGACATTCTATCCCCACTCTCACTCTCTCACAAACACTTACACTCATCCACACTGATACTCTCGAGGCAGAGAGCTCTCTCTCTTCCCGAGCAGTAGCATCGCTGTACTGCGCGAAGCGAGGAACTCGAGCTCCGAATCTCGCTCCGCAACCTTGTACTTTTACGAAATTAAACGGTTGAGTTTTTTGTTTTATATTAATCGACGTGTAGTTTATTGCAACCCTCTCCTCCGATCCGTTCTCTCTATATCTGACTTAGTGCGACTCTAACATTATGGTCCTTCGAGCCGGATAGGAGTGAGATCGCGATCGGTTAATGCAAAAACGTTTCTTCGAGCGCGAACGTGCAACCACGTGCTCCAAAAACTTTGAACTGAAAACCTACTCTTCTTATCTTGGCAGTGTTGATCTCGAGAAAGTGCAAGTGCAAATAGAAACTATTGTGACTCTGAAATTACATGTGTTTAAGTCCTGCCTCCAGAGATCCTTCATTTTCTCTTCGAGTTGTTGCACCCGCCACAATTCCATCCACTTTTCCGAGCTTGCCGCCAACTCCTTTACCTCCGCCTTTTTCCCCATGCCCCTGCGTTGAATTCTCCTCACTTTCCTCCCCAATCTCCCTCGCTTCCTCCACGCATATCACTGAACTTGCCTCCCTAGCAGGTTCGCCACCGGCCTCTGCTTCCCCTGTTAAAACCTTGAGCCTTTGCCTGAGAACCTCGGCCTCCTTGTCAAGCTCTCCGCGCCCCTCGGTCTCTTCATCCAGCCCTTCACGCGCCTCCAGTCCCTTGTCAGCCTCGTCCTTCGCCGCTTGATTTCCGCTGCGAGCGCTCGTCGGTGCATTTCGTGGCCCTTGTTTCGCCGGCACACTGCGAGAGCGCGTTGTCACTCCCGGTTTGACAGGGGACCTGCCGATTTTTTGACTCTTCGCAAATACCGCTTTCTCACTATTCTGCATCTGTCCATCCTTCCTAAAGTACTGCCCGATGGCTTCGCAAAAGGCTTTTTAATCGGCGGCCGCCCTCTCCCTTTTTTCTCCTCTCCGCCCGTGCTGTTCGACGCTTCTTCGCCGGTCCCCTCTCCGCCGACGTTGTCGCCCCCTTTCTTACCGACGGCCGCATCGCACCTCCTGTCACCCTCCTTGTCGACATCCACTCCTTTCTTTCCGGCACCCTCCTTATCGATATCCGTCTCCTGCGTTCTCTCCACTTGGTCCGCCATCTTGGCATCTGCTGACTTCTAACCTCCACTTTCCTTCCTTCCCAAAAAAACCAAATATCTTCCAAAAAAACCAATTCCGTCACCGGCACCGAATTTAAAAAAAAATTTCAGAATTTCCCACCGGTTCACCTCGCCCTCGCGATCACTTCGACCCCCTTTTTGGTTCCAAACACACCCGATACTCTCTGAGTCACCCGAAAAACTACGCAGCCGAAACACAAGCAACCGTTCTAGGCGCGTCCATCTTCGAATCCCATAAAAAATATTAATAAATTCGAAAAAAACTTTTCCGCGTTACCTCGTAAAATATGTATAGAAAAAGTATGCAAAAATTCAAAAGGATCGGTGCAGTAGTTTTGACGGTATGATGGGCACCGACTTTGAAAACGTGAGTTGTGGAAAAAACGCTTTAAAGTCGCGCTCGGGCCGGGCGGTACAGCAATCCGCGGGTATTAAAATACTCATAACGTCGTCAGTTTTGCTCCGATCGACTTGAAAATTTGACACAATATTCTTGAGGTATTATGCATCCAGTAAAATATATAAAATAAAAATGCAAAAAAAAATTGTAATGCCCTACCCCCCCCCCCCTTCCCCCCTTAAGGGGGGAACCCACATTTGCAGGCTCATTTTCACTGGTTTTTTAATGATTTTTTTTGGGTGGGATGTATTTGTTAGAATTTAATAAAATGTAGCCATCATGTTATTCATATTACTACTTTTGTGAATTTTTTAAAATAATTCCACCGAAAAATAACAGCGTTACGCACTGATGTCCGCTGAAGGTCGTAAGTAGAATTCTTCCACTGCGGTCAGGATAGCTATTCCAATTGTTATCCGAAATGATTAGGGTTTTTTTTTTTACATTAATAACTAATTTCCCAAGAATATGAACCTCAATGTAGGTAAAAACGACGGAAATTAAAAATTTTGCAGGCGTTTGAACATTTTTTCTCATTTTTCACAATTTTTTTCCCGAGTTATGCACAAAAAAACACCCATAGAAATATATCATCCCCGATGTTAGTTCATCTACTTCATAATTGCATAAAGAATATTACTGCCAATTTTCATAATGATCGGTTCATTACTTTTTGCGGCAGAATGCCCGCAGAGAAGGGTTGCCGTTTTTTAATCGATTAATCGAAAAATCGACCCTTTTGTGACCAATTAATCGATTATGAATCGAATCCACCGAATTGATAAATTCAGTTCCAGATCGATCCACATTTTTTTATTTGTTATTATACGGGGTGTCCCAAAAATAATGAACTTCCGGCTGCTTAACTCTGTTCGATTAACCCTGTTTATGTACAGGGTTAAATGAAAAGGTTTAATAGAGCCAAAAACTATGAAGTTCGGCTGGTTAACCCTATTTGTGTATAGGGTTAAGCGAACAGGGTTAAGCAGCAGGAAGTTTAACATTTTTGGGATACCCTGTATAGAGAAACAACAACGATTTTCGGTAGATCTATCTTATGGTACCCAATTTATGCTCGGATCGATTCATTAGTATTTATTTACATCATCATATTAAGGTCTGTCAAAAATATGTATTTTTTAAAATGATTAACTCTTTGTCGTTTATTGTGTTGTCAAATTATAGTTGCACATGTTATTACTACGGTGGTGATCGACCCACCTTAAGCTAACGATATATGCAATTAGAAATCAAATGTTTTGAAACTTCTAATGTGCTTTCCCCCCTTAAATTTTTACCCGGGATTTTTTCTTACGGAAGGAATTAAGCGTGAGAAATAATCGCATCGATGGAACGGTATCGTTCGTGATTTTTTTACTTCAGTTGTCCCTGTACATTATAATGTACAAATAATGGTACAAATATAATTGTCCCTGTACAAATAATGAGACAAATATCATTTCAATCGGAACATCCGTCAGGTAGCAGCCATGGCACTTAATATAAAGTCCTTATAATAGAAGACTCTCGTGTAAACGTCTGGAATTCCAATTCCACATTGAATGGGAGATGTGGATACGATTCCTACAACCGCCCCGTTGTAGACCAACGGACCTCCGCTGTCACCCTGCGTTAAATTAATCAACAATTAAGGTAGTTCTGTCGCTTCACGCGCACTTAACATAAGTTTCCGAAAAATGAGAGCGAATTGCAAACACTTCACGATCATATAAAAAACTGAGAAAAATTATGCATGTTATAGCTGCTGAAAAGAGTAATTTGGCATTATAATTATTCCAAAATGTTATTAACAAATTGATGACAAGTAAAATTGTTCAACAAATCTTCCGACAATCCAATTTTTTATTTCGATGGAAATGATTGGTTCATTTTTCTGAATACGTGCAAATTTGTTCAAATTTTGTTCTTTGCTTTGAATTGTTCTTTTTTTTTGCATTGGAAAAATCATAAAATTCAAAGCAAAGAAAAAAATCCGAAAAAATTCGTACGTATTCAGAAGAATAAACGAATCATTTTCATCGAAACGAAAAATTAAGTTGTCGGAAGATTTGTTAAACAATTTTATTTTTCATCAATTTGTTGATAACATTTCGGAATTCTTATTATCTCTCTATATTATAAAAAGATCTCGCCGCCGCCGCCGCCGCCGGTGTGTAGAACACGTCAAAAGGCCATGGCCAACTCGAAACCACTCGCTCGAAATTCCATCAAAATTTTCAAAATTTGCAAGATTTGCAAAATTTTTAAAATTTGCCAAATTTGAGGGGTGGAGGGGGGTGGTTTCGAGTTGGCCACGGAATTTCGAGCGAGTGGTTTCGAGTTGGCTACGAAATTTCGAGCGAGTGGTTTCGAGTTGGCCATGGAATTTAGAGCGAGTGGAAAATTTTGGAAATTAAGATCATTTTTAAAATTTTCAGAATTTTAAAAACGGCGGCGGCAGGGGCGGCGATATCTATCCACCGAGGGGCGGTGGTGGATATCATGCCACAATGCGAGCGCGCGAAGCGCGCGAGAGGGAAATTTTTTATTGTTTAATCGTTTTAATTGTTTAATTGTTTAATTTAATTTTTATTGTTCTAAGTCCCTCAAGGCCCCCTGGGTCGCCAATATGTTACTTTTCAAATACTCGACAACGACAAACAAACAAAGACAAAAGGGGGAGGAAGTGCACAAAGCGCGAGGATGCCCCATCTTTACGTGTCAACCTCCCAGGTGTTGGCCTGCGAAGAGAGGGGCGGGGGGGGGGGTGCGCGCGAAGCGCAACATACCTATATTGTCAAGTACAAATTATACTCAGTACTTGGCGAGTTACAAAAATGTAGTGAATTGATTAATTAAAACCTCGCCAAGTACTGGGTATAATATGTACTTGACAATATAGACATGTTCAGTTTATTTAACAATTTTTGCACTTTGAGACATTGATACCACTAATGGAAATGTACTTGTCTACAATTTTTACCCGTTAGGGTTTTTTGTGAGATTTTATAACTTTTTGCAAAGTTTATTTATGTATAGTTTGGTTTCACGCGCGTTGGCAGTGTCGTGTGTGTATATAGCATGAGTTTTTCGTGCGCTATGTACGCCGTGAAGTTGCGCGTGTGCTATTATTTTGAAATAAAATCTGAAATGCAGCACGTATAACCGAACATAAAACCACATGTTAAAACCATAGCGCATTGTTTTTAGTGTCAATCGTAATATTTTTAGCTAATGCATCTGCCTGGAGCATAAGTAAATCATTCGCAGAGCATTCGAAATTTGTTTATATAACGATATAACCTCTTAAAAATGTGCCTAAAATGAGTTGGCTCCGGAAAGAAAGACTTGGAGCGTCTCGACGGGTCGGTAAGGTAGACAGGGAAATGATGTACTTGTCTCGAGACGCTACCGCGTCTCTTGATTGAGAAGTGTTGGCAAGTACCTCTCATTTTCCGAAAACTTATGCGAAGTTTGCGAAGCTTTATCACTCGATAAAATTGATATACTTGAGAAAAATAAATCAGTCAATACTGATTGATCTTACCTTGCAGGTGCCAAAACCAGGTGCCTTGACACCGCACACTTGATACCGCTGAATGCGAAGACCATTGTCGAAGCACTGGGCGCTTCCCAATAGGGTGACCGTCAACTTTTGCAGAATATCGGATCTTCTTCCGTTGCGATCGGTGCGACCGAATCCGGTGACGATGCCCTCAACGCCATTTGGAATTTCCGCGGTCGGCAAGGCAACGGGTTTTTGGAATTGGTTCTCCTGGATTTCTTTCCTCAGCTGCGAATTGATTCACGATTAACCGTAAAGGCAAATTAATCAACACAATTTATTGCTCCGAGTGCGTTATTTAAGCATGTTATACAGCTCCACACTAGTCAAATAAATGCTGATTTTGTTAAGGGGTCTCTCTACTGTGGATGCATGAAAAAATGCTATTTTTATCCATTTTTTTTACAATACTGTTATGTTTAGTATTAGGGCGTTACGTGGCTGTGAATAACGAAACACGATGTCGAGTACACTTTAATTACGATGTATTTATTTTACATTACAATGGTAAGAAAAATCACGCGCTCGGCGTAAGCGACTGCGAGCGCGGTAACAAACGAACTGTCGAGACTTTAGTTCTCGCGCTGAGGCCAAAGTGAAAAAGAGGGCGCACGTCGGCGTTGCGGCGTGGGCCGGAAAGTAGTCCCGTAGGGCCGCGGCGGTCGCGACGCCGCCGCGCAACAGGATCGTCGTCAATCGTAGCGCGGGCGACGTGGGAAGTTGCTCGTGTTTCAACATTTAGCGATATCAAACATATTGGGCTAAACAAAGGCATTCGTAGATTATGTAGAAAACATAAATAAATAAATGGATTTTAGTCACTTTTTAAGTGTGAAAATGCCAGGTAAACAGGAGTCCGCAAAAAGTAGGTAGGTGTGCGCTGTTGAAAAAATCTCAACAATGGCCGATCGGAATCAAAAAAATTAAATGGTTTTAGGTTCAGTATATCAGTAGCAGCTATATCCTCTATCAGAATTATTCATGTATAGGCGAAAATAACAAAATGGCGGGCAGAAGAAAATAAAATGAAAAAACGTGTTTTTTGCATGTTTTTTGCCCAAAAAAATAGTAAAAATTCTAATTATGCAATAATTCTGGTAGGGGATATAGCGATTCGTAGTTTACAGCATATGTGGTTAAAATTTCATAAGGATCCGATCAGTAGTTCCTGAGATTTTTTCAACACCCCCATGGAAATAAAGTATACTTCAGATATATAACGGATATATAATTTTTGGCCACTATATATAGCGGCAAAAAGTTCTATATCCTGTATATATCTGATATATATCCGACGGATATATCGCGGATATAAAATACATACATGTTTCATATGTGACAGACATATGAAGAATATATTTTTGATATATTGCGTGTCTATGACGCATAGACGCTCTGTGTATAATATATGGATGAAATATACATTCTTCATTCATAACATGTATATCACCGATATATACTTACAGTAATATATAGTACGGAAAAGCCAGCCCTCGAGTAGCAATTCCCCAAAGCTGTTCGGCAAGATGGCCAGTGATTTTAGGGAAAATCGACGTTAAAATATTTCGCGGTATTAATGAGGGTTGAACGTAAGATAAGTTTCAAAGACGAGTGTGGCTCGGAGGTAGCGAGTGAGCCTGATAAGTGGAAGGTCCCGGGTTCGATTCCTGCCGAGGGCAGGATTTTTTTTTTTACATGAATGCAATCCTTGCAGATTGTAAATATATAATTCGTATATCATGAATGCATTAATAGCAATAATAATATAACTATAATAATATAATGATGATATTATCCATCTTAGATATATAATTTATATATCGCGAAAACATGTATTATATATCTTTTATATAAACCTGCAATATATAAAGCGGCAGAAAGTTCTATATCTCGGATATATAATAAGATATATAAACAATATATAATATGAATTTTTTATATATCCGAGATATATAATGGATATTTTAAAACTATACTTTCAAGTATACTTTTTTTCCATGGGGGCAAGCGGTTCGAAAACGTTCTTTCGAGAAAAACGCATTCAAAGTTTTAGCAATATACGATATATGTATAAGCGCGCTCAGGTAGCGTTCAACATATGGAAAATACCTTCAGAATGCTCTGATCTTTCTAAAATTTTCAGAGAATACTTTTAAATATATAAACTTTCGAAAAGTGCATAAAAAAGAAATTTGATTTAAAAAAAAATTCAAAGTGGAGAGACCCCTTAAACAATGTATACGGTGTTTCATCTATCAAATGATTATTTTGGGTGCGGTACCTAAGAGACCCAGCGACTGGCCGAACGCCCGAATAAACGACCGGTCGTTAAATGCAAAAAAAAACCGTTGAAGAGAGGCAAACGACCAAGAAAACGACCATTGTACCAAGAAACGACCAAAAAACGACCATTGAACCAAGAATCGACCAACCAAAAATAATTTCAATGGTCGTTTTCTCAGACGTTTACCTCTTTTGACGAGGTTTTTTTTTTCATTTAACGACCGGTCGTTTCTTCGGTCGTTTT
This sequence comes from Itoplectis maculator, assembly GCA_964034905.1. Classification (NCBI taxonomy): domain Eukaryota; kingdom Metazoa; phylum Arthropoda; class Insecta; order Hymenoptera; family Ichneumonidae; genus Itoplectis; species Itoplectis maculator. The sequence continues at coordinate 48,350 of CAXITY010000053.1, forward strand.
TTGGACTTTTTAGGTCGTTTTCGCGGTCGCCGGGATTGCTAAGGGTGTTTCGTATTACCAAGCATGTTCCTGACCAGAAAAAAATGTAATTGCAATGGATTTGCAAAAATATTAACCGATTTACATAAACTTTTGAAATAGTACATTAAGATACTACGGCAAAAACATTTTTTCTGACGAGTGTGGTTTTGCAGCACGACCCGAAAGCGAGTGATGGAATGATGCATTTTTTCTTTTTCTGAATTTTTTGTATTTTTCGTATTTATGCAAAAAATGATTGTAAAATTTTGTTTAAGGCGATGCTAGGGTATTATTTCGTAGTTTACAGAATTCGTTGTTATTTTAGTATATTTAGTATATTGGTTGTTGTAATATCAACATAGGCGCATCGGCGTCCACTCTCATTTTTCGAATGTGATTCCTAAAACTGTTTATATAATACAAAAGAGGTGGCAGTTAACAGTTCGAGTGGCCATATTGGTTTTCGATAGATTTACGAATTTACGATTAGTGATGCCGCCAAGACTCGAGAATTCTCGACTTTCGAGACAAGACAAGAAATTTCTTGTCTTGAGCCCTCTTGGGCTCAATTCTTGTCTCGAATTGAACATTTCTTGTCTTGACTCTTGAGACAAGACAAGACATAGATCTCGAGACTTTTCGAGATTTCTCGAAATTTCTTGAGATTTCCCGAGATTATAAAAAAGGATGAAAAAAAAAATCCGGGACGCCCTTTATAGATGTTAATCCTTTGAAGCATATGTTATCCTAACATAAGATCTACTTCAAACTTGGGGTCCGGGGGTCTTTTTGATCATAGATTACGAAACTAAGCTCAAATCCAGAAATAAAAATGGCGGACCAAAAAGGGAAAAAGTAGCTGGATGAAAATGAAACTGGGTATTCGGGGGCTCTTTGGGTCGCTGATTACGAATCTGAGCTCAAAACCGAGAAATTAAAAACGGTGAATTCAACATGGCGTACCAAAATGCACAAAGTAGCTTGATGAAGATGAAATTCGGTATGCTGGGGTTTTCTTGGTCACAGATTACGAATCTGACTTCAAATCCAGAAATTAAACATAGCGGATACAACATGGCGGACCAAAATGGGAAAAGTAGCTGGATGAAGATGAAACTGGGTATTCGGGGGTTCTTTGGGTCATTGATTATGAATCTGAGCTCAAAATCGAGAAATTTAAAAAGGTGAATTCAATATGGCGGACAAAAATGCACAAAGTAGCTTGATGAAGATGAAACTCGATATGCAGGGGTTTTCTGAGTCACAGATTACGAATCTGAATTCAAATCCAGAAATGAAAAAGGGCGGATGGAACATGAAAGACCGAAATCCGCCATTTTGAATTTCTAGATCTTGAGTTCAAATTCGTAATCAGCGACTCGAAAAACCCTCCAATACCAAGTTTCATCGTCATCAAGCTACTTTGTGTGTTTTGGTCCGCCATATTGGATTTACCATTTTGAGCTCATATTCTTATTTAATCAGCCACCGAAGGAACCCCCAAATACCCAGTTTCATCTTCATCAATCTACTTGTTCCATTTTGGTCTGCCATGTTGAATCCGCCAGGTTTAATTTCTGGATTTGAACTTGGATTCGTAATCAGTGACCCAAAAAACCATGCATACCGAGTTTCATCATCATCAAGCTAGTTTGAGCATTTTGGCCCGCCATTTTGAGCTTCTGGTATTTGAGCTCCGATTCGTAATCAGCGACCCAGAAAACCCCTGGACCCTAAATTTCAAGTAGATCTTATGTTAGGAAAAATGTATGCTTCAAGGGGTTAATAGTTATACTGTAGTAGCAATTGATCTCCTAACATCCTAAATATACATTTACATTCGTTGTTATCCGCTAAACAATTTTTTATTGAAGAAAAATAGAGTGGAAGTAGGTGACATACCCGTATGTCACTATGCTTCAAACGCTTAAAAGAACTATGCAACAAATCATTGAGAGTGTCGAGAAATTCGGGAAAAGACAAGGATCTCGATATGTCTCGAAAAAATATTCGAGACAAGAAGTCGAATTTTCTTCGAGACAAGACTTATTTCTTGTGTGACAGAATTTTTTTGAGAACTTCTGTCCCCCGGCCGCAGAGTCGCGAATCTGTGGCTTTCGACGCGTTCCCTCCGACCTCTGATTGGTCGCCCTCCGGTTTCGCGATACTGTTACCTCCACGTGTTATCTGACGGTCAGTTTTCGTGGTCAGTGTGCTGAATTTACCGCGGATCAGGGCCGACACTACTGTGCCACCCGGTATACTTCGGCGGTAACGCTTAGGTTGCGTCGTGCGAGAGGATCGAGGACCGGTGAAATTCCGGCGCTCCATAAGAAAAGTGACGCTTGGGGGGAAGATTGCATAAGTTTCAGGTTGAGGTGGAAGGCCGCAGCGGAGGCGCTAACGACCACGCCGACGCTCGGATTGCCAGGTCGTTCCGTTATCTTTTCCGTATCTTTTCCGTTATCTATTCCGTTATCTTTACGTTTACGTTTGTTCGGAACCCCACGTCACGAGGAGATTCCCTCGTTACCGACCATCACCACGACAGTCCAGTCATTTTCCGGTCCGTTTAAGTTTCGTCAGTTATCTCTTCGCAGCGCTCGGTACTTCGGGCGTCTTCGTTGGTTTTCGGCATCGCCGTTCCCTTCGGTAAGATTCGGGTTCCTTCGGGTGCTCGCGTGTGCGCGCGCACCGCCGCAACAGCATCGCCGCGCGTCACCCAGGAGTGGGATCAAGGTAAGGGTGGGGCGAGCGCCTCGCGCGGCTCTGCTGGGTCGAGAACTCAGGCCCGACGCTCTCTCGTCGGCCGGCCTCCGGCCGGAGCAGCTGTTCTCTTGTTCTCTCCTGTTCTCTCCTGTTATCTTATGTTACCTCATGTTATCGTATGTTACCTCATGTTACCTCATATTACCTCATGTTACCTCATGTTACCTTTTTACACTTCGTTTTTTTTGGTGCATGGTCTATGCGTATGTCGGGTGTTCCCGATGCGTTATCTTTGGAAGTAGGGTGATTAGTCGGTCGCTCTCGACCTGTTATCTTTAATATTCGGAATTAATTGGGTACCGGTGGTCTCTTTTCCGATATCTCGGGAGTTCTCTCGGTACGTCGATGTTCTCTGAATACATTTTCCGACGTTCTCTCTCTGATTTACCGGTGATCTCTTCGCATACTTTCTGTTATCGCCCACAGGTTTATTTTCTTTTCAGCCGCCTTCCACCGGGACACTCGGATTACCGTGAATAGTGATATTGTGTGAGCCTCGGCTAGTTCGCGATCGTTCTCTCTAACTTTCGGTTTTATGTGCTCGAGTGTTACCTGGTTATCCGCGTGTAATTATTCGCGCGTTATCTGAGCCCCCGCGCTTATTCTTTCGGTTTTCGGATTTTTCGCGCACCGTTATCGAGTGTTCTCGGGATTTTCGTGCGCATTTATCGCGTGTTCTCTGGATTTTGGTGCATATTTATCGCGTGTTCTCTAGATTTTCGTGCACCTTTACCGAGTGCTCTCTAGATTTTCGTGCACCTTTACCGAGTGTTCTCTGAATTTTCGTGCGCATTTATCGCGTGTTCTCTGAGTTTTCGTGTACATTTATCGAGTGTTCCCTGGATTTTCGGGTACATTTATTGAGTGTTCTCTGGGTTTCGCGTACATTTACCGTGTGTTATCTGGGTTTTCGCGTATCTTTAACGTGTGTTACCTGGATTTTCGCGTACCTTTAACGTGTGTTATCTGGGTTTTCGCATACATTTAACGTGTGTTATCTGGGTTTTTTCGCGGACATGTATCGTGTGTTCTCTGATTCGGTCGCGTGCGTTATCCAACGTTCCCTTCCGACTTCGCGTACGATTTCGGGAGTTATCTGGTGATGGTGTTAGTTTTAGGGAGCTTTCGTTTTGGTTTTATTCGATTTCCGGTTCGGGTTTTTCGAGTTTCGCGTCCCCGTTATCTTGTTCTCGTTATCTCGTTCTCTCGTTCTCTCGTTATCTCATTTTCGACCGCGGTTATTTCCGTTGTAAATTTTTGGGAGTATTATCAATAAAATATGCCGACCGAATTTTCCGTTTAATTTCGTGTTCGCCTTTATTCGGTGCCACCAAGATTCCACGCCCTCTCTCCACAAACCTACACACTGAGCGACCCCGAGATTTCCGTGAACCGCCTCTCTGAGTCCGTCGCCAGTTAGGTTAGTTACGTTTACGTTTTCGGTTTCGGGCGGTTTGTCGATTCCGCCCGCGTAAAATAAAAATAAAAATCGGCTGGCGCCCACCGGCATTTGGCGACGGGCGAGGAGAGCGCACGAAGGTGGCGGAAAATAAGAATTTTCCTCACAATTGGCGCCCAACGTGGGGCCACCTGGCACTGAATAAACGGTTGAGTGTTATCTTTTGGGAATTTAGTTTCGCGATTAAGTAGTTATCTTTTCGGTTCGGTCGGTATATTTTTCGGTCTCGGTAGTTATCTCCGTTCTTTTGTGTTATCATCACAAAAAAAAAAAGATTTTTGTTACCTGCCAGCAACCTGCCTCATCGGCACTCGCTCGCCTGATAGGAAAAAAAATGTTTAAGTTACCTGCCAGCGATCTGCCCTATCGGCACTCGCTCGCCTGAAAAATAAAAAAAGGAGTGGGAACCTCCCGCGGTGTATCCAACGCGGCCGTTGCCCCCCCACCACCGCGCAGACCACGGGACTCGCGCTTGCCGGTCCGACGTCGGCACTTCTGCGTCGAACTCTCGCGGAGACACATCGCTCTGCTACCGCGCTATCACGTCGTGTTCGTGTGCATCTCCGCTATCTCGATTTTCGTCGCGATTATTTTTCTGTTCGGGTGTTACCTCGCGATATTTTCGACGTTCTCTGGGAGTGGTATTTTTCGACGATTATCTCGGTTCGCGTGTTCTCTATTGCGCGTTACCTCGTGAATTTTCGGGTTCCCCGACGGTTGTACGATCTCCGAGTTTTCGTTCGTGCTTTCGCTTTCCGGTTTTCGAGCGATTATTCGATTTTTGTGTTACCTTCCGGTATCGGGCAATCTCTCGGTTCTTTCGTGCGATTCTTCGAGTTTATTTTTTGTTGTTATCTCCCGATTATCGGATTATCGTTCGATTTCGGCAACGCTGTCCGGCACGACCGCTCGATTCTCGGGTGATTATTCGAGTTTTTTTTTGTGTTTTTGTTGTTATCTCCCGGTTATCGGGTCGTCGCTCGAATCCGGTGACACTTTCCGGTGTAATCGCTCGATTGACGGATGATTATTTGAGTTTCTTTTTTTTTGTTTGTTATCTCGCGGTTTCGGTCGAACTCCCGACATTAGGGTTACTTCTCGCGTGATCATTCGAATTTTGTGTTAACTTTCGATTTTCGGCTACGCTCCGGTATTCCTGTTATCTTCCGAATTTCGCGGGATACCCCGAACTTGGTGCGGTCTTCCGATTTTCGCATCACATTTTGATTTTTGGGTGATCCCTCGGTTCCCGTCTTACCCCACGATTTTTGTGTTATCTTTAAATATTTGTGATAGCCCTTGAGTCTCGTGTTACCTCCCGTTGACGATTTCCGGGGTTATCGGTCATTCCCACGTTACCTATCGACGCTTTTGAGAATCACGTCACCTTGTGTGCACTAGGGGTACCTCGCTTGCTGCGATACCACCGGTTCCCCGTGTTATCTTTTTCCACCCCGGTTCGAGATGAGCCGACAAGACCTCAATTTAGGGGCCCTCCCCAAGGGGCGTTCAGGGAACTCGGTCCCCTTTGAAGAGGACGAAGGGGCAGTAGGAGGTCACGGTGGCATCGATCAAAGCCCCGTACCCACTACGTCGCAAGGCGTGCAGACGGATCAGCTTGATCCCCCTGCACCTCCCAAAAAGCGCGCGACGACTCGGCGACCTCGAGTTGTACCCGAACTTGTCGTAACTCGCTGCCCGCAGGAACGGCAGCCAACCGGTACGAGCGCGGGTGCTCCGGTCGGAAACGATCTTACCGACGACGACGCAAATTCCGTCGCGTCGACTTACATCTCGATTCGACCGGAACGTGCGCTCCCTCCTGCCCTCGGGGCGTCCACCGCGAATCAAGGCGGCCCCCGTGAACGATTGAGGCCTCACTCCGATGATTATTATTTCCCGGATGAGGATCAAGACCAGGCGTCCGGACGACCTATTTCCGCGGCCATGTTATTGAATAACATGAAGCGATGGGACTTGTCGTTTACGGGCACACGAGGGGAAGACGTGGAAGACTTCATCACGCGTATCGAAGAGGGCCGAGCCTTCCTCACGGTTCGAGATACCGAGCTCCTGAAGGCTCTCCCTTTCGTGCTCCGCGGCGGTGCCTTGATCTGGTACCGAGGGCATTCCCACTAGTTTCGTACCTGGGATGCCGCGAAGGCCGCGTTTCGCCGCCACTACGGAGACCCCGACTATCAACTCGCACTGCGCGACGAGATTGCAAACAGGACTCAAGGTCAGGGAGAGGATGTTGGGCAGTATATCGCCTGCATGCGAGGTTTATTCTCCCGTACGATCCCGAGGTGGGGCGACGGGGAACAAATCAGATATACGCATCGCAATCTGCTACCCGAGTACCGCGTGATTCTTCCCTTCTACGAAGGGCTGACCATGGACACCCTAGAGGCCATCGCTATGAGGCACCAGAAAGTGTTCGAAGCCGCGAGCACTTCTCGACCTCCCCCGAAGCCCGAGCACTCGCTATGCCGAGTTTCGCGTTTCGAGGGCCAGTTCCGATTGGTCCCGGCCGCCGACAATACGTTAAGGCCCAGCGAGCCAAAGCTGAGGTCGATCCGGGCACGGCCGACCAGACCAGAAGCTCGGAGAACCTCGAATATCTCGAAGGAGCCCGAGATGAGCGCCCTTCGCGTACTCCATCACGGTTCGCAAGGCCGAGTCCCCCCGCCGCTACTAGCCCTCGGGCTAACTCGACGGCAGCATCCGGACCACCCCGGTCAGGCCCGAAAACGGGATTACTCAATCGACCCCCGGCAATTCCACCATCGGTTCCTGGTCTCGCAACTGCGTCCACCACGTCTCGCTCAGGTTCCCACCCACCGCGACGGGAAGGTACCGAAAGCATTTGCTGGAATTGTCGAGCGTCTGGCCATCGACATCGCGACTGTCCAGAATCGCGTCGCGTATTCTGCTATCGGTGCAGCTACTCTGGGGTGACCGCTCAGAATTGCCCCTTCTGCAATCCGGGAAACGAGCAGACCGCCACCCCTGCCTAGAAGGAATTGATATCTTTGTTTGTGCTAGCTGCATCATTTCTTTTTTTTTGTTTGTGCTACCTTTGATATTCTAGTATCACTGGAGGTACCTTCTCTATTTGGTTAGTGCTACCGTCGCTAGCCATGCTGCGTTATCTTTTGAGCGAACTGCCATAATTTTTTAGTTATTTTTATGCCGTGTTATCTCTTTTTCTGCCTAATGTTACCTTCGAAACAAGTGATCTTTTAGTTTTTTACCCGCTGCGTTATCTCCACGCGAACTGCGATATTCTTTTGTTTAGGCGATCCGCCTGGTTTTTTGTACTGCCGTGTTATCTTTTTTGATACTATTCTTTTTTTTGTGTTACCTCCGAGACAATACTCTCTTTTGTTAGTGCTACCGTTTATCGTTTTTTTTTTGTTAATGCTATCTCCGTTAGTGCTACCTCCGACTGTGTTAATGCTATCTTTGTTATTTTGTTAATGCTGTCGACTGACTAGATGTAACTGCCATAACGGCGCCCTCCGTACCTGACTAAGATCGGTAGGATAATGTTATCTGTACTGTTATCTGGAGAACGTGGGTGGTATGGTCCCGGGAAGACGTAAAACTCGACCAAAAATTTGGGAAAAAACGAACACCACGGCACTTAGGCCAGTCCCAACTTCGCGTTATCTGTAAAGGGTGGTCCCGGGAAGACCTAAAAATAAACTCGACCAAAAACAGTGAACCCACCATCTGATCACGTTACCTTGGTAAGGCTGTGGTCCCGGGAAGACCTAAAACTCGCCCAAAAGTCTGGGATCATGCCAACGGCCTTAAGCCACTCCCAACCGCGCGTTATCTATTTGTAATAGTCTCGGGAAGACCGTAAAACTCGACCAACACATGGGAAAACAGAACCAAGAGTGCCTTAGGGCCCTTCCCAATTTCGTGTTATCTTTGTTATTTTTTATATTACCGTGTTCCCTTCAGGGCTGTGTTATCTTTATCACCCTTTCGATATTAACGCGATTGCGTCAAGACTGTGTTATCTTTATTATCGTTTGCGGTTATTACAGCTATCTTTTTCGACTGTGTTACCTTAATTACCTTTTGGTATGTGACTAAATTGTTCAGTAGAGAAGGTACGACTGTCAGGTAGAAAGACAGCAATTAAAGCCCAAAATCTAAGTACCAACAATTGTCAACTTTATTCTCGTTTACCATTCCGTTGGGGGTTCCCAGGTTGTGGGTCCGTATTTATGTTATCTTATTTAAGGGGGGGTTTATTACCGAAATCCGATATGGACCGGTCAAGGAAGGGGGGACTGTGACAGAATTTTTTTGAGAACTTCTGTCCCCCGGCCGCAGAGTCGCGAATCTGTGGCTTTCGACGCGTTCCCTCCGACCTCTGATTGGTCGCCCTCCGGTTTCGCGATACTGTTACCTCCACGTGTTATCTGACGGTCAGTTTTCGTGGTCAGTGTGCTGAATTTACCGCGGATCAGGGCCGACACTACTGTGCCACCCGGTATACTTCGGCGGTAACGCTTAGGTTGCGTCGTGCGAGAGGATCGAGGACCGGTGAAATTCCGGCGCTCCATAAGAAAAGTGACGCTTGGGGGGAAGATTGCATAAGTTTCAGGTTGAGGTGGAAGGCCGCAGCGGAGGCGCTAACGACCACGCCGACGCTCGGATTGCCAGGTCGTTCCGTTATCTTTTCCGTATCTTTTCCGTTATCTATTCCGTTATCTTTACGTTTACGTTTGTTCGGAACCCCACGTCACGAGGAGATTCCCTCGTTACCGACCATCACCACGACAGTCCAGTCATTTTCCGGTCCGTTTAAGTTTCGTCAGTTATCTCTTCGCAGCGCTCGGTACTTCGGGCGTCTTCGTTGGTTTTCGGCATCGCCGTTCCCTTCGGTAAGATTCGGGTTCCTTCGGGTGCTCGCGTGTGCGCGCGCACCGCCGCAACAGCATCGCCGCGCGTCACCCAGGAGTGGGATCAAGGTAAGGGTGGGGCGAGCGCCTCGCGCGGCTCTGCTGGGTCGAGAACTCAGGCCCGACGCTCTCTCGTCGGCCGGCCTCCGGCCGGAGCAGCTGTTCTCTTGTTCTCTCCTGTTCTCTCCTGTTATCTTATGTTACCTCATGTTATCGTATGTTACCTCATGTTACCTCATATTACCTCATGTTACCTCATGTTACCTTTTTACACTTCGTTTTTTTTGGTGCATGGTCTATGCGTATGTCGGGTGTTCCCGATGCGTTATCTTTGGAAGTAGGGTGATTAGTCGGTCGCTCTCGACCTGTTATCTTTAATATTCGGAATTAATTGGGTACCGGTGGTCTCTTTTCCGATATCTCGGGAGTTCTCTCGGTACGTCGATGTTCTCTGAATACATTTTCCGACGTTCTCTCTCTGATTTACCGGTGATCTCTTCGCATACTTTCTGTTATCGCCCACAGGTTTATTTTCTTTTCAGCCGCCTTCCACCGGGACACTCGGATTACCGTGAATAGTGATATTGTGTGAGCCTCGGCTAGTTCGCGATCGTTCTCTCTAACTTTCGGTTTTATGTGCTCGAGTGTTACCTGGTTATCCGCGTGTAATTATTCGCGCGTTATCTGAGCCCCCGCGCTTATTCTTTCGGTTTTCGGATTTTTCGCGCACCGTTATCGAGTGTTCTCGGGATTTTCGTGCGCATTTATCGCGTGTTCTCTGGATTTTGGTGCATATTTATCGCGTGTTCTCTAGATTTTCGTGCACCTTTACCGAGTGCTCTCTAGATTTTCGTGCACCTTTACCGAGTGTTCTCTGAATTTTCGTGCGCATTTATCGCGTGTTCTCTGAGTTTTCGTGTACATTTATCGAGTGTTCCCTGGATTTTCGGGTACATTTATTGAGTGTTCTCTGGGTTTCGCGTACATTTACCGTGTGTTATCTGGGTTTTCGCGTATCTTTAACGTGTGTTACCTGGATTTTCGCGTACCTTTAACGTGTGTTATCTGGGTTTTCGCATACATTTAACGTGTGTTATCTGGGTTTTTTCGCGGACATGTATCGTGTGTTCTCTGATTCGGTCGCGTGCGTTATCCAACGTTCCCTTCCGACTTCGCGTACGATTTCGGGAGTTATCTGGTGATGGTGTTAGTTTTAGGGAGCTTTCGTTTTGGTTTTATTCGATTTCCGGTTCGGGTTTTTCGAGTTTCGCGTCCCCGTTATCTTGTTCTCGTTATCTCGTTCTCTCGTTCTCTCGTTATCTCATTTTCGACCGCGGTTATTTCCGTTGTAAATTTTTGGGAGTATTATCAATAAAATATGCCGACCGAATTTTCCGTTTAATTTCGTGTTCGCCTTTATTCGGTGCCACCAAGATTCCACGCCCTCTCTCCACAAACCTACACACTGAGCGACCCCGAGATTTCCGTGAACCGCCTCTCTGAGTCCGTCGCCAGTTAGGTTAGTTACGTTTACGTTTTCGGTTTCGGGCGGTTTGTCGATTCCGCCCGCGTAAAATAAAAATAAAAATCGGCTGGCGCCCACCGGCATTTGGCGACGGGCGAGGAGAGCGCACGAAGGTGGCGGAAAATAAGAATTTTCCTCACACTTGTCTTGTCTCGTCTTGTGGCATGACTATTTACGATCTTCTTTGATTTTGAAGCGTTTTCACCCGAAATTCGAGTCGACGCCGATACGCCTATGTTGATATTATAATCCTGTGCAATTTCAGACATATTTGTAATACAATAACGACGAATTTTGTAAACTATCAAACCGTACTTTTAACCGACCGGTCGGTTAAAAAATCTACTCCAGCATCCCCTTAAATTGAATTAGGAGGTTCATCAACGAAGGTTTGCAGTTATGTATCTAAAAACCTTTGGTTTATATGAATAGGATGAATAGTTTTTTTTTTATAGCGCCCGTCATTTTCGAAAATGTAGTTTTGAATACGTCGCATTTCAAGTTTTGGGTAAAGAAAAATCAAAGTCTCTGGTGCCTTTTCATACCTTCTAATGTACAATAAAATACCCTAAAAATTTCAAAATTATTGGCCGAGTAGTTCCGTTGAAAAAAAATCCCGAAATTTGTCGTCGTTTCTATGTATTCGCCCCCTTAATCGGAATTGCTAACCAGGGCATAGCTGAGTAGGAAATTGTAATATAACTCCGATGTAATTGTTACTTTGTGCTTACTGGAATAGACTAATAGTGTGGAGCTATATCCTCAAATACTTATGTCTAATTCTTACTGAAATGACTGCGATGTCGTTCTGAACAGCTTTGGTGCGCGTGCGCGCGACATATTTTTCGTGAACCATGACGCTCTTGACGCGATACGCGTTCCCGGTACCCGGCTCGAGGGTGTGAGAACCCGTGTTGACGGTCATCTCGGAGTAAGGAGCCTCCGTGACTCCGACGATGCAGTGAGCAGCGGTAAGGATGTGTCTCTTGCCGATTATGGTTCCGCCGCAGAGATGAGTGTCGTACGCCCGTATCGACACCTGATACGGGAATTCCCCGGGTTTTGCATTGCTGCCGCCGACTATACGGCTCGGTGCACGTGCACTCGTACCTGACAACGATTATTCTCACGATATACATAGTATTCAATATCATGCGATAATATAATAAATTACTTAAGTTAGGTACAGAGCTGGCCAGTACTTCGCAAGTACGGGGTACTTACGAAATACTGAAAATGCAGTACTTGAAGTACTTGAAGTACTTCAACAAATATTTGAAGTGCAAAGTACCTCAACAAATATTTGAAGTACTATACTTAAATGTTCAAGTACATGTCCTGTACTTCAAGTCAATTTGTACTTAAAAATGCAAGTACATGTCGTGTTCTTGAACTATTTGTACTTAAAAATTCAAGTACTTCACTGTATTTGAAGTACTTTTTTAAGTACTAAGTACCAAGTATTTTTAAGTATTTCGTATATTTGCGTGGCGACTTCGTCTGCGCAAGATCACCCGTCGTTCCTTCCGTCTGCGCAGACGCAACCGCCGCCGATTCAATCGGTGCTATTGAAGAGTTTTTCGGAGACGAACACGAAGTTGGAATAGTTTTTAACAATCCGTCAAATGTATCCACTGTTTTTTTTTCTAATTTAAAGTGAAAATAAATAAGTGTTAATTTCTACCGTCAATGTCTTTTGAAAAATGAATTTGTAATCCTCGAAAAAGTTGGTGAGTAACGTGGTAAAGTGGTCGAGTTATACGACCTGTGCTTCGTCGTGAACCGCAGGACGATCGGCAGTCGTATCGGTCGGCCCGTTTTGCCAAATATACGTAAAAAATACAAGAGAAGTACTATAGTTTACGAAGTGTAGCCGAAAAAAAAAGTATTTAGTACTTGGTACTTGACGCACTTCAAGCACTGAGTACTTCAAGTACTCGGAGTACTTCATGTGCTAAGTGATTCAAGCGCTGAGTTCTCCAAGTACCGAGTACTCCGAGTTGTGGGTTGTTACGTCCAGAATAATTCCGGACGAATTATTCTCGATGGAACGCGTAACTGTAGTCTCGCTTTTGAGATCAAGGCGTTGGCCCTTTATCTCGGGGACGGAGACCGCGCCGTGGAACCACTGATGAGACGATGAAACGACGATGTATAGAGAGGATCGAAGTGCTGCTTGAGGTTCTCGACATGCGGAAATGAATCTTCCGAAGTCTTTTATTAATTTCTCTGATGTATTATTATTTTGTCTAAGTATTACAGTTTCGTCGTGGAGCCTTGCTCGCTCCAGCCAAATACAGAGTAACGTCGTAGTTTCGTTGCCGTTGAATAACTGATTTGAATAGCCAATTGCTTCAGGTTTTATACCATTTTTCTATCCGAAAATAGGCAAGAGTGATTGTGGTGGGGTGTAACTATATTAGGAACTATCGCTTAACACCCGGTACAAAAAGGGATTCATGCTCTTTCGTGGACCGCGTCCCCTTTGTTTACGCGTTTCTAGGAACGCGGGCATAGCGGCGTGGTCGGCCAGGTCGCGTAGTGCCGCAACGGGGACGCCGGCTGGTGACTTCTTCCGGTGGGCTCGAGATGCGAATACCCAGTGCGATCTCTTATTAATATTATATAACTAATTCGGATTCGATTAATTGCTGGAGTGTGGTGGGTTACGTGGGACGTAACAGGGTACTTTAAGTACAGAATACTTGAAGTACTGACCACTTGAAGTAACAAATACTTCAAGTACTAACCACTCGAAGTAACAAGTACCTCAAGTATCCAGTACTTCCAGCATTTATGATTCTTGGTGATTCAAATACACAAGTACTTCCAGCACTTATAGTACTTTGTACTTCAAGTACTTTCCGGTACTTTGCCCAAATCTGGTTAGGTATGACTTTTGACCCTTCGCGTAAAGTCCCAAGAAGTTTCCGGATAATTGATCAAGTAGATTTGGAGATACAGCTCGAACAATGTTGAAAAAAGCCAATTTTCAAAAGTTACAAAAAATTCTGAAAAAATTCATACGCATGCGGAAAAATTAACAAATTATTTTCATATGAAAAAAAAGTTTGGTAAGTGTTACGTCAAATATGTAGAAGATTTGCATCCCCGACAAATTTACACGTTTAAGGCAGTTCGATCGGGAGGTCTGTTGCGCCCCGGCCTGGAAAAACGGAAGGTTCTTCCAATGCCCGCATCTGGTTGACAAACACCGAACTGCAACCCCCTTTTTAGGACTGCCCTCGCGAACAATATCCAAGGATAGGGGTTTACGCGATTTCGTCCGGTTTGGACTGAGAATTATATTATATTCGGCCGAAATGTGACAGAAAGATTACAAGAAGGTGGTACTTACGTTCCTCGGCGTTCCCACGTCGATCTGGGGTCGCCAGGCACTCGAAATCGGTTCACGGGTGTAATGAATTTAATACTTTTCTTTAGGAACACACAAATGTCTCGCCGGTTTATTCTTAAATGATCAAAGGGTTATACAATAGAAAATGGAAATTCCACGTTTAAATAACCGCAGGACAAATCGTCCAAACGGAACAAAAATGTCGAGTCGGAATTAATCCGAGAAATGTTGTTAACAATGTTTAAGTGCAAGGGACCAAAGGTCCGTACAAATTTAATTGGTCTGGGTGGCTGAGACAAAGAGTCGTACAAAAATGATAAAAATGAGAAGTCTGAATATTATCAAAGTCCAGAGGGGTCTTAAAAGTGGCAAAGTGCCAGTCTTCGATTTTGTTCTAATTTCAACGAAAAGTAACAGAATGCTCGTCTAAAGATTCTAACACTTTAACTCTGGATCTACTGGACCGGATGAACTGCCGTAAATGTTACCGATTCTACTGGGCGAGTTGGACTGCCGTAAATGTTACTGATTCTACGGGGCGGGTTGGACTGCCCTGAGCGCCTCGGAGCGCTTCTTTTTATGGTTTGCCGGACTCTTTGTCTCGTCTGAATTTTAAAGGAAAATTGGTGGGGGTGACCTATTTAGTCTGCGGTTTTGGTCACCACCATCTTCGGGGGGTATTTGCCGTTCCTCCCATTTACACATACATTCGAACTTGCAAGCTCACCGATTCGGGGACACAAGCTGTCAGCGCTTTAGTTCGTCGGTCGGACCGGCGTAATGGCCTAACCGGGCCTGTGAATGATATGCGGTATAGTTTAGTCTATGCTGTGCCCCGGCCTCTTCTTGCGCGAAGAGGAGGCACCGAACGCGGCTTAGCAACGGAGGGGCCGCGCGCGTGGCACGCACACGTGTGCACACTAACTCCTCTTCTCGGTGCCCCACCGTGATGCTCCTCCCGGAGGGGAAGGCGAATTCGGACGCTGAGTTCTGAGGCGCTTAAATGCGCATTTTTAATTATTGCCTTTTTGGCTTTTAATTCGCAAATGAAATTATCTATTGTTCCGAATTCGTATTCGCCTCCATGTGACGAGTGCGTACATATGTGAAAGATCTTTCTAGGGTTATTTTTACGGGAGTTACGGTTAAATAATTAATTTCACGGAGTTTGTTTAACATTAGAATGGCGAAAGTATAGTCGTTACATTTCTTGACGTCTTCCCGTTCGTTTGGAATGGTTTTTGTAGCCAAAATCGCCACGCGTGATTCTGGGCGGCATTTTTACGGGTGAAACGGTTAAATTGTTAATTTAACGGGGTTTGTTTAACGTTAGAGTGATAAAAGTATAGTCATTACATTCCTTGACCTATTCTCGTTCGTTTGGAATAGTTTTCATAGCCAAAATCGCTACGCCCGATTCTGGGTGGCATTTTTAAGGGGTTTATAGTTTAAATTGTTAATTTGATGAAGTTTGTTTAACGTTAGAGTGGTGAAAGTATAGTCGTTGGATTCCTCGGACGCTTCTTGTTCGTTTGGAATAGTTTTCATAGCCAAAATCGCTATGCCCGATTCTGGGTGGCATTTTTAAGGGGTTTATAGTTTAAATTGTTAATTTGATGAAGTTTGTTTAACGTTAGAGTGGTGAAAGTATAGTCATTGCATTCCTTGGACGCTCCTTGTTCGTTTGGAATAGTTTTTACGGCAAAAATCACTACGTCCGATTCTGGGCGGCATTTTTAAGGGGTTTAATGCGTTATACGCCGTTGTACATAAATTGCCGGTTTTGCTGTCGTAAAATAGTGATATCGGAGTCGGTCTTTCGCGGATTTATCTATTCGCGTTAAACCCTTTATAACAATGTTCTTTTTTCCTAGATCCGTTGCATAGTTTTCGAGATAATGGACCTTGATGAAGTTACAGTCAGATTTTGATGTAGTAAAATCCCTAATGCGGATCGATCTTTCCTCTATTAATTGCATTTATCAGAAAGTGATTTCAATTGTAATCTTCGGCGGTATTGCATTTTAAAGTCAGAAAAACAAAGCCTTAAAGACTGAATTATGAGCTTCTAGCCGAGGCGGGGGCCAGGACGGTCCCACTACCACGAGGCACGGCAGCGCTCACAGACACATGACCCTTTTCGCGTCGTGTAAACAGTCGGCGCGCCCGCTCGGACACGCTCGGCGCTGTGGTGTACGAGTCTGGCATCCTCTGACCCTGAGTTATTTTTAAATTCGCTAGTTCGTACTGGCTAAATGTTAAAACGTTTCGAAGTGCATTTTGGAGTTCAGTCTAGGGCCCTCGCCATGTTCCCCAAGCAATCTTTCATGGATCTTGTAATTTATTTATTTAATTATTCAACGTAATTAATCATTAATTTGACCACCCGGTTTCAATATTAATTCTCAACTCACATCTCCTCGCATCTGCCCGGTTTCCCTTGTTCTCCGTCAGACTACGAGAAACTTGACCAGAGATCCATGTAATCGATTCTTGGTTTAATGCGAAAAATCCCGATTGTGATCTCCTTTTTAGCTACACGTATTTAATTGATATTTTATTTTTCAGTCATTTCGCGATTCCGCCGCTGGTTGCCAGTCTCGTTCATCCAAGCTTCTTTCTTGTTGTTCTTAAAGATTATTTTCTTATTTGTTTCTGAATTAATTTGTTTTACTATCTCGAGACGGCATTGGATCATGTTCGTCATTTAATGCGTTCGTTTTATATATTGTTGTTTCCTCTCATTTGTTATTTTTAATTTGTGCTTTATCTTTTCCCTTTTGTTTAAACCGTCTTTGTTTTATTATCTTATCGTCTATCTTAAATTCCTAGTGAACGCGGGTCATTCTTGACGTTATAAACTCCGTGTGAATTGTCAGTGTTGAGTGAAAACGAATTATTTATTCTTTAAACGATTTGTTCATACGCTGCATTGTTGTTCTCGGAAATAAGTCTCCAATCTCTTTTATTCTGCGATTATTGATATTATCGTCAAGGCGTGAAATTAGTCTCTAAATTTCCTTTATCCATTATTTTCTTTCAATATAGTTTAGATGATTTTTACAGTTGTGACTAGAGCTTTACTCATAGTGAGAGCGAGATAGAGGGAGAGATATGTGTATAGCCAGCGTACCAGCCTGACGCGCGTCGGGAGCGACGCATTCGCACACGTGCCTTGTTGGTTCCGTGTGGGGGAACACCGCGTCATGGTAGTTTCGGCTACTCAGGGATCTAGGTCGATGGTAACGAAAAACGACTGCAAGATCCCAAAGAGCGTCGGTCGATAATGACCGGCGCAGGGTGGCCTCCAGTTACGAAAAGTCGTCGCTGCGTCACATGGAGCGCTGGCGAATCCTTTCCTACCGGGCTCTAACTTGCCAGCAATTTAGTTGTTATAGTCGTATTCCTTCTTTTAACCATTCGTACCCGGATTATTTCCACAGAGTAACTCATTAGCTCGGAGTTTACAAATTTACAAAATCTATCGATTCTACACATTTCCTTCATTTCTCTCATTCTCAGGAGTCTCCAGTAAAAATTTTGAAATTTTTTGATCGTCAAACTGGCGTTACGGCCAGGACGTAACATAAGCGGGGATTTGTTGAACAATTTTTTTTTTTTTCATTAATTTGCTAATAAAATGTTGGAAGTATTATGCCAAATCAATCTCTTGAGCACCTCCTATATACTTGATTTTTTTCAGATTTTTATCCCATCATGAAGAGTTCGAAATTCTATCTTAGTTTTAACTTTTTCGGAGATTGAGCACCGATTCGCGCTACCACTACCTTAACAAATCTTCCAACAACCTAACATTTTTGGTTATGAAAATGGTTCGCTCTCTGTTTTCTCAGTACGTATTCATTTTTTCAAATTTGTCATTTTACTTTGAATTTTATTATTTTTCCTGTGTAAAAAAAAAACGGAAAATCAAAGTAAACAGAAAAATTTGAAAAAATTCATATGTATTCAGACAAATAAACAAATTATTATCATAACCAAGAAAAAGTGAGGTTGTCGGAAGATTCGTCGAATAAATTTATTTTTTATCAATTCATTAATAACATTTCGGAATTATTCTTTTGCCACATTAGTACTTTCAGCACTTTTAATATGCATGATTTTTGTCAGATTTTTATATTATTGAGAAATGTTTAGAATTGCCGCTCATTTCTCGAAAACTTATATGACGTATGTTAAGCTTGAAACGACAGAACTACCTTATTGCATAATAGCAAATAGGGTACCATGTCCAAATAACACAACGACAAAATAACACGTCAAAATAACACACGACAAAATAAACCCGACGACTAAATATATAGCTTTTTCATCTGCAGCAGAAAATATTGGTAGACACTTTCAACTAGAACGGAAGATACCCATAAAGTTTGTCAACTATAGAGGAAAATATCTATATAATTTTCATCTACAGCGGAGAATATTCATAGAATTTTGTCGCGGACGATCATATTCCGTGTGTTGTTTTGTCGTGTGTTATTTTAACGTTGGATAATTTTGTCGTCGGGTTTTTTGTCGTGTGTTATTTTTGCATGTTATTTTGACGTGTGATATTTTTGCATCGTGTTATTTTAAAGTGTCATCGCAAGTAGATTCTGTCGTTTGGATGGTGACACGTCTAAATAACACTGATAGATGTCGACATTTACCAACTCAACACAAAAATTCAACATAGAAAAACGCAACACAGGAGAACTCAATACAGGGAATCTTAACACAGGAATCTCAACATAGGAAAACTCTCAACATAGGAAATTCAACACAAGTAAATATTTTCCCCCGTTTTCAGGCATTTTCGCCTATAAAAGGTTGGCCCGGTTTGCCTCTGGACAGAGCCCAGAAGACACAGGAAAACTGCAGAAAACCTCAGTCGATACAGTCGGTGTCTCAGGTTCGCTTCGCGCCGCCGGAGCTAATCATGTTTCGCTGAGAATATAAACACTCGGACTACAGGTATACATATGTATTGTAACCGGGATTTTCCTATTCCCCCGATACCTTCGCCGTCGCGCTGTCCGCCGTCCTAACTGGGCGCCAGCCACCAAAAGATGACCCTAACAAAAATTACACCGATGCGACTCGGCCACTAGCTCGATAAACTAATGACGGCGGAACAGCCGAGGCGGCTTAAACCCACTAGCTCAGTTCATTAACGGTAGAGGGGC
>CAXITY010000054.1:0-66545 GCA_964034905.1 Itoplectis maculator
GTATTGCATCGAAACCAACCACCGACCAACTGAGATTCAGTTGAGAACACGGTTTGTCGGTGGTTGTTTTCTTCAAAATACTGGTTGTTTTCGTGTTCTAAACCGACCTGGTTGGATTTTTCGTGGTTGGTCGATCTGCTAGGGCGGTTTTATTAATTTCTTATATCTTTTTTTTTAACGATAACCCTTCTTTACATTTTATTATTAAATGATTTAACTATAATAAGAAAGTACAACTTAATGACGATTTACGCCTTTTCAAGAGACACGATAGCGTCTCGAGACAAGTCCATTTCCACTACCTTACCGACCGAGACGAGACGCTCTAAGACTCTTTTACTGGAGACACCGTGTTTTTTTACCTCATTTCGATTGACACACATAGAGATTTGGAATAACGGTAATTTTTACCAAGTATAAAAAAGTGGGCATCCCATCAAACCAAAAGTTCGTGGCAATTTCAATCCCACCAAACCAAAAATTCGTGGCAATTTTAATCCCACCAAACCAAAAATTCGTGGCAATTTCAAAAATAAAATCATTTCAATCCCATCAAACCAAAAATTCGTGGCAATTTCAAAAATAAAGTTAAATCAAATGCTGCCAAGCAAAATCCCTGTAGTCACTGGCATGCAAAAAACTTGGCGTACCAGCGACTTGCTCCCGTACATAGTCCATTGAAATAAGTGCGGGACAGACATAACGCGAGACAGACAACGTGCTCGCTTCGCTCGCACTCGTTGCTTTACATTTATTTTTTCTTGTGGCCAATACAGCTATTTAAAATGCGCGCGATACGTGATGTTTCAGTGGCCATGACATCCCGAAATCGACTTTATATCGAAGTCGCTGCCGACCAACCAGAACGCTTGGTTGGCACAGAAGCGCTCGTGATTGGCCCTTATAACGGCTTAAAGCTTCGATAATTCGACTTTCGATGTGTCATGTACTTTTTAAGAGAGGCCTAGCAACAACGCGCTCGCTTCGCTCGCGCTTCTGTTATTTTCACGTCGCATGGCTCACTACGACGTGCGCGCTACGCGCGCCCTGTTGGTTCGAATTTGCCGCTCTAAGTTTATCGACCATGACGTAGCATCGTCGACCAATCACAGCCCGAGTTATACTGGCTTCAGTATTTCGATATATTCGATTATCGATGCGCCATGTCCTCTTTAAGAGAGGATATATAAAAAATGGTATTCTGTCCTTTCGAGCCCCCCCCACCCCCCACCCCCCTCGCCCCCGCCGCTCGTTCCACGCGCATCCCGCCTTCCACCCACGATTTCCAGCAGTTACGCATCGAGATGGTGGTCCCGTCCTTATTTCAATGGACTATGTACGGGAGCCAGCGCCAAGTTTTTTGCATGCCAGTGACTACAGGGATTTTGCTTGGCAGCATTTGATTTGACTTTATTTTTGAAATTGCCACGAATTTTTGGTTTGGTGGGATTAAAAATGCCACGAATTTTTGGTTTGGTGGGATTGAAATTGCCACGAACTTTTGGTTTGATGGGATGCCCACTTTTTTATACTTGGCGTACCAATTTTTGTTTCGAAGAAACATTTTTGGACTGATTTGCTATCTTTTTGAAATTTGACTTCATGAAAACCGACAGTTTTTTAATAGAATAGTAGCAGAATTAATCGTTAGCCTAGCCAGTGAAATATTCTATAAACATATGTTCTGAGGACGACGACGTTGTTTAAATGGTAAATCGTTGATGAATATCGAAGCAGTGCCCTTGCCTCGCACCCTTGTTGTATAACGTGAATCCTTGTCGTTGTCATTTTCGCCGTGATGAAATATCGGTCGCTCTCTCGGTCGCTCTCTCGGTCGCTCGCTCGGTCGCTCTCTCGGTCGCTCGCTTGGTCGCTCTCTCGGTCGCTCGCTTGGTCGCTCTCTCGGTCGCTCGCTCGGTCGCTCTCTCGGTCGCTCGCTCCGTCGCTCTCTCGGTCGCTCGCTCGGTCGCTCTCTCGGTCGCTCGCTCGGTCGCTCTCTCGGTCGCTCGCTCGGTCGCTCTCTCGGTCGCTCGCTCGGTCGCTCTCTCGGTCGCTCGCTCGGTCGCTCTCTCGGTCGCTCGCTCGGTCGCTCTCTCGGTCGCTCGCTCGGTAGCGCTCTCGGTCGCTCTCTCGGTCGCTCTCTCGGTCGCTCTCTCGGTCGCTCGCTCGGTCGCTCTCTCGGTCGCTCGCTCGGTCGCTCTCTCGGTCGCTCGCTCGGTCGCTCTCTCGGTCGCTCGCTCGGTCGCTCTCTCGGTCGCTCGCTCGGTCGCTCTCTCGGTCGCTCGCTCGGTCGCTCTCTCGGTCGCTCGCTCGGTCGCTCTCTCGGTCGCTCGCTCGGTCGCTCTCTCGGTCGCTCGCTCGGTCGCTCTCTCGGTCGCTCTCTCGGTCGCTCTCTCGGTCGCTCATTCGATCGCGAGCGGAAAAGCCAACTCAGTCGCTCGCTACACTCGCGACTTCGTTGACTCTCCGCTCGCGATCTCATTCGCTCCCTCGTTCGCTCCCTCGTTCGCTCCCTCACTCGCTCCCTCACTCGCTCCCTCACTCGCTCCCTCGTTCGCTCCCTCACTCGCTCCCTCGTTCGCTCCCTCACTCGCTCCCTCGTTCGCTCCCTCACTCGCTCCCTCGTTCGCTCCCTCACTCGCTCCCTCGTTCGCTCCCTCACTCGCTCCCTCGTTCGCTCCCTCACTCGCTCCCTCGTTCGCTCCCTCACTCGCTCCCTCGTTCGCTCCCTCACTCGCTCCCTCGTTCGCTCCCTCACTCGCTCCCTCGTTCGCTCCCTCACTCGCTCCCTCGTTTGCTCCCTCACTCGCTCCGTCGTTCGCTCCCTCGTTCGCTCCCTCACTCGCTCCCTCACTCGCTCCCTCGTTCGCTCCCTCGTTCGCTCCCTCACTCGCTCCCTCACTCGCTCCCTCACTCGCTCCCTCACTCGCTCCCTCGTTCGCTCCCTCACTCGCTCCCTCACTCGCTCCCTCACTCGCTCCCTCACTCGCTCCCTCACTCGCTCCCTCACTCGCTCCCTCACTCGCTCCCTCACTCGCTCCCTCACTCGCTCCCTCACTCGCTCCCTCACTCGCTCCCTCACTCGCTCCCTCACTCGCTCCCTCACTCGCTCCCTCACTCGCTCCCTCGTTCGCTCCCTCACTCGCTCCCTCGTTCGCGTCGTCGTCGTCCTCGTCGTCCTCGTCGTCGTCCTCGTCGTCGTCCTCGTCGTCGTCCTCGTCGTCGTCCTCGTCGTCGTCCTCGTCGTCGTCCTCGTCGTCGTCCTCGTCGTCGTCCTCGTCGTCGTCCTCGTCGTCGTCCTCGTCGTCGTCCTCGTCGTCGTCCTCGTCGTCGTCCTCGTCGTCGTCCTCGTCGTCGTCCTCGTCGTCGTCCTCGTCGTCGTCCTCGTCGTCGTCCTCGTCGTCGTCCTCGTCGTCGTCCTCGTCGTCGTCCTCGTCGTCGTCCTCGTCGTCGTCCTCGTCGTCGTCCTCGTCGTCGTCCTCGTCGTCGTCCTCGTCGTCGTCCTCGTCGTCGTCCTCGTCGTCGTCCTCGTCGTCGTCCTCGTCGTCGTCCTCGTCGTCGTCCTCGTCGTCGTCCTCGTCGTCGTCCTCGTCGTCGTCCTCGTCGTCGTCCTCGTCGTCGTCCTCGTCGTCGTCCTCTTCGTCGTCCTCGTCGTCGTCCTCGTCGTCGTCCTCGTCGTCGTCCTCGTCGTCGTCCTCGTCGTCGTCGTCGTCGTCGTCGTCGTCGTCGTCGTCGTCCTCGTCGTCGTCCTCGTCGTCGTCCTCGTCGTCGTCCTCGTCGTCGTCCTCGTCGTCGTCCTCGTCGTCGTCCTCGTCGTCGTCCTCGTCGTCGTCCTCGTCGTCGTCCTCGTCGTCGTCCTCGTCGTCGTCCTCGTCGTCGTCCTCGTCGTCGTCCTCGTCGTCGTCCTCGTCGTCGTCAACGTCATCCTCGTTTAATTATTTGTAATTAAACGACAATGTCATGTGTGTATTTATAAAAAATAAATAAATTAATTAATATTCAAAAAAAAAATTAATTAATTAATTATTAAAAACATTTTAAACATCTGTAGTTGCTTGCCCCCCCCCCCCCCCCCGGCGGGGGCTTCGCCCCCTGCACCCCCACCAGGGGTGGCTGTGCCCCCCCTGGACCCCCCCTCGCTGGCGTTACTACGCCCGCGCAATCAGCTGCGACGGCGGATTCCCCTTGCCAACCACTGTGTGCGCCGCGTCACTCGGGCCGGCCAACCGCTATCCGCTGGCACGCCGGCCGGCCGAAACCCGACAGCGGTCGGCAGTCTCGCTCGACTTCCGAGGTTTTGTTGTTGTGTGCGCGCGCTCGACGTCACACGGACAGGCTCACCGACACGGCGGTCATTCGTGTGAGAAATGAAATCGATATTTTCGCGAAGGCACATATTTTCGAAATATCGATATATCAGCGATGCGCGAACGGATTTTATCGTGACAGGGCTCGTTGGAAAGAGAAAAATAAATAAAAAATATGGAACCTGAAAACATTATCGTGAGATAAGTACTCGCTGAGATACCGCGAGTTACTTTTGAAATCAACGGAAAAAGCCTCGACGTAGAGTTAAATAGAGTAGCGGTAGCGCCTCGTCTCACGCGTCACATTTTTCTTTTTTATACTTGGCGTCGAGACGCTACCGCGTCTCTTGATAACAGTTCAGAAGACCAAGAAATAACCGTCATTTGACGGTTTTGTGACGTCATTTTTTTGCCTATTTGGTCGAAGTAAAAATGACGGTCATTTCGACAAGCGTCATGTGACAATCCAAACGGTTTTGTGACGGTCAAATGACCGTCACAAAACCGATCTTCGTCGATTAATCAACGTTCGGTGTTGTTTTTTATGAAACATCGACTAAAAAAATTCGAATATCAACCGTCGGTTTTTTATTATCACTACTACACTGTTAAAAATTCGGTGTTAAAAATAACACCAAGTCGGTGTCTATATAGGTCCACACCAATAGCGGTGATAATGAGCGGTGTTAAACAATAGGTGTTAAAATATTATGACACCGATTTAACACCGCTCGCAACGTCACCTTTAACACCAGCGTCGTGTTAAAAATTTAACACTATGCTAGTGTTAAAATCTGACGGTATTCGGGTTTAAGAAACATTTTTGTGAATAAAATTTTTAACAACCATTTTATTTTATTTTTTTTATTTTATTAAAAAAATAGTAAATTTAGGAATGATATAATTTTCTTCGCTATCATACGCGCTGTTTACACAGTAGGGACTGTGACAGAATTTTTTGATAAAATCTGTCCCCCGGCCTGCAGAGTCGCGAATCTGTGGCTTTCCACGCGTTCCCTCCGACCTCTGATTGGTCGCCCTCCGATTTCGCGGTGAAGTTACCTATACGTGTTATCTGACGGTCAGTTTTCGTGGTCAGTGTGCTGAGTTTACCGCGGATCAGGGCCGACATTACTGTGCCACCCGGTTTACTTCAGCGGTAACGCTTAGGTTGCGTCGTGCGAGAGGATCGAGGACCGGTGAAATTCCGGCGCTCCAAATTAAAAGTGACGCTTGGGGGAAAGATTGCATAAGTTTTAGGTTGAGGTGGAAGGCCGCAGCGGAGGCGCTAACGACCACGCCGACGCTCGGATTGCCAGGTCGTTCCGTTATCTTTTCCGTATCTTTTCCGTTATCTATTCCGTTATCTTTACGTTTACGTTTGTTCGGAACCCCGCGTCACGAGGAGATTCCCTCGTTATCGATCATCACCACGACAGTCCAGTCATTTTTCGGTCCGTTTAAGTTACGTCAGTTATCTTTTCGTTTCGTTCGTTACTTCGGGTATCTCCGTTGGCTTTCGGTATCGCCGTTCACTTCGGCAAGAATCGGGTCCCTTTGGGTGCTCGCGTGTGCGCGCGCACCGCCGCAACAGCATCGCCGCGCGTCACCCAGGAGTGGGGTCAAGGTGAGAGTGGGGCGAGCGCCTCGCGCGGCCCTGCTGGGTCTAAAAGTTACGTCCGACGCTCTCTCGTCGGCCGGCCGCCGGCCGAGCAGCAGCTCTCCTGTTCTCTCTTGGTAACTAATGTTACCTAATGTTACCTAATGTTAACTAATGTTACCGATTGTTAACTCATGGTATCTAATGTTGCCTTTTTACCTTTTTTGCGTTCTCTATGCATTACCTCGGGTGATTTCTACTCGTTATCTATTGGCGATCAACCCCGGTTGATTAATCGGTCGTTCTCGATCTGTTATCTCTAGCGTGCTCTATTAATTGAGTACCGGCGTTGTCGTTCTATATTTCTGGAGTTCTCTTTTACACGCCCGGTGTTCTCTGAATTTATTTTCCGACATTCTGTCTCTGATTTACCGGTGATCTCTTTGCATATTTTCCGTTATCGCCCACTGGTCTTATTACCTTTCAGCCGCCTACGCACCTGGAGACTTAGAATTATTCAGAGTTTAGTGACAGGTCTGCGAGTACTCGCCGATGTTCTCTGTCGCGTGCACTTCTGTTCCCTCGTGTTCCCTACGGTGTTCGCGTTCGGTTTCCGGTTATTCGTGCGTTCTCGCAAGTGTCATGTGTTTAGTTCGCGGCTGTTCTCCACAGATTTCTCCGGTTATGCGTGGATTTATCGAGCGTTATCTGATTTTCCGCGGTTGTTCCCTGATAACCCGCGTGCATTTATTGAGTGTTCTCTGGGTTTCCGTGTACAATTATTGTGTGTTACCTGGGTTTTTCGCGTAAATTTACCGAATGTTCTCTGATTCGTTCGCGTGCGTTATCTGACGCTCCCTCCCGATTTCGCGTGCGTTTTCGGGAGATATCTGGCGATGGTATTAGTGTTAGGAAGTTTCTCTTTCGGATTTCCGGTTTGATCTATTCGAGTTTCTGCGTTTTCGCTATCTCGTTCTCGCTATCTTGTTCTCTCGGTATCTCGTCTTTGATCGCGGTGATTAACGTTATAGTTTTTGTGAATTAAGAAAATAAACCGACCGAATTTTCCGTTTAATTTCGTGTTCGCCCTTATTCAGTGCCACTAAGAAACCACGCCCTCTCTCCACAAACCTACACACTGAGCGACCCCGAGTTTTCCGTGAATCGCTTCTCCGAGTCCGTCGCCGTTTAGGTTTAGTTACGTTTACGTTTTCGGTTTCGGGCGGTTTGTCGATTCCGCCCGCGTCCCAATCAAATAAAAAATCGGCTGGCGCCCACCGGCATTTGGCGACGGGCGAGGAGAGCGCACGAAGGTGGCGGAAAGTAAGAATTTTCCTCACAGGACATTTATGTCGCAATGTAGCGAGATTTATAACTGAAAATTTTTCTTTTTTTTTTGTAATTTTAAATGCTTGTAGTTCCTCGTGAAAATACACTGTGTGCCACGCCTCAGTAATGGCATAAGGCGCATTTATTAAAACAAAATTTTTTTTTATCTGATTAAAGACGGGCAGATCTGTCGTTTCGTCGAGTTTTGATACGACGAAAAAATCTTTTCTGTACTGATATGCGTAAGTTAAACTATCTACTAATAGAACTCGCTCGGACAAGGCAATGTTAATCTTTAAGTTTTTCAGTGCATATCGTTTCACTACATCTTCAAATTTTTGGCAGTTACCGGAACCGAACGTAAGGCTAATACTGCCAAATTTGACGCCATTGCTCGCCCACCAAACGGCCATATACCTTTGGTGTTGTGTTGCAAGCATTTTTGGTAGATTTATAAAATTTCGAAGCTTATGTACTAAATCTTTAAAATAGTAATGTTTCGATTCGAAGCGCATACACCACATGAAAATCAGTGGACCCATACGCTCGATTATTCCAGGATAATGAGTCATAAAGTGATGTTTGCGCAATAAGTCAGCTGCTTACTCGGAAATGTACAACGAATGATGTTTGCGTATCAATATTCTTAATTGATATATCATACCGCGGGAAATTTTTGGGGCAAACACAATCTGCATTATTTCTAATAATTTGACTATCACATTCCATTTCTTATTGATACACTCATTATGCATCGAGACTATATCACTAATTATTAGAGGGAAATGACGTGCGAGACACCAGGTCCGCGCTGCTCTTTGGCCTATCAGTGCGCCAGGTTTATCTAATACTATCGGACTAGGTTTGTCCTTAATATCTACTAATCCGAAGTCGTACGCTGCGATCCTTTCATTAATTTCGTTTAAGCTTATCACTTTAATCTCTTTGGTAATAAAGCTCGCGAATAGTTTTATTTCTAGTTGAGCAACACCTTCTAGAATATCGTGCATAATGTCTGCTGAGGTACTTTCGAACACATTAAAATAATTTAACTCGTTTAACACGGTTTTTGTGACAATACCAAACTGATCAGGGTTTTCGTCGAGTTCTTTATAAATCCGATTAAAATTCTTTGTTGACCTCAATGACTCCTCATTTTCAACAACCATCGCCTGCGTTTCTTTCAAGGTTGACGTACAAATCTGACAAAACTGCGCTGCATTGAATGATCCCTTTAAACCCAACAAATTATTTCCACCCAGATTGTCAAAACTTAATGTTATTACGGTGCCGAGATAATTTTTGCCATTCACTTCAATGCCTTTCGTTTCTAAAATTTTGATGTCCTCGATTATCGGCTTTAAAATTTCATTAAAAGAAAATTCCTGCGCATCAGCCACGTAGAATAACGAAAGCAAGAAAATGCTTTCTAATTTCGAATTCAAGTGCGGGGGAAAATTTCTTATAACAAAATATAGTGCGCCTAGTTTATGGCCAGATGTTTTACTTCCTAATGGGTTTACTGTCTCGAAATCGTCGTAAAAAATTTGCAACCGGAAAGCGTTTGGATCTTTTGTATAAAGCGAGTGTGACGCATAGTACGACCCATCTTCGATGTCCGAAAGAAAGTAAGGGTTTTTTTCATGTTTCTTCGCAATAATCGTATCGACCGCCGTGAACTGCAATAAAGATCTCAAAGTGTCTAGAATGGGAATGTAAATGTAAGTACATTGAACAGGCTGAAGTTTGTAAGTATTGAGTGATCGATCGAATACCTTATCAAAGCGTATTCCGAGAGGTATTTCTTGCGGTTGGACGTAAGTATTCAATTCACAAATAATCTTTTGGCGTTTAAAGTGGGTATCAATTGATCGTAATTCTTTTTTTTGTACCTGCATGAAGTTTCTTAATCTCTCTATATTTTCCGGCCTATTATCTTGAATAAACGTCGTCTGAGTATCAATAATGTAAGTTATAAGTTCAAGATTTGTTTCGATAATAGTCTGTAACGGCGATTTTGGCAATGATAACGATTCTAGTTTTGTTACATATTTTGCCAGAAAAGGTTTGGTGTGACATATTGTAAATAGACTTGTTTCCTCTACTACGTCGGCAGGTCCTGCGCTCTCGATATCTAACTTTACAGCGTTCACGTCCTCAATATTTACGTTCACAATTTCTTCATGCTCAGTTTTTTCGGTTACAGTTTCTACGTTATCAGGTTCTGCGACTTTCGAGACAGTTAATGACGAAACATCGGCGACATAGTGTTTTAACATATGTCTTCTGCACCCACTGTACGTACTAAATGATAAGGAACAGGATGGAAAACAACATTCTAGTCGCAACGACTTTCCCTGAATTAATGCATGAGCGCGCCGGAGATGAGAAGTCACAGAAGTCACGAGCCTAAACTTTTTTTGGCAAATAGTACGGCAAAACATTTTTTTTTAATTTGAATCTCCGACGAAAACAAAATCGCTAATATGTAATGTGAAGCTGTCTTAAGTTTGCGCCTATCGCAATATTGCGTTACCGAATCGGCCCTCTGTTTCCGAACTTGTTTATTTATTCGCGGGCGCGTTTTCCTTCATCTCGTCCGACTTGCACGTAGCCAGCCACGCGCGAACCTTTCGTATCGTTGGCGTTACGTTGCCGCTTACTACCATTTGGTAGTAATGCAACTGTAACAAGCAACCCGGTCGCCCCTGCGGGGCGCCGGGTTGTTGTTGCAGGGCTTCGCCCCCCAAACCCCCCGAAAATGACCCTGCGGCAAAAATGTCCCTTCGGGACATTTTTCCCTGGTGTCATTTTAAGGCACTCACGCGGTCGTCGCGCTCCGCGCTCCGCAGGGGGTCGTTTGGACGTCGCGCTTCGCGCTCCGCACCGTGCCGTCCGGACGTCGCGCTTTGCCCTCTGCACGATGCCATCCGGACGTCGCACTTCGCGCTCCGCACGGTACCGTTCGGAGGTCGCGTTTCGCGCTGTGCACAATGCGGTTCGGACTAGAGACGTGAGCGGTATACATGACCAGTAATTTTACGATTAAAAACCGGTATGTGACCGGTGTTAAATTTACGACATCGGTAATAAAGTCATATAGT
This sequence comes from Itoplectis maculator, assembly GCA_964034905.1. Taxonomy (NCBI): domain Eukaryota; kingdom Metazoa; phylum Arthropoda; class Insecta; order Hymenoptera; family Ichneumonidae; genus Itoplectis; species Itoplectis maculator. Next base: position 10,341 of record CAXITY010000054.1, read on the forward strand.
CTCTTAGTGATTAAGAATTCTCGTCAAGTTACGGTGAATTTACGAAACAACGTTGCTGTAATTTTACCAAAAAATTCGTTACCGGTTATTTCACAACTATATAGACGCAGTTTACCATTTTTTACGGTGAGTTCACCAACAAAAATTTGTAACCGGTCAAACTTACAAGCATTTTTCGTGACCGTATTTTCACAACACAAAGATTGTAGAAAAAAAATGTGGATAAAAGACGGTAAAGATACGGTAGTTTCATTGTCATTTTACCAAAAATAAAAATACCGGTATTTTCATATCTATATATATATGTGACGGGGCAGTTTTGGGGACATTTTCAAAACCGATTTTCATCAGTTCAGAAAATTTTAAGAGGCCGCCCTGAGTGTGCTCTCCAAATGATTTGAAAAAAAAAAAAAAAATAGTCAAAAATGTACTTTAAAACATTAAAGTGGCAGGTTTAAGGACTGTGCTCAAAACTGCCTTTACACATACGAAAAATATTTAAAATATAGATTTTTTTTTTATTCCATTTATGTAAAGGCAGTTTTAAGGACAGTCCCCAAAACTACCTTTACATATATCTATTTTATATATGTAACGGTGCTTTTAAGGACTGTCCCCAAAACTGCCTTCGTATGTGCATGGGTAGTTTTGAGGACTGTCCCTAAAACTACCGATACACATATAAAAAATGCAAAAAATATATGTTTTTTTAAATTATTTTCGTATGCATAAAGGCAGTTTTGAGGACATGTCCCCAAAGCTTCCAATACATATATTTTTGAGTTATGTATCGGTGCCTTATACATATGAACAATACAAAAAGCCTGCAAAGTAGAACTTTGCAAACTGCTTCTTCAGCATTAGACTCCTTTCACGATGCTACTTCTATCCGGAAGTGTGTCGATCAATTTTGACTTCCTCATAGAGGAAGCATCGTTAAAGGAGTAAAATAATGAGGAATAAGTTTGCAAAGTTCTATTTTGCAGGCTTGTTTTGATTGAGTCGTCATAGAAATCCACAGATTTATCTCAAATTTGTGCTCGGTCCTTGTTAAAAAAATTTTAAACTGACTCAAGATAGTATTTCGAAGGTGAAAATACAGCGGGAAAATGATAAATCGAAGTCCTTTTAGTTTCGAACGTCAGAGTCGGGCAAACGAAAAAGCATAAAATTCGTCTCACTTTTTTTCGCTCGACCACATCTCGGAGACGAAATTGGGAGGAACACCGATTTATATTCCATTAACGTGAATCCTTAGCTTTAATATGCACCCAGAAAGAATTCAATCAGAGGAATTTTCAAAGAGATATGCATTTTTTGAAGGAACGTCTTTTTAACGCAATATTTCGTTAAACTATGACAAAATTCGGTCGATAAACCAAGTTATTAAAAATGAATCATTAATTCCGCTCAATGAAAAATTTTAAACTGGCTCAAGGATGTATTTCGAAGGTGAAAATACAGCGCGAAAACGATAAATCGAAGTCCTTTTAGTTTCGAACGTCAGAGTCAGGCAAACGAAAAAGCATAAAATTCGTCTCACTTTTTTTCGCTCGACCACATCTCGGAGACGAAATTGGGAGGAACACCGATTTATATTTCATTAACGTGAATCCTTAGCTTTAATATGCACCTAGAAAGAATTCAATCGGAGGAATTTCCAAAGAGATATGAATTTTTTGAAGGAAGGTTTTTTTAACGCAATATTTTGTTAAAATATGACAAAATTCGGTCATTAAACCAAGTTATTAAAAATGAATAATTAATTCCGCTCAATGAAAAATTTCAAACTGTCTCAAGACTGTATTTCGAAGGTGGAAATACAGCGAGAAAACGATAAATCGAAGTCCTTTTAATTTCGAACGTCAGAGTCAGGCAAACGAAAAAGCATAAAATTCGTCTCACTTTTTTTCGCTCGACCACATCTCGGAGACGAAATTGGGAGGAACACCGATTTATATTTCATTAACGTGAATCCTTAGCTTTAATATGCACCTAGAAAGAATTCAATCGGAGGAATTTCCAAAGAGATATGAATTTTTTGAAGGAAGGTTTTTTTAACGCAATATTTCGTTAAAATATGACAAAATTCGGTCATTAAACCAAGTTATTAAAAATTAATCATTAATTCCGCTCAATAAAAAATGTTAAACTGACTCAAGACTGTATTTCGAAGGTGAAAATACAGCGCGAAAACGATAAATCGAAGTCCTTTTAGTTTTGAACGTCAGAGGAAGGCAAACGAGAAAGCATAAAATTCGTCTTACTTTTTTTTCGCTCGACCACATCTTGGAGACGAAATTGGAAGGAACACCGATTTATATTCCATTAACGTGAATCCTTAGCTTTAATATGCACCCAGAAAGAATTCAATCAGAGGAATTTTCAAAGAGATATGCATTTTTTGAAGGAACGTCTTTTTAACGCAATATTTCGTTAAAATATGACAAAATTCGGTCGATGAACCAGGTTATTAAAAATTAATCATTAATTCCGCTCAATGAAAAATTTTAAACTGTCTCAAGACTGTATTTCGAAGGTGGAAATACAGCGAGAAAACGATAAATCGAAGTCCTTTTAGTTTCGAACGTCAGAGTCGGGCAAACGAAAAAGCATAAAATTCGTCTCACTTTTTTTCGCTCGACCACATCTCGGAGACGAAATTGGGAGGAACACCGATTTATATTCCATTAACGTGAATCCTTAGCTTTAATATGCACCCAGAAAGAATTCAATCAGAGGAATTTTCAAAGAGATATGCATTTTTTGAAGGAACGTCTTTTTAACGCAATATTTCGTTAAACTATGACAAAATTCGGTCGATAAACCAAGTTATTAAAAATGAATCATTAATTCCGCTCAATGAAAAATTTTAAACTGGCTCAAGGATGTATTTCGAAGGTGAAAATACAGCGCGAAAACGATAAATCGAAGTCCTTTTAGTTTCGAACGTCAGAGTCAGGCAAACGAAAAAGCATAAAATTCGTCTCACTTTTTTTCGCTCGACCACATCTCGGAGACGAAATTGGGAGGAACACCGATTTATATTTCATTAACGTGAATCCTTAGCTTTAATATGCACCTAGAAAGAATTCAATCGGAGGAATTTCCAAAGAGATATGAATTTTTTGAAGGAAGGTTTTTTTAACGCAATATTTTGTTAAAATATGACAAAATTCGGTCATTAAACCAAGTTATTAAAAATGAATAATTAATTCCGCTCAATGAAAAATTTCAAACTGTCTCAAGACTGTATTTCGAAGGTGGAAATACAGCGAGAAAACGATAAATCGAAGTCCTTTTAATTTCGAACGTCAGAGTCAGGCAAACGAAAAAGCATAAAATTCGTCTCACTTTTTTTCGCTCGACCACATCTCGGAGACGAAATTGGGAGGAACACCGATTTATATTTCATTAACGTGAATCCTTAGCTTTAATATGCACCTAGAAAGAATTCAATCGGAGGAATTTCCAAAGAGATATGAATTTTTTGAAGGAAGGTTTTTTTAACGCAATATTTCGTTAAAATATGACAAAATTCGGTCATTAAACCAAGTTATTAAAAATTAATCATTAATTCCGCTCAATAAAAAATGTTAAACTGACTCAAGACTGTATTTCGAAGGTGAAAATACAGCGCGAAAACGATAAATCGAAGTCCTTTTAGTTTTGAACGTCAGAGGAAGGCAAACGAGAAAGCATAAAATTCGTCTTACTTTTTTTTCGCTCGACCACATCTTGGAGACGAAATTGGAAGGAACACCGATTTATATTCCATTAACGTGAATCCTTAGCTTTAATATGCACCCAGAAAGAATTCAATCAGAGGAATTTTCAAAGAGATATGCATTTTTTGAAGGAACGTCTTTTTAACGCAATATTTCGTTAAAATATGACAAAATTCGGTCGATGAACCAGGTTATTAAAAATTAATCATTAATTCCGCTCAATGAAAAATTTTAAACTGTCTCAAGACTGTATTTCGAAGGTGGAAATACAGCGAGAAAACGATAAATCGAAGTCCTTTTAGTTTCGAACGTCAGAGTCGGGCAAACGAAAAAGCATAAAATTCGTCTCACTTTTTTTCGCTCGACCACATCTCGGAGACGAAATTGGGAGGAACACCGATTTATATTCCATTAACGTGAATCCTTAGCTTTAATATGCACCCAGAAAGAATTCAATCAGAGGAATTTTCAAAGAGATATGCATTTTTTGAAGGAACGTCTTTTTAACGCAATATTTCGTTAAACTATGACAAAATTCGGTCGATAAACCAAGTTATTAAAAATGAATCATTAATTCCGCTCAATGAAAAATTTTAAACTGGCTCAAGGATGTATTTCGAAGGTGAAAATACAGCGCGAAAACGATAAATCGAAGTCCTTTTAGTTTCGAACGTCAGAGTCAGGCAAACGAAAAAGCATAAAATTCGTCTCACTTTTTTTCGCTCGACCACATCTCGGAGACGAAATTGGGAGGAACACCGATTTATATTTCATTAACGTGAATCCTTAGCTTTAATATGCACCTAGAAAGAATTCAATCGGAGGAATTTCCAAAGAGATATGAATTTTTTGAAGGAAGGTTTTTTTAACGCAATATTTTGTTAAAATATGACAAAATTCGGTCATTAAACCAAGTTATTAAAAATGAATAATTAATTCCGCTCAATGAAAAATTTCAAACTGTCTCAAGACTGTATTTCGAAGGTGGAAATACAGCGAGAAAACGATAAATCGAAGTCCTTTTAATTTCGAACGTCAGAGTCAGGCAAACGAAAAAGCATAAAATTCGTCTCACTTTTTTTCGCTCGACCACATCTCGGAGACGAAATTGGGAGGAACACCGATTTATATTTCATTAACGTGAATCCTTAGCTTTAATATGCACCTAGAAAGAATTCAATCGGAGGAATTTCCAAAGAGATATGAATTTTTTGAAGGAAGGTTTTTTTAACGCAATATTTCGTTAAAATATGACAAAATTCGGTCATTAAACCAAGTTATTAAAAATTAATCATTAATTCCGCTCAATAAAAAATGTTAAACTGACTCAAGACTGTATTTCGAAGGTGAAAATACAGCGCGAAAACGATAAATCGAAGTCCTTTTAGTTTTGAACGTCAGAGGAAGGCAAACGAGAAAGCATAAAATTCGTCTTACTTTTTTTTCGCTCGACCACATCTTGGAGACGAAATTGGAAGGAACACCGATTTATATTCCATTAACGTGAATCCTTAGCTTTAATATGCACCCAGAAAGAATTCAATCAGAGGAATTTTCAAAGAGATATGCATTTTTTGAAGGAACGTCTTTTTAACGCAATATTTCGTTAAAATATGACAAAATTCGGTCGATGAACCAGGTTATTAAAAATTAATCATTAATTCCGCTCAATGAAAAATTTTAAACTGTCTCAAGACTGTATTTCGAAGGTGGAAATACAGCGAGAAAACGATAAATCGAAGTCCTTTTAGTTTCGAACGTCAGAGTCGGGCAAACGAAAAAGCATAAAATTCGTCTCACTTTTTTTCGCTCGACCACATCTCGGAGACGAAATTGGGAGGAACACCGATTTATATTCCATTAACGTGAATCCTTAGCTTTAATATGCACCCAGAAAGAATTCAATCAGAGGAATTTTCAAAGAGATATGCATTTTTTGAAGGAACGTCTTTTTAACGCAATATTTCGTTAAACTATGACAAAATTCGGTCGATAAACCAAGTTATTAAAAATGAATCATTAATTCCGCTCAATGAAAAATTTTAAACTGGCTCAAGGATGTATTTCGAAGGTGAAAATACAGCGCGAAAACGATAAATCGAAGTCCTTTTAGTTTCGAACGTCAGAGTCAGGCAAACGAAAAAGCATAAAATTCGTCTCACTTTTTTTCGCTCGACCACATCTCGGAGACGAAATTGGGAGGAACACCGATTTATATTTCATTAACGTGAATCCTTAGCTTTAATATGCACCTAGAAAGAATTCAATCGGAGGAATTTCCAAAGAGATATGAATTTTTTGAAGGAAGGTTTTTTTAACGCAATATTTTGTTAAAATATGACAAAATTCGGTCATTAAACCAAGTTATTAAAAATGAATAATTAATTCCGCTCAATGAAAAATTTCAAACTGTCTCAAGACTGTATTTCGAAGGTGGAAATACAGCGAGAAAACGATAAATCGAAGTCCTTTTAATTTCGAACGTCAGAGTCAGGCAAACGAAAAAGCATAAAATTCGTCTCACTTTTTTTCGCTCGACCACATCTCGGAGACGAAATTGGGAGGAACACCGATTTATATTTCATTAACGTGAATCCTTAGCTTTAATATGCACCTAGAAAGAATTCAATCGGAGGAATTTCCAAAGAGATATGAATTTTTTGAAGGAAGGTTTTTTTAACGCAATATTTCGTTAAAATATGACAAAATTCGGTCATTAAACCAAGTTATTAAAAATTAATCATTAATTCCGCTCAATAAAAAATGTTAAACTGACTCAAGACTGTATTTCGAAGGTGAAAATACAGCGCGAAAACGATAAATCGAAGTCCTTTTAGTTTTGAACGTCAGAGGAAGGCAAACGAGAAAGCATAAAATTCGTCTTACTTTTTTTTCGCTCGACCACATCTTGGAGACGAAATTGGAAGGAACACCGATTTATATTCCATTAACGTGAATCCTTAGCTTTAATATGCACCCAGAAAGAATTCAATCAGAGGAATTTTCAAAGAGATATGCATTTTTTGAAGGAACGTCTTTTTAACGCAATATTTCGTTAAAATATGACAAAATTCGGTCGATGAACCAGGTTATTAAAAATTAATCATTAATTCCGCTCAATGAAAAATTTTAAACTGTCTCAAGACTGTATTTCGAAGGTGGAAATACAGCGAGAAAACGATAAATCGAAGTCCTTTTAGTTTCGAACGTCAGAGTCGGGCAAACGAAAAAGCATAAAATTCGTCTCACTTTTTTTCGCTCGACCACATCTCGGAGACGAAATTGGGAGGAACACCGTTTTATATTCCATTAACGTGAATCCTTAGCTTTAATATGCACCTAGAAAGAATTCAATCGGAGGAATTTCCAAAGAGATATGAATTTTTTGAAGGAACGTCTTTTTAAAGCAATATTTCGTTAAAATATGACAAAATTCGGTCGATAAACCAAGTTATTAAAAATGAATCATTAATTCCGCTCAATGAAAAATTTTTAACTGACTCAAGACTGTATTTCGAAGGTGAAAATACAGCGCGAAAACGATAAATCGAAGTCCTTTTAGTTTCGAACGTCAGAGTCAGGCAAACGAAAAAGCATAAAATTCGTCTCACGTTTTTTCGCTCGACCACATCTCGGAGACGAAATTGGGAGGAACACCGATTTATATTCCATTAACGTGAATCCTTAGCTTTAATATGCACCCAGAAAGAATTCAATCAGAGGAATTTTCAAAGAGATATGCATTTTTTGAAGGAACGTCTTTTTAACGCAATATTTCGTTAAAATATGACAAAATTCGGTCGATGAACCAGGTTATTAAAAATGAATCATTAATTCCGCTCAATGAAAAATTTTAAACTGACTCAAGACTGTATTTCGAAGGTGAAAATACAGCGAGAAAACGATAAATCGAAGTCCTTTTAGTTTCGAACGTCAGAGTCGGGCAAACGAAAAAGCATAAAATTCGTCTCACTTTTTTTCGCTCGACCACATCTCGGAGACGAAATTGGGAGGAACACCGATTTATATTCCATTAACGTGAATCCTTAGCTTTAATATGCACCCAGAAAGAATTCAATCAGAGGAATTCTCAAAGAGATATGCATTTTTTGAAGGAACGTCTTTTTAACGCAATATTTCGTTAAAATATGACAAAATTCGGTCGATGAACCAGGTTATTAAAAATGAATCATTAATTCCGCTCAATGAAAAATTTTAAACTGTCTCAAGACTGTATTTCGAAGGTGGAAATACAGCGAGAAAACGATAAATCGAAGTCCTTTTAGTTTCGAACGTCAGAGTCGGGCAAACGAAAAAGCATAAAATTCGTCTCACTTTTTTTCGCTCGACCACATCTCGGAGACGAAATTGGGAGGAACACCGATTTATATTCCATTAAAGTGAATCCTTAGCTTTAATATGCACCTAGAAAGAATTCAATCGGAGGAATTTCCAAAGAGATATGAATTTTTTGAAGGAACATCTTTTGTGGATTTACCGTCACACATTTTTTCGATAAACATACCGTAAAAATATGGTAAATTCAACTATTTAGATGTGGAATTACTGGTCACTTTTCTTTTTGGTAAATTTATGGTCACAAAAAAGTATGGCCGGTCATTTACAACTAGATAGGTGTACAACTCGTTTTTTTTTGTTTTTTTTTGTTTTTTTTTTTTTTTTCATGTATTATTATGAAATGCTGTATTCAAAGATAATTCATTATTCATTTATTGTTTGCACGTTTATCGAATACGTATCTTATTGTTCAATCACAAATTTATGGAAAGATAATTGTATGTAAAGTTTTTTTTATTAGGCGACACGCGCGCCACAGCTCTGACCAGACCACTGAGAACTGACTCTTTTACCAGAGTACGTTAAAGTCAACGCGATTGCGGCTCTATTTTTTTTTTAACATAATTAATTAATTTAATAATTAAGTGTAAAAAACGTTGTCGTTTTGCAAAAAACATTTAGGAAATTAAGAAAACCGTGAATGCAGTTGTTATGTGGTAATTACGTGGTGATTTAGAATACGCAAATAAAATCGAGTGATACATCTGCAGTGACAGGTGAACATTTAGAGACGAAAAGAGACAAAAAAACAGCGAAAAAAGTAACAAGTGCCAGTGGAAATTAGCAAATAACAAATGATTTAATGAAAAATATACACGTCAAGCGCATAGTTCCGATAATAATGTACTTGTCAACATGTTTTACGAATATTGTGTTTAGGTTATGTTTACTCATATTTCAGTTTGGTGTATTAAATATAAATTATCTTCACAATTAAAGTGTACTAGTGCAATTAATAAATATAATAATGAAGAAATCATTGTGGAATCAATTATTTCGACCTTCTAACTTCTGACATGTGCAGCGGGTAATGATTTTTCAGGAAAAAACATTTTTAGTTGACGTAAGTGTCAAATTAAAAAAAATTAATTAATTAAAATGTATTAATGCAGGTAATTACCACTCTAAAATGATCTTATGGCAAATATAAGAGAAGAAACACCTGAATTGAGATAAAATATGAGTATGCTGCAAGTTATAGCCAAAGTCAAGTACGCAGTGGGAAATAATTCACTTGTACAGATATGCGTAATTAAAAATGTAATTTTTTAATTTTGGTGATAGGTATTCACCCCTTAAAAAAAGTGTAAGGGAAAAACTAAAAAAAGTGTATGAGAATTAAGGTATTTTAGAATTTTGTAGCAAGTTTCAGCCAAATTCTTGGGTTGACAGCGGAGATTGGGCTCCGGACACAATTTGAGACCCAAAAACCCAAATTTTCTTGAAATAAACTCCTGTATAAAATTATTGGAAAATTACCATACTTCATGGGCATACTTTCCAGTGCTAGACTAAGAAATATTCCAAATTTCAACTTGTTCGGTCTGTTCAGTCCAGAGCCACTGAGTGATACGGACGTCCGGGTAACACAAAATCTGGTCCGCAGTAAAAAATATCTTTAGTAATGCAATTTCCTTATTATTTTATGTCAAGAATATGTATTTTACTATGTTAAAGATATCTGAACTAAAAAAAGTTAATACATTTGAAGTATATCAATTTTTGTCCTTTAAAACCTAATTTAGACCCAGGAAAGCGATTTCAATAGGCACTCCTGGTGCGTTTTTTAAAAACGTGAGTGCCTAAAAATGTGTAGAACGTCGAGAGATTTCTATCGAATGATGTGTTGAAAACAAAGTGGCTTTTGAATAGGCAATCGAAAGCTTTGCCAGACGAGTTTCCATCCACAGGCAATAAATGTCCGTCCATAGCGATGAACCACGACGATATAGCTCCCCGGTTTGGTCCGATGGCCACAATACACGGTTGCTTCGTATGGATCTTTGCGTGACTCAGCGGAATCCCAGTCTGGAAAAGGCAAAATACAAATTTTATGTGGCGAACATTATAAAATATCACATTTTTTGTGAGAAAACGCGAACTCACTTTGTGAAATGTCACGTCAAAACTTCGGTTGAGATTTAAATCAACTTCAGATTTACACGCTTGTGTCACCGCCTCAGTTTCGGGTTCCCGTACTCTGGTCAGTGGAAGCTAAAGCTTCCCCTTTACCACACCTGACTAAGAACACTGAGTGGCAGCCTCGCTTTCGAGTCCTAACCTTTCGGAAATTTACTCGGGACAGAGGCACGAGTGGTTTGTCGGATAAAGAGTGAATAAACGTTAGGGAGGGGAATTGTCGTTTGAATCTAGGGTAAATATAAGATATTCCAATATAGGGTAAAAATGTAATAATCGCGAGAAAAATAATAAAAGTTTGATTTACTTACTGTTACTGGTGATGCAGGCCGGTTGACTCAGTTCTGGGTGGAAGGTCGATGATGGTTTACGTTGTTGAAATAATTTGCGAAACTCACTCTAATTCGATGCAATGATTAAGTTTATTAAAGTAAGTGCAAAAACTGAATAAATGTGCGTTCGATATTCCCGTTACAATCTAAGTTTAAAGCTGAGTACAAATCGTATAAAATTATTCTAAGTCCAACGTAAAATAAATTCTTTAAAATAATCAAACTTCTCAAAACAATCAAAGTCGAAGATCGCGCAAAATTCCAACGAGCCGATGATTTTAGTAAGTTCCAACACAACAAAAATTTATTAAGTTCCAAGGTGAAATTCCAAAGTTTGAAATAATTCAAGTCGAGAATTTCTCTAAGTCCAAAGTTAAAATTCCAAAGTTTGAAATAAATCGGAACTTTTCTAAGTCCAAAGTTAAAATTCCAAAGTTCGAAATAATTCAAGTCAAGAATTTTTCCAAGTCCAAAGTTAAAATTCCAAAGTTTGAAATAAATCGGAAATTTTCTAAGTCCAAGGTGGAAATAAATCAGAATTTTCTAAGTCCAAGGTGGAAATAAATCAGAATTTTCGAAGTCCAAGGTGGAAATAAATCAGAATTTTCTAAGTCCAAGTTGGAAATAAATCAGAATTTTCTAAGTCCAAGTTGGAAATAAATCAGAATTTTCTAAGTCCAAGTTGGAAATAAATCAGAATTTTCTAAGTCTTTTATGAACTTAGAAGATTTTACGAAGGGGCTCGATTGGAACTCACGATGATCGAACTGCACGTTAAGATGACTTCGGGAATAGCTCCCGCCGGACTGCATGATCGAGCTTCCGAAGCTCGGTTTATATAGGGGTTTGACCATAATAGGTATATGTATTCATATTAGTGTGGGTGATTTCTAATAAAAACTAATTTCTATAAAAACTAATCGCATCTCGATCTCTATTTTCCTTGTGCGATGTTACTGGGTCTGCATTTTGTTCTACCCTGTAGTGGCTGCTTCAGTGCAGGTGACTCTTCGTTGCTACTAGTCGCTTGCAGTAGCGATGCAGTGCGAGGGTTCGTAATATGATACTCGATCGACGCCGACACAGGGAAGTGTTGACAGATCGCAGTGAGGAAAAGCGGCGGCGAAAAAAATGCAATCCTCCTCTCGAGCCGCTAATGATGTTTATAAAACGTGCTCTTCCCGATCAACCAATCAAAACGCTCGCTGCGTTCCCTCAGGCGTTTCTACGTCGCAACTAAGAATGCGCGACGTAGAAGGCAAAGTTTTATCCGTCTCCAATGTTCAATAATTATAAGGATCACTCCGTCGTTTTATAGTCGAGAGTTAATTTTTAATAAATATTTTTACTGTTTGTCCTGACTGCAATGATTTGTTGCATTTTTTCCTGATGGTTCCATGCTTGCAAATAGCTTTGGAAACATGGACAACTATTTATTATATTTTTTTATCATTACCGAATTTATCATACAACCAAATGCATAAATTTATTTATCGCGATTGCGGCAAATTCCCTTTAAATAATTCTGTTGCATGAACGCGGAACGAAAAGTGCGTCCGGCAGCCAGAGGAGCTCGTGGAGGAGATATAGGTCACGAGTACGAGTGAGTACGAGCAGGAATTTCATCTCGATGCGACAGTGATTATTTGGCCCTGGAGTGTTTATTTGGCCTTGGCGACGGGCGAGATACGCTCGGTCCGAGCGAACCAGTGGTTGCAGCAAATGCAGCTCAGACTCGGTCCGTATACTGGAGCGATGTCATACATATATACACCACTGATTCTCGTACGGACACGCTGCCGTTTGTTAGTCGGCGGAGCGCTTGGCAGAGGAGGAAGAGGAGGCCGTAGCGCTTCCTTCTTTCCTCTGTTTCTCCCTGCCATGCGATAATGCACACATGTGTCGCATCGCCGCGCTCCAAGACAACCATCCCTACTGTTTCTACATCATTTTACCTCCTCTCCTTCACAACTCGCTGAGAGCTAAGCGCACTTTTGCGAGTTTTCGATTAATTTTTTTTGTTTTTAAGAGAATAATTTGAGCGTTACGCCAGGACGTAACAGAAAAATGGTCAGTCGGTCAATTGCAGCATCAATGTTATCACGATCAGCTTTCTTTCGTCCCTTTGCTGTGGGTGGGAGAAGTTTGAGGAGTGTGATATACGCTTTGGTCGTAGCGTCCCAATCTGCAATCATAAAACGCATATATACAAAATTCAAGTTTTTTTAATTGTCCAAACTACTTAATCATAAATTAATTTAATTTTGCGCATACAAATGTACCTATATCTTCCGAAATAACGTTTGTCTTCTTTGCTGCAAACTTTTCGTATACGTTAAAAATATCGTCTGGCCGGAAGTCTGAGAGGCTTACGTTCGGAAAACGTAGGTTAAAATCGAAATTGATCTAAAAAATGTTGATAAAACAGAATCAGGAGATGCATTAGCGTCCCGGCGCCACATAATATTCAGATAATATGCTACTTCTCGATTTGTAATAAAAATTGTGAAGCGGTGTAAATAATTATTGACATTTACCAAGTAAGGTATGTCGAGAAATCTCGGGAAATTCAGCAGGATGTTTTCCGGTTCGTTGATGCGCAATGGCAGAGTCACTTTCATCGCATGCTCAATTTCCTTCCTTTGAGTAGACGAAACGCGATTTTTTTATTTCATCCATCGCGATGAATTTTCGGCATCCTAAAGTTCGCTGCGAGGTGAAATAAGTGAAACAAAAAGTATTTAAAAAAAAAAGTAGATATTAAATAAAAAATAAACAAATAAAAAAATGCGGAAGTACAATACTTGATTGTCGAGCGAATTTCGTGAGACGAACGAACATAAATAAATAGCATTCGGGCGAAAAACACGAGTGATGAAAGCTGTGATCAGTGTTACTGTTCTTTTTATTATTATTATTAGTGCACTTACGTAGCCGAAAACGGATCCAGGATCCTTGAGCGCCGGAAAAATCTCCGTGATCCATTTCGCGTAATTAATTTTCTCCCTTTTCGGCGCTAGACGTCCGTGATCTTCGATCAGCTTCTGTACCACAATGTTGACCAAGTTTCGTCTGGTCTGATCAGTCAATGTTTTCCGCTTCTTGTACTCGTGGATTATTTCTTGTCCGGCGCTTCTGCATTTAATCCAAGTCAGCAACTCGTCAGGACCCCGCGTCTTCGTCTCGCTTGTGCCTCTGCTGTCTCGAACCGAGGAGTCAAAAGAATCATCGGTAGTGAACGGAGACGTCAAGTTTTCGCTGTTCTCCGTTGTATCTGTTACATCAGTCAGATCCGAAATAAGTTTGTCGATTGCAGCGTCGCTGTGGCCATCTACACAAAAAAAAAAAGCTTTTTCATTTGCCAAAAAGTTTATCATCTTTAGCTTCGCAATTAATATGTATATTTTTATATAAACATTTATATTAATTCAATAAAATTACTCACACAAATGGTCGTTTCGTGCAGCCTCTTCTATGCAGTACGTCGGTGTGTCGTTCACAAAAGGGAATGTGTCGTTATCAATAATTACACCATCGGAATCTCTTATGATGACGTCTCCTTCAATCTGGAACCTTGTTCTCACTAAACATTTTTTAAACAAATTCTTAATTAATTTTAGAAGTTAAAAAAATCACAAATATTATTAATCGAGGAAAGTATTTAAAAAAACAGAGAAGCAATAAACATAATAAGAAATAAACAGGCGACGAAATAAACTTCAGATGATAAATTTCAGAGAAGAAATAAACAGGCGACGGTTGAGTAAAAGAAGCGAAGCGCGAATGCCGGAGAAGATCGAGAAATAGCCGGAGAAAAAAAAGAAAAAAAAATCTCGTTTTAATATTTCCAGAAAAAAATGCACTCAAAATAATTCCGAGAGAACCGACACTGATGGGTGTGCGGTCGGAGTGCGGCTTCGGCGGTCCCACGAGTTAAGCAGCATTGATTGCGGCCGTAACTTGGATGGGTGACCGCTTAGCCGTGCATCGACTGGCGCATCAAACAGTGAGCGGGAGGCATTTTTCAGAAACTTTGGTGTCTGCACTTAAGAAGCATGTGTTTCTTTCGTGTATACACTGGAGAATCAGAAATATATAATGCCGTCTGTACCGGCACGGGTTTTCCGCAGTTTCCCCGTGCCCTCGGCAAATGCGGTACAGTGTAGCTAAGTCGGCTGCGGACGCACGGAAGTTAGGTTAGCTTAGCTAAGTGCGGGTAGGGAGTGATAGGAGGGGAAAAACTAGGGGGGGAGCAAGGTAAAACCCTCACGGGTGTACCTCGGAAACGGAAAATGAATAAATAAAAAAAAAAAAAAAAATAAATAATTCCGAGAGAATTCCGAGAGAATTGTGATTTTCCTCTTCGCACGATAACGATTCCGAAAAATAAAATTCCGGAAAATTTTGCAAATTCGGGCACGACAATCGACGAATTATATTTTCGCGAACGACGATTTTGCGCTGTCGAGGCGTATACGAATTACGCGGTTTTATAAGAGAATAACACTTGCGGCGAGACTTGGACATAGCGCTGTCTTTTTTGCGATCTCCAGGCGACGAGAACCCGCGTAAATCTGTTCGCAGTATTTGCCAATAAGGCTATCTCTCTCGCACTCGCGACGGCTCAACCAGTATACCCGGTATAGCAGTGTACCTCAAGTCGGTAAACTGCTGGCCGGCTGAACCATTGCGAGTGCGAGGGGGGGGGGGGGGGGGGGGGGCTATCAACAATTGAACAATATTTCGATAGACTCGAAATATTTCGTCGATTCTTCGAAATACTACGACGCTACACTAACGAAATACTACGACGCTACACAACGATACTCGTCAAAGACTCACGCGCCGCGTGACAATGTCAGCGAAGGTCGCAACGTACGGCGCAACGTACGGTGTACAAAAACTTATTTACGCGCGATCTCGTTGCCCGGGGATCGCAAAGACAACGCTATTTTCGAGTCTCATTGACATTTAGCGTACTTGAGCTCTGAAAATTTATAAATTTTACTCACCTGCTTCAACGACGTCTTCGTAACCAAGGAGTCCGTTGGACGATATTTTTAGCCAATAAAACTCCCCTCGAAACCTCACTTTTTTCACGCACATCTCGGAGACTGCGTAGAATGTCGGACCCACATCCATGCTTCACAGTGGCACTCACTCCGCAAACGATCGGGACTGTCGACGCGATCGAGATTTTGAAGACGAACGCACGCACATAATCGCGACCGACCACGATGGGGCGCAAACAATCGGGCTGTCGACGCGACCGAGATCCTCGCCATGCGGACTGCGACTGAGTGCGAGTTCCGCGGTAGCCGCGATACGGTACGGACGTGTTTCTCGCGCTCCGTGTGTTTACCTTTTGCCTCACTCTCCCAGCTATAGTAATAGTAGTAATAGTGCTGTGCTTGGTTTGCCTGCTTTGCTTTGTCTCCCCGCTTGTGCCTAAAATATTCGCCGCGGAACACTTTTCTCTGCTTGCGCACTATTCCCGCTATCACTGCTTGAGCTTCCTACGCTTTTTCGCCGACGACGACGATGGAGCGGCCGAACGATCCCGGCGGCGGAGGATTCTCTCCTCCGAGAACGACACCGCGTTATCAGAACTTGATCCGCTCGAACGACGATATCTCAGACGACACTTCGGACACGGAATCCCAGATAAGTGACGATGGAACGGAAATGGAAACTAATCACGGAACAGGCATCGAAACAACCGATAACTCGCAACAGCATGAAGTCCCTGCTTCACTCCCAAACGCCCCTGTCTCCAATATACCCGATCCTTCCACCGCAAGCCTTCCCCCTGACGATTCCTTGGACACTTGGACGGTTCACACGAATTCAAAAAAACGCAGCAGCCATAAGCGCCCACCCGATAACAGTAACAAGCAACCCGGTCGCCCCTGCGGGGCGCCGGGCTGTTGTTGGGGGGCTCCGCCCCCCAAACCCCCATTGGGGGGCTCCGCCCCCCAAACCCCCCGAAAATGACCCTGCGGCAAAAATGTCCCTTCGTGACATTTTTCCCTGGTGTCATTTTAAGGCACTCACGCGGTCGTCGCGCTACGCGCTCCGCAGGGGGGGCCGTTCGGTCGTCGCGCTCCGCTCAGTGCCGTTCGGGCGTCGCGCTACGCGCTCCGCAGGGGGGGCCGTTCGGTCGTCGCGCTCCGCTCAGTGCCGTTCGGGCGTCGCGCTTCGCGCTCCGCTCAGTGCCGTTCGGGCGTCGCGCTACGCGCTCCGCTCAGTGCCGTTCGGGCGTCGCGCTACGCGCTCCGCTCAGTGCCGTTTGGGCGTCGCGCTACGCGCTCCGCTCAGTGCCGTTCGGGCGTCGCGCTACGCGCTCCGCTCAGTGCCGTTTGGGCGTCGCGCTACGCGCCCCGCACAGTATCGTTCAGACTGGAGCTGTGAGCGGTAACTAGTACGCAGTGGAAAAATATTCACTTGTTCACCTAAGTAGAGTTCTTCATTACCGACACATGCAGCTAACTGTGTCGGTATATTGGAGTTCTCTAGAATTCAATCTATAGCCGCCTCGTTCACAGATAGTTTTCGCCTCTTAAGGGGCTGCTGGAGTAGATTTTTGCTTCCTCATAGAGGAAGCTTTGTTTTCGTGAAAAAATTTTTTTTCGAGATTTTGATGTCAGTAGACTCAGAATGGTCCAAAACGTCGAGAAAAGTGGTTTGTGCGAAATGTATGTATGTATGTATGTGTGTGTGTGTGTATGTGCACGTTTCGTTGTTTACACGATAACTGTCGCAATTTTCGATGAATCTTATTCAAATTTGGCATGTGAGTGGGCTATCATGCAACACTGTTTGGGATTGTAGTTGACGCGAATCAGTTAATAAATTCAGATTTCGCAGCATTTTGAAAATTTGGCAAAAATGGTTTTCACGATGTAACTTCCGTAAATTGAGAGATATAGGGATGAAATTTTGTACGTTAATAGACCACCATCAAACCATGATCTGTACCAAATTTGGAGAAAATCGGTAAAGCAGTTCCCATGTTATTGCAATTTCAATTTTTTTCGAATCTCTGGAAGTAAATTTAGCTCCTGTAAATAATAAGACATCCGATTGCAATTTCGAACATGTCATTACGTTTATTGATTATTAACGAAGAGTTTCGTCAAGGAAACGGTCATTATATCGGTAAATTTAGATTTTGCGGCATGAGAAACTAAAAAAAACCGACACGAAAAAAAAAATGCGGAAAAAATGTTTGCAGAACTACCTCAAATTTGGTTCACATATGGACAACCATAGACTACGTTTTGAGTCGAAATTTGACGCGGATCTGTCCAGCCGTTCAAATTTTATGGCATTTTGAATATTTTGAAAAATCTCGTTTGCAGTGGCCGTGCGACGTGAAAATAACAGGAGCATGAGCGAAGCGAACGCTTTGTTGCTAATTATATTTAAAAAACTGTAAAATATATTGAGCTCAAACAAGCCTGCAAAGTAGAACCTTGCAAATTGCTTCCTCTAAATTTTGCAGTTTTAACGAAGCTTCCTCTATGAGGAAGCCAAAACCGATCAACATACTTCCTCATAGATGTAGCTTCGTTAAAAGTGCAAAATTTAGAGGAAGCAATTTGCAAGGTTCTACTTTTTTTACCGACTGGTCGGTAAAAAAGTACGGTTTCGTAGTTTATGGTTTACGTCGTTATTGTATTACAAAAATGTCTCAAATTGCACGAGATTATTATATCAATGTAAGCGCATCGGCGTAGATTCTCGTTTTTCGTATGGGATTCCTGGAAATATTTATATAATACGAAAAAGGTGACAGTTGACAGTTCTAGCGGCCATATTGGTTTTCGATAGACTTACAAATTTACGATTTTCTTTGTTTTTCAAGCGTTTTCACCCTAAATTCGAGTCTACGCTGATGCGCCTATGTTGATATTATAATCCTGTGCAATTTGAGACATTTTTGTAATACAATAACGACGTAAACCGTAAACTACGAAACCGTACTTTTTTACCGACCAGTCGGTAAAAAAATTTATTCCAGCAGCCCCTTAATATTTACCAGTCGATATCCACATGATGTAATGATTATTAAGCTTATTAAGAGACGAAAACTATCTGTGGACGAGGCGACTATAGATCGAATTCTAGAACTCCAATATACCGACATGGTTAGAAGCATGTGTCGGTAATGAAGAACTCTACTTAAGTGAAAAATATTTTCTGTCAAAATCCCATTCGGGAGAACGGACTTTCGAGTGTTCGATACATTCAGGCAAATGGTGCATTCGGGAACATTGCAATTCTGTTGAAATGAAATTCGGTATTTTCATCCGTTCGGCATAAAAACTTTTCGGCGTTTTCACCGTTCGGCTAATAAATATTTCGGTATTATGACTCGTCGGATCTTTTCTCATTCGGGTGAACGGTCAATCGGCATTTATAAATTCGCGCGTTTAGTACGTTCGGCAATCGTATTTTTTGGTCGAGTGACGGCAAGCCGTCAGCGCGATTGCGGTCGCGGCGTGAATTATGAATCAGGTGACAATCGTGAAACACCTGAATTTGTTGGGTTCTATTTTTTTATAGTAGTTAATTAATTTAATAATTGAGTGTAAAAAAATGTTAGAAATCAATAAAATCATGAATGCAGGTGTTATATGGTAATTACGTGATGATTTACAATGAGTAAATAAAATTGACAAAAACATTAGCAGTGACAAGTGAAAATTTACAGACGAAACCAGACAATAAATAGTGAATACAGTTATGAGTGACAGTGAATGAAAAATAACGAATAATTTAATGAAAAATATACATTTCAAACATATATAGTTCCGTAGAGAAGGTGTCAATATGTTTTACGAATTTTGTGTTTAGGTTATGTTTATACTCATATTTCAGTTTGGTATATTAATTATGAATTAATAATACAATAAAACTGTATCAGTGCAATTAATAAATATAAAAATTGAAAAATCATTTCGGAATCAATTATTTTGGCATTATAATATGTGGAATGTACAGCGGATAATTATTTTGAAGAGAAAAATATTATTGTTATCATAATTGTGAAATTAATTAAAATTGAATATTTTGATTCTATTATGGTAGGTAATCATCATTCTAAAATGATCTAAGGGCTAATATGAGGAAAGATACATTTGAATTAAGGTAAAATATGAGAACGCTGCAAGTTTTAGTCAAATTACTTTATTGACTGCGAAGACTGACAGCCGGACACATTTTTCAATTTAATGATTTGAGTGTCTTAGGTATTCACCACTTAAAAAGTGTGTAAGAAAAAAACTAAAAAAAGTGCATCAAGATTAAGTTGAATTAGAATTATGCAGCAAGTTTCAGCCAAATTCTTCCATCGATGGCCAAGATTGAGACCCGTATACAACTTGACGACCAAAAGTGCCAAATTTCTTCAAGTGAACTCCTGTATAAAATGATTGGAAAATTAACACACTTCATGGGCATACTTCCCAGTGCTAGACTAAGAAATATTCCAAATTTCAACTTGTTCGCTCTGTTCAGTCCAGAGCTACTAAGTGATACGGACGTCCGGGTAACACAAAATCTTGTCTGAAGGAAAAAATGTCTTTAGTAATGCAAATTCCTTATTATTTTATGTCAAGAATATGTATTTTAGCATGCTTAAGAAATGTGAACTAAAAAGTAGTGGATAAAATAAAATTATATTAACATTTTCCTTAAAAAACGTATTTACACCCTTGGACAGCGAATTCAATAGGCACTCTTGGTGCGTTTTTTTAAAACGTGAGTGCCTAAAAATGATACGAGCGCACTAATGTCTCCTCGCAAAATTCCCAAGCAGCTAACCACTAACAAAGACCAAGACTCTCAACACGACGGCTCTAGCGCTTCGAATTCAAGAGAAAAAAATGTAAACAACTCCGGCGGCAGCCCGAGTGACGCTCTCACTCAAATTCCCGAAGACGCGCTTCGCAACCGATACACAAGCGGCAACAGGGGTCCCTACTTCGTTACCGTAGCACCCATACACACCAACGCGAAACCCATTCACCCGGTTACGACGGGAAAAATACTAGTTCAAATCATTCCGACTGAAATCATCCCGATCAAAAAGTCCGGAAGGCACAGGCTGTCAATCGAGCTTAACTCGAGAGGCGCTGCCAACAAACTCGTTGACAATCCTTTCCTACGTGAACGTCAGCTCATGGCATTCATCCCAACGTTCAGAACTAGCAGACAAGGAGTTATCAGGGGTATCCCCACCGACCTCACCGACGACGAAATCCTGGCTGGCATCGAATCGCAGATACGAGTCACGAGCATACGACGACTAAACCGCAGAGTCACGAATGAAGGAAAGAGCGAGCTTATCCCTTCCCAGAGTATCGTGCTATCTTTTGAAGGTCAAATCCTCCCCAAATTCGTCTTCGTATACAGAATTCGCCACTCCATCGACCCATATGTATCGCGAGTCTCGCTGTGCTACTCGTGCTGCCGCTTTGGGCATTCTAAGCAACAATGCAAGAGCCGCGCTCGGTGCAGCCACTGCGGCGAACCGGACCACTCGCGGGAAGCCTGTCCCAACTCCACTCTCACGGCGATATGCGCCAATTGTAAAGGCCCTCACGAGGCGAAAGATCCAAATTGCCCAGAATTTGTGAAACAAAAGCAAATCAAAACCCGCGCCGCTACACAAAACATCCCATATTTTGAGGCAAAACAGATGCTCGCAGGCCGCAACAACTCTGACAACCGTCCTCCTAACTTCGATTTCTCGAACTTCCCGCTGCTCTCCGACGTCCCCACTCCGGAAATTTTCTCACAATCCCACAAACAACCCCGTCGCCAAGACCACCAACAGAATTTTCCGAGCCAGGTTCCCCAACACCGCAACCGCACCAACGCTTCTCAAGGCCAACGGTCGCACCTCCCAAAGAACGACCGAAGGAATCGCAACGCCAACCAATCTTCCTACAACTCCTACCCCACCGCCCACGCAGAAATGCTGGCGGCTCCCAGCGGTCATTACCCTCCGTCCTCGCAACAAAATGGCTTCGCCCTACAACACGCGCAATCTCTCCCACCTGCACAAGACCTCTCGGACTTCCAGACCTTTATCAGCGAAGCAAAAGTATTTTTCGAGCTAATCTCCACCACACTTGCGCCGTTGCTTGCAGCGCTGGGCTGCTCCGACCACCTCTCCCACCTGATGAACTCCATAAACAGATTGCAAACGCGATCCAACTACCCACCCCTCACGAATTCTCAAAATGGCGAATTCAGTGAATAATAAAAAACTTCGCATCTTCCAATGGAATTCGAGGAGCGTCGCCCCTAAAAGGGACGATCTCCTCAACATCGCGCACCAATTCGACGCTCTACTTCTCTGCGAAACCTGGCTTCAGCCCGGTCAGAACTTTAACCTATATAATTTCAATGTCATTCGCTCTGACAGACTGTGCCACCGCGGCGGTAGACTAGCAATTGCCTTGAAAAAAAATATCACCTTCACTCGCATCCCAACGATATACAGCCGACCAGATATAATTGACGCTCTGGCAGTCACTATCGACACACACCTCGGGAAACTCTTATTAGTTTCGGTATACTCCCCCCCGAATATCAACGTCCCGCCCTCCGAATAGCAGAGATTCTTCGAATCAACCAGGACTTACCCGTCGATTTTCATCGGCGGGGATTTCAACGGTCACCACCCCGACTGGGGCTGCCCTCCTCCAGCCTGTGCCAGGGGACAATCTATAATCTCATCCATAGATGACTCAGAGCTGCTCATTCTAAATGATGGTACCCCCATTCTCCTCACGTCTCCCGACGCCCGACCGTCAGCTATTGACATTTCAATTATATCACCTAACTTATATCCCCTATCCGTGTGGAACGTCCTCCCGGATGCAATGAGAAGTGACCATTTCCCTATATCCTGCTCTATCGGCCTAAGTCCCGACCGCCGCAACTTTTTCACGCACAAGCTCAACACGTCCAAAACAGATTGGAGTGAATTTACAAAGCTGATAGAAGAGAAACTCCCTATTCTCTCAAACCTACATACATCGTCACCCGCCGAGACGTATGACCACTTTATTAAAATAATCAAAGACGCTATTGCCGCGGCTTCGCCCCCTCCTCGAGACCCAAACACACCCTCCTCTCAATATACCGTCCCTCGCCCAGCACCATGGCGGAACGACACCTGCTCGAACGCGGTGCAAGAAAGACAAGAAGCGCACAACAATTTTAAAAATTACCCTACACTTTCGAACTTCATTACCTTAAAAAAAAAAAATTGCTATGACCAAAAAAGTCCTTAGGCACGCGAAGCGTCAAGGCTTCCGCGACTATTGCCAAAACCTCAATAGGACAGCATCGCTGGGGGCGGTATGGAAAAAAATTAAAAATTACAAGAACCGATTTTTCGCTGATCCTGATGCTCCGTCCATAGCCGACTCTGAAAATATAAATAAAATGCGCGAATCCATCGAGAAGCTATATCCGCAAGTGGACTACACGCCGACCTTCCCCCCAGAATCATCCTTCTCCGCCAACCCCTTCCTAGAACAACCGTTTACAGAGACTGAGCTTCAATCTGCCCTCGCAGCCTGTAAAAAACGCTCCTCGCCTGGGATCGACCAAATCGACTATAATATCCTAACACGCATTCCACAGAGCTACAATAACATCCTGCTCACAATTATGAATGGCCTCCTAGAAAACGAGCAGTTTCCAGACGCGTGGCACGACTTCTTAATCTTCCTCCTTCCTAAGTCCACTCCAGGCAAATTTCGCCCTATTTCACTCGCCTCGTGCCTTCTAAAGCTCCTCGAGCGATTAATTTGCAACCGCCTCACATGGTGAGTCGAAAACCAAAAAATAATTCCCAACTCCCAATTCGGGTTCAGAAAAGCAAGATCTTGTGCTGACAACCTCGCCATTATCACGTCGGAAATCTGCACCGGTTTCGCGAAAAACGAATACACCCCTTGCATTTTCGTGGACATCGAGGGTGCGTTCGATAACGTCGACCCAAACACATTGATTCTTAAACTCCGGGACATCGGGATTCCTAAAAAAATATGTAGATTTATCCACAATTTAACCACGGGCAGACGGCTTCACTTCATGGTGGGCGGGAGTCTGGTGGGCCCCAGGATTTCGTCCAAGGGCACCCCTCAGGGCTGCGTTCTCAGCCCTCTCCTGCTCAACCTTTACACCAGAGATATTCCAGACCACATTGACGGCTACTGCGCGATCGTCCAATTCGCCGACGACATCGCGATCTTCACAAGATCGCCCAATTTACTCCAATCCCTTCAAAATCTCTAGCGAAGTATAGATATGATCTCCGACCACTTAAAAACCCTCAAACTAAATATCTCGCCATCAAAAACCCACCTGATTATTTTTACACGGAAAAAATTCAAGACAGATACGACATTTATCTCGATCAACTCACACATAATTCGACCCTCCGACTGTATTCGCTTTCTCGGCATTATTCTAGACCACAAACTTCTATTCAACGACCACCGAAAATACTTAATTAGTAAATCTCGAAAAATCCTTATGATCATTAAGTCCCTACGAGGAACTTGGTGGGGCGCTGACCCCCAACTGCTAATTAACGTATACAGAGCTTTAATGCGGAGCACCATAGAATACGGCTGCCATACCTTCATGTCCAAAAACCACTCTCTCCTCCTCAAGCTCAATAGGGTCCAGTACCAAGCTCTGCGTCTGGCCCTCGGCCTTCGCATGTCCACTCCAATAAATACGATACTAGCAGAATCCTGTGAATACCCGCTCAACACCAGATTTCGAAAATTAACAGACCGCTTTGTTCTCAGATCTCTCGCACTGGAAAATAATACTACAGTAGACAAGCTTTACACACTTCAAGCTCAACTCACACTCCGCAATCCACACAATTTAAGAGAAAACTTTCCCCTTCTTCATTCTTTCCTCTATCTGCAAAGATATAAGTCGCTCGTATTTACCTCCGCCACACCTCCTATTTACACATTCCCATACAACGATTCTCCCCCGCACCTAACTATAGACATCGAAACGGGATTTACCATTCGAAGCTCCAAAACCCCAGCTGATGCCTTTCAAACGGTTCTAGAAACGTCGCTCGTGAACAAGACAATTTTTTACACGGACGGATCCAAAAAATCACCCGAATCGTACGTCGGCCTCGCAGTAGTTTCCCCTTCCGCAGACCTGGCCGTATCATACAAAATCTCGTGCCAAGCATCAATTTTTACTGCCGAGACAATCGCCATTCTAGAAGCGCTCAAATACATCCATTCTCACCAAATACAGAACTCGATAATCTGCACTGACTCCCTAAGTGTCGCTTCGTCCCTCAAACATCAACACTTCTCGTCCCAATCCTCCGTGTACCTTCTTCAAATTTACGATCTCGCCAAAAAACTCGCAGACTTAGAGCTGCACTCCGGCATTTGCTGGATTCCGGCTCACTGCGGAATTCCCGGTAACGAACAGGCGGACTCCCTAGCGAAGAGCGCAATTTCCGCAGGAACACTCCTTAACATCCCGCTTCCTTTCTCCGACCTGTATGCCCGAGTTAACGAAAGAGCCGCAGAAGCCGCCACCCGTGCTCTCAAATTGAGAGGGACACACAAAGGCACTCACTACTTTGAGACCTTCTTCAAGTCGTTGAAAAAGCCGTGGTACCGAGACAAAAATTTAAAAAGGGAAGTCATCACAACAATAACGCGAATGCGTAGCAACCACTATAGCCTTAACGCCAGCCTAGCACGTAAAAATATAGTAGAGGACCCCTCCTGCCCTTGCGGTAACGACTCTGAGGACCTAAACCATGTATTTTGGAGCTGCGACAGATTCCGCGCTCAAAGAGTCACTCTGACGGAACAACTACAACGACTTAAAATTCTCCCCCCTTATATCTCCATAGATCCGCTAATCTCCAATCCCTCGAAACATATCGCTCAAGTCCTTTTCGATTTCCTCAAACGCTGTGAACTTCAAATCTGAGTTACCTGCACCGCTTGAACACACATCTGCGCTCCACATCGCATCTAATCTACAGAGCACCTAGCTCATCTCCGTCTTTCTGCACCCGTGTGCAGAATGTTGGCCGCGTGGGAGTCACGAGAGCCCCTCTCAAGCCCGGTGCCAAATCAAGAAGAAGAAGAAGAAGCGACTGAGTGCGCGCGACATCGGCTCCCCACCACGCACGCGTCGGTCACACCGATCAGTGCCGATTTGTCACTAGCGAGTGTTAAATTAACACCGCTCACGGTATTGCAGTGATGAATCGGTGTTAAAAATAAAAATTAACACGGAAATAAATTTAACGAAACGGCCCGTGTTAATTTTACACCGTAAAAAGTGTGAATATTAACACTGCAATGGGTAACACCGAGAAAAAGTCCACACCGGCAGCGTTTAACACCGTGGATTTTTAACAGTGTATACCGACCGATAACTCAACATCCTAGGGCCTTGGGTCCTCGTTGTAATTGGTCATTTCTTGTGGCCTCGCTGCCTGCGTTTTGAACGCGATAAATTTATACTCCACATTTTCTATTGACCATTTTATGGGTCATTTTCTATTGATTCGAATGACTTTTTATTTTTTTTAAATGACCGACATTGAACATCACAGAATTATATAGATATGAAAATACCGGTATTTTTATTTTTGGTAAAATAACAATAAAACTACCGTACCTTTACCGTCTTTTATCCACATTTTTTTTTCTACAATCTTTGTGTTGTGAAAATACGGTCACGAAAAATGCTCGTAAGTTTGACCGGTTACAAATTTTTGTTGGTGAATTCACAATGAATATATGACTTTATTACCGATGTCGTAAATTTAGCACCGGTCACATACCGTTTTTAGGCACTCACGTTTTAAAAAAACGCACCAGGAGTGCCTATTGAAATCGCTTTCCTGGGTCTAAATTAGGTTTTAAAGGACAAAAATTGATATATTTCAAATGTATTAACTTTTTTTAGTTCAGATATCTTTAACATAGTAAAATACATATTCTTGACATAAAATAATAAGGAAATTGCATTACTGAAGATATTTTTTACTGCGGACGAGATTTTGTGTTACCCGGACGTCCGTATCACTCAGTGGCTCTGGACTGAACAGACCGAACAAGTTGAAATTTGGAATATTTCTTAGTCTAGCACTGGAAAGTATGCCCATGAAGTATGGTAATTTTCCAATAATTTTATACAGGAGTTTATTTCAAGAAAATTTGGGTATTTGGGTCTCAAATTGTGTCCGGAGCCCAATCTCCGCTGTCAACCCAAGAATTTGGCTGAAACTTGCTACAAAATTCTAAAATACCTTAATTCTCATACACTTTTTTTAGTTTTTCCCTTACACTTTTTTTAAGGGGTGAATACCTATCACCAAAATTAAAAAATTACATTTTTAATTACGCATATGTGTACAAGTGAATATTTTCCCACTGCGTTCTTGACTTTGGCTATAACTTGCAGCATACTCATATTTTATGTCAATTCAGATGTTTCTTCTCTTATATTCGCCATAAGATCATTTTAGAGTGGTAATTACCTGCATTAATACATTTAAATTTATTAATTTTTTTTAATTTGACACTTACGTCAACTAAAAATGTTTTTTCCTGAAAAATCATTACCCGCTGCACATGTTAGAAGTTAGAAGGTCGAAATAATTGATTCCACAATGATTTCGTCATTAGTATATTTATTAATTGCACTAGTACACTTTAATTGTGAAGATAATTTATATTTAATACACCAAACTGAAATATGAGTGAACATAACCTAAACACAATATTCGTAAAACATGTTGACAAGTACATTATTATCGGAACTATACGCTTGACGTGTATATTTTTCATTAAATCATTTGTTATTTGCTAATTTCCACTGGCACTTATTACTTTTTTCGCTGTTTTTTGTCTCTTTTCGTCTCTAAATGTTCACTTGTCACTGCAGGTGTATTTCTCTATTTTATTTACGTATTCTAAATCACCTCGTAATTACCACATAACAACTGCATTCACGGTTTTCTTAATTTCCTAAATGTTTTTTGCAAAACGACAACGTTTTTTACACTTAATTATTAAATTAATTAACTATGTTAAAAAAATAGAGCCGCAATCGCGTTGACTTTAACTTACTCTGGTAAAAAAGTCAGTTCTCAGTGGTCTGGTCAGAGCTGTGGCGCGCGTGTCGCCTAATAAAAAAAACTTTATATACAATTATCTTTCCATAAATTTGTGATTGAACAATAAGATACGTATTCGATAAACGTGCAAACAATAAATGAATAATGAATTATCTTTGAATACAGCATTTCATAATAATACATGAAAAAAAAAAAAAAAAAAAAAAAAAAAAAAAAAAAAAAAAAAAAAAAAAAAAAAAAAAAAAACGAGTTGTACACCTATCTAGTTGTAAATGACCGGTCATACTTTTTTGTGACCCTAAATTTACCAAAAAGAAAAGAGACCAGTAATTCCACATCTAAATAGTTGGATTTACCATATTTTTACGGTATGTTTATCGAAAAAATTTGTGACGGTAATTCTACAACACCTGATTGCGCGAAAAAAAATTGACGTCATTTTACGGTAAAAATACGGTAATTTTTCGGTAAGTTTTCCGCTTCAGGATATTACGGTAATTCCACATCTCTAGTCTTGGAGCGTCTCGTCTTCGGTCGGTAAAGTAGGTAAATGTACATATCTCGAGACGCTACCGCGGCTCTTGATCCGGTTAAAATTAGAGATGTAAGCAGTAAATGTGTCCGGTAATGTTACGGTATTTTTACCATAAAAATACGGTACGTGACCGTTTCCAAAGCTCTATAAAGTTGACGATACAACTCTAAGGAAAACATTTTTTTTAAATACTGGTCGATTGGTGGTCGTTTGGTGATGACTGGTAAATCAATTTCATCGTTTGGAGATCAATTGTTTAATTACAATAATTAAAAAACTAATAAAGTCCCAAAGTTAGCCAAACATTTTTTTTTATTCAAATCGACTCTAATAGGGCTCATTCGATGCGGAATCGTTTGGCGGTTACGAATAACGCAATTAAAACATTTGGAGATCCTTAGTTTTCGAGAGAAACTAATACAATGAAATTCCAGTTGACAGTGTTACGTCAAAACTTCGGTTGAGATTTAAATCAACTTCAGATTTACACGCTTGTGTCACCGCCTCAGTTTCGGGTTCCCGTACTCTGGTCAGTGGAAGCTAAAGCTTCCCCTTTACCACACCTGACTAAGAACACTGAGTGGCAGCCTCGCTTTCGAGTCCTAACCTTTCGGAAATTTACTCGGGACAGAGGCACGAGTGGTTTGTCGGATAAAGAGTGAATAAACGTTAGGGAGGGGAATTGTCGTTTGAATCTAGGGTAAATATAAGATATTCCAAAATAGGGTAAAAATTTAATAATCGCGAGAAAAATAATAAAAGTTTGATTTACTTACTGTTACGGGTGATGCAGGCCGGTTGACTCAGTTTTGGGTGGAAGGTCGATGATGGTTTACGTTGTTGAAATAATTTGCGAAACTCACTCTAATTCGATGCAATGATTAAGTTTATTAAAGTAAGTGCAAAAACTGAATAAATGTGCGTTCGATATTCCCGTTACAATCTAAGTTTAAAGCTGAGTACAAATCGTATAAAATTATTCTAAGTCCAACGTAAAATAAATTCTTTAAAATAATCAAACTTCTCAAAATAATCAAAGTCGAAGATCGCGCAAAATTCCAACGAGCCAAGGATTTTAGTAAGTTCCAACACAACAAAAATTTATTAAGTTCCAAGGTGAAATTCCAAAGTTTGAAATAATTCAAGTCGAGAACTTCTCTAAGTCCAAAGTTAAAATTCCAAAGTTTGAAATAAATCGGAATTTTTCAAAGTCCAAAGTTAAAATTCCAAAGTTCGAAATAATTCAAGTCGAGAATTTTTCTAAGTCCAAAGTTAAAATTCCAAAGTTTGAAATAAATCGGAACTTTTCTAAGTCCAAAGTTAAAATTCCAAAGCTCGAAATAATTCAAGTCAAGAAATTTTCTAAGTCCAAAGTTAAAATTCCAAAGTTTGAAATAAATCGGAAATTTTCTAAGTCCAAAGTTAAATTTCCAAAGTTTGAAATAAATCGGAAATTTTCTAAGTCCAAAGTTAAAATTCCAAAGTTTGAAATAAATCGGAATTTTTCTAAGTCCAAAGTTAAAATCCCAGAGTTTGAAATAAATCGGAATTTTTCTAAGTCCAAAGTTAAAATTCCAAAGTTTGAAATAAATCGGAAATTTTCTAAGTCCAAGGTGGAAATAAATCAGAATTTTCTAAGTCCAAAGTGGAAATAAATCAAAATTTTCTAAGTCCAAGGTGGAAATAAATCAGAATTTTCTAAGTCCAAGGTGGAAATAAATCAGAATTTTCTAAGTCCAAGGTGGAAATAAATCAGAATTTTCTAAGTCCAAGTTGGAAATAAATCAAAATTTTCTAAGTCCAAGGTGGAAATAAATCAGAATTTTCTAAGTCCAAGGTGGAATTAAATCAGAATTTTCTAAGTCTTTTAATGGACTTAGAAGATTTTACGAAGGGGCTCGATTGGAACTCACGATGATCGAACTGCACGCGAAGATGACTTCGGGAATAGCTCCCGCCGGACTGCATGATCGAGCTTCCGAAGCTCGGTTTATATAGGGGTTTGACCATAATAGGTATACGTATTCATATTAGTGTGGGTGATTTCTTGGAATTATTTCATGGTGTTGGGGCAGTAGTGTCCCCTTCTTAAGATTTCGCAATAGGCACAACCCCTTTCAAAACTAATCGCATCTCGATCTCTATTTTCCTTGTGCGATGTTACTGGGTCTGCATTTTGTCCTACCCTGTAGTGGCTGCTTCAGTGCAGGCGACTCTTCGTTGCTACTAGTCGCTTGCAGTAGCGATGCAGTGCGAGGGTTCGTAATATGATACTCGATCGACGCCGACACAGGGAATTGTTGACAGATCGCAGTGAGGAAAAGCGGCGGCGAAAAAAATGCAATCCTCCTCTCGAGCCGCTAATGATGTTTATAAAACGTGCTCTTCCCGATCAACCAATCAAAACGCTCGCTGCGTTCCCTCAGGCGTTTCTACGTCGCAACAAAGAATGCGCGACGTAGAAGGCAAAGTTTTATCCGTCTCCAATGTTCAATAATTATAAGGTGTGAGGAAAATTCTTACTTTCCGCCACCTTCGTGCGCTCTCCTCGCCCGTCGCCAAATGCCGGTGGGCGCCAGCCGATTTTTTATTTGATTGGGACGCGGGCGGAATCGACAAACCGCCCGAAACCGAAAACGTAAACGTAACTAAACCTAAACGGCGACGGACTCGGAGAAGCGATTCACGGAAAACTCGGGGTCGCTCAGTGTGTAGGTTTGTGGAGAGAGGGCGTGGATTCTTAGTGGCACTGAATAAGGGCGAACACGAAATTAAACGGAAAATTCGGTCGGTTTATTTTCTTAATTCGCAAAAACTGTAACGTTAATCACCGCGATCGAGAACGAGATACCGAGAGAACAAGATAGCGAGAACGATATAGCGGAAACGCAGAAACTCGAATAAATCAAACCGGAAATCAGAAAGAGAACTTCCTAACACTAATACCATCACCAGATATCTCCCGAAAATGCACGCGAAATCGGAAGGGAGCGTCAGATACGCACGCGAACGAATCAGAGAACATACGATAAATTTATGCGAGAAACCCAGGTAACACACGATAATTGTACACGGAAACCCAGAGAACACTCAATAAATGTACGCGGGTTATCAGGGAGCAACCGCGGAAAATCAGATAACACTCGATAAATCCACAAATAACCGGAGAAATCGGTGGAGAACAACCGCGAACTAAACACCTGACACTCGCGAGTACGCACGAATAACCGGAAACCGAACGTGAACACCGTAGGGAACATGAGGGAACAGAAGTGCACGCGGCAGAGAATATCGGCGAGTGCTCGCAAACCTGTCACTACACTGAATAATTCTAAGTATCCAGGTGCGTAGGCGGCTGAAAGGAAATAGAGACCAGTGTGCGATAACGAAAAATGAATTAAGAGAACACCGGACGTGTAAAAGAGAACTCCAGAAATATAGAAAGAGAACGCCGGTACTCAATTAATAGAGAACGCTTGAGGTAACAGGTCGAGAACGACCGATTAATCAACCAGGGTTGATCGCCAAAGATAACGAGTAGAAACCACCCGAGGTAACGCATAGAGAACGCAAAAAAGGTAAAAAGTTAACATTAGGTAACATTAGGTAACATTAGGTAACATTAGTTACCAAGAGAGAACAGGAGAGCTGCTGCTCGGCCGGCGGCCAGCCGACGAGAGAGCGTCGGAGGTCACTTTTCGAACCAGCAGGGCCGCGCGAGGCGCTCGCCCCACTCTCACCTTGACCCCACTCCTGGGTGACGCGCGGCGATGCCGTTGCGGCGGTGCGCGCGCACACGCGAGCACCCGAAGGGACCCGATTCTTGCCGAAGTGAACGGCGATACCGAAAGCCAACGGAGATACCCGAAGTAACGAACGAAACGAAAAGATAACTGACGTAACTTAAACGGACCGGAAAAATGACTGGACTGTCGTGGTGATGATCGATAACGAGGGAATCTCCTCGTGACGCGGGGTTCCGAACAAACGTAAACGTAAAGATAACGGAATAGATAACGGAAAAGATACGGAAAAGATAACGGAACGACCTGGCAATCCGAGCGTCGGCGTGGTCGTTAGCGCCTCCGCTGCGGCCTTCCACCTCAACCTGAAACTTATGCAATCTTTCCCCTAAGCGTCACTTTTATTTTGGAGCGCCGGAATTTCACCGGTCCTCGATCCTCTCGCACGACGCAACCTAAGCGTTACCGCCGAAGTAAACCGGGTGGCACAGTAATGTCGGCCCTGATCCGCGGTAAACTCAGCACACTGACCACGAAAACTGACCGTCAGATAACACGTATAGGTAACTTCATCGCGAAATCGGAGGGCGACCAATCAGAGGTCGGAGGGAACGCGTGGAAAGCCACAGATTCGCGACTCTGCAGGCCGGGGGACAGATTTTATCAAAAAATTCTGTCACAGTCCCCCTTTCCTTGACCGGTCCATATCGGATTTCGGTAACAAACCTCCCTTAGGTAAGATAACACTAACCTCAAAGAGAACACGGACCCACAACCTGGGAACCCTTAACGGTAAGGTAAACACAATAAAGTTAACAGTTGTCGGTACCTAGATCTTGTGTTTTCATTACTGTCTTTCAACCCGACAGTTGTACCTTAACTCCTGAACTAAAAAGTTAACAAAGATAACACAGTCGAGAAAGATAGCGTAGTAACCGCAAAAAGTAATAGAGGTAACACAGTCCTCGCAATAATATCAAAAGGTTTACAAAGATAACGCGAGATCGGGAACAGCTCTACGGCACTTTTGGTCCTTTTTCCCATATGTTGGTCGAGTTTTACTGTCATCCCGAGACCAAAGCCTTACAAAGGTAACGTGATGGGACGGTGTGCTCACTGTTTTTGGTCGTGACCAGTCTTACACAGATAACGTGACGTTGGGACTAGCTCAAAGGCCGTGATGTTCGTTTCCCATATTTTTGGTCGAGTTTTACGTCTTCCCGGGACTAACCTTCACAGATAACGCGCGGTTGGGAGTGGCTTTAAGGCCGTTATGATATTCCCAGACTTTTGGGCGAGTTTTAGGTCTTCCCGGGACCCCAGCCTTACCAAGGTAACGTGATCGGATGGTGGGTTCACTGTTTTTGGTCGAGTTTATCGAAAGATAACACGAAAGATCGAGAGATCGCCCGACACCGAAAGGTAACGTCAAAATCGGATAATCACTCGAAAACCGAAAAGCGAAAAACGTCGAGGTAGCACGAACGAAAAACCGGAGATCGCACAACCGCCGGAAAATCCGAAATTCACGAGGTAATGCACAATAGAGAACACGCGAACCGAGGTAATTGCCGTAAAATACCACTGCCAGGGAACGTCGCGAAGATCGCGAGATAATACCCGAAAGAGAACACGCCAAAATGGCGGCGACGCGCGCGAACACGTGGCCGGGTACACGCGAGACGGAACGACGCGGCAGCGAGTACACGAGGGCGATTTAATCACGACGGTGGTGCCGTCGCCGGTCCCCCCACTCAGGGGCGGCCTAAACGGGTCCCTTTCGGCCCGTCTAGGGTTATTTGAAAATCTTCGCGACTTATCCCCGAGAAAAATGCCGGGGAGTTCGTAATCGCGGCGGCACTAAATGGCCGGTTCATTCTCTTTCTCTCTTTTTTTTCTCTCAGTTAACGGTACAAGCGGCGGCCGTTC
This sequence comes from Itoplectis maculator, assembly GCA_964034905.1. Lineage (NCBI taxonomy): Eukaryota > Metazoa > Arthropoda > Insecta > Hymenoptera > Ichneumonidae > Itoplectis > Itoplectis maculator. The sequence goes on from CAXITY010000054.1 coordinate 44,288, forward strand.
GGGCAGCCGTTTGTAGATAACTCAAATATTCCAGGCGAGCGAGTGCCGATGAGGCAGGTCGCTGGCAGGTAACTTAATTCCTTTTTTTTTTCCATGAAGGTAACTCAGGGGAACGAAGAGAACTACCGAAACGGAAAAAAATGCCGACTGAACCAAAAAGATAACTCCTGAACTACCAAAACGGAGAAATATACCGACCGAACCGGGAAGATAACTCCTGAACCGCGAAACCGAAACCCAAAAGATACCACTCAACCGCTTATTCAGTGCCAGGTGGGCCCCACGTTGGGCGCCAATTGTGAGGAAAATTCTTACTTTCCGCCACCTTCGTGCGCTCTCCTCGCCCGTCGCCAAATGCCGGTGGGCGCCAGCCGATTTTTTATTTGATTGGGACGCGGGCGGAATCGACAAACCGCCCGAAACCGAAAACGTAAACGTAACTAAACCTAAACGGCGACGGACTCGGAGAAGCGATTCACGGAAAACTCGGGGTCGCTCAGTGTGTAGGTTTGTGGAGAGAGGGCGTGGATTCTTAGTGGCACTGAATAAGGGCGAACACGAAATTAAACGGTGAGACCGAATACCTGTCGCGTACAATTTTGACAAATATTCCACCCGGCGCGGCCTGGGTCAAGGGCTGCCGGGGCTCTGATTTGACGAATTAAATTAAATATAAAGTTTTGTTAGGCGCCAGTCAATTTCCGTAATTGACAACGTTAATATGAAATGATAATATTCTTCGGCTAGCTACGGATTGCATGGGGTTCCGCTGGAGACCCGTGGAAAATTGCAAGGGTAAGCGAGAAGTAAAGAACACAGATAGACAAAGGTTACTTACAATCGCTGCGTTTTATTTGACGATCACCGTCAGTTCGCTCGACTCAATTGTCGAATCAATTCCACCCCCTTCAATAGACGAGTGGTTCACAATTCACAGAATAATGCGTCGAACAATAGTCGACAAAACGCAATTATGACCGACGAAATAGTCGTCGGAACACAAATAATTCAATATAAACTCAAATAATCGGATATTAGGTCGACAAAGTATGCGAGACTCCTCGAGATGTAACGTGACTGCCCGTTACAGACGTCGGCGGGACAGTGACGATCGTCGCTCGATCGTGCGACGTCGTGCGTTACGCGTTTCGACCGGCCCTTCGTCCTAATTGGTCCGTATCGACGGACTATATCGCCGCGGCGCGTTGTCGCAGCCAGCGTCTTCGCTACGCGGTCGAGGTGTCGGTTGGGCGCACGCATGTATTAATGCGCCGACGGTTCGCGGCAAGCGTCGCGTGGACAGACGAATTCGCGCGACTTAAAGTAAATTTTATTCGTTGTCGAGGAGCCGATTCGCGGTTCCGACGTCGAGGATATGTTAGATTAAATTTCCTGTCACACTCCCCTCCTTCGAACCTTGACGTCGGGAACACGAATTTCGCGGTTGTCGTGCGAGCTGTCCGTTGATATGGCTGGTCACCTGAAATTCTTCTCACCGACATTCGTCGATGGTAACTTTCGCTAACCCTTGCAATTAATTGTAGGAAGGATAATGGAGTGTAGCGAAGCAGGTGACGCACGGATGACAATTTCAAATATAAAAGATATATTCGCAACGCAACGGAGTTGATACATCAAGGTTACGCAGCGCTTAAGAATACAAAAGAATAATCGTCTTTTATAACGACGAGATTTATAATAATAGAACAATACAAGCTCAGAAACAAAAGAAGATTTTCGACGACCAAAATACGTCGGATTTATTACAAAATGAGAGCTTGATTGACAAAGATACTTTTAGGAGGACGAATTTGCCGATAATAGCTTGGTTCAGGCGAATATTTCTAGCCCTTGAATAGAACGTTGACAAGCTTCAAACAAAACAAAATAATACTCTCGAGGCAATTCGTCGATAATGTCTCTTTAGTGTAACGCATAGGAGCTGTAGGTAAGTTGTTGACAAGAGCATTGGTTGGCGGTCGAGATTGAGATCGGCGCGGTCTCCTCCTGCTCGTTGTCGATCTTGGCGCGGAGAGCCTCCACGCGGGCTTCGATCTCGAGCTTCTGTCGAAGTGGCTCCGACAGCGTTGTCTCGTTGTCCTGGTCCATCCTGCCGTTGATCGTTGTCGAATTTGTCGGACCCGTTGGGAGTTCAAGGATTACGTAAACTCCGGCGAGGTATTTTAAGATCGCCTACATAATATTTCCCGACAATTTTATCGTTCTTATCTGCTAATTCAACGATCATTGGCCCAATTATACGCTTGACAATTGCCGGACCGACATATCGGTGAGCGAGTTTAGCAGAGTAACCTTCGGCTTTATTACTTAGTTTTTTGTTCGGATAAAAGACTTCCGTGCCGATTTTCAGATCAAATTGCTGGTATCGCTCCGAATTAGATTTGGAGAGACGCTTGTCAGATTCAGATTTTAAACGACTTTCCACCAAGTGACGTAGCTCGTCAAATTTAGAGATTTTCTTGACCCAGTCGTTTACCAGGTCGTCAGTTATAACTTGTTCGTCTTTGGCGAAGCACTTCCGTTGGCTTACGTTAGCTTCCCGCGCGTGATTCAAATAAAATGGGGACACTCGACTGCCAGCGTGCGGAACGGTATTGTACGCTAGTTGGAGCTTTGACAAGTTCGTGTCCCATTCATTTTGACTGTCTTTTATGAAGGCGGCAATCATCGGCTTTATCGTGCGATTCACGCGCTCGACAGGATTCGCCTGTGGGTGAGCCAATGGGGTGGTAACGTGCTTGATCATTTTCGCCGTGAGAAAAGCTTTAACGTCTTTGTTTATAAATTCCGTACCGTTATCGGAGATACTGGATTCCGGAATTATTCCCCATTTGTCGAATACGTTTTCGAGGACTTTGACAACGATTTTCCCGGTCTGATTGTTGACGGGAAACAACTCGACAAATTTCGTATACAGGTCTTGAACAACGATAATGTATTTATTGCCTTTCTTTGAGCGGGTGAACGGTCCTACTGTATCGATCGACAATTGAGTCCACGGGGTGAGCAAAGGTCTCGTCATTAAGGGTCCTTTGAGAGGTCTCTGATTGAATTTGACCTTCATACATACGTCACAGCCTTCGACAAAGGATTTAATGTCTTGCGACATTCCTGGCCAATAATAATTTTGTCGAATGCGGTCGTAAGTACTGTCCCTACCGAGGTGCCCTGCCTGAGGAGTTTCGTGATTCTCCTTCAGGATACCGAGGATCTCGTCTGGTCTTACTACGCGTTTCCACGGATGTTCGTCGTCGATTAGCATTTTCGCGTAGTCCGGTCTATGATAGTAGAGCTCGTCGTTGTCGATTTTCCAGTCGACGAATCTATCTGGCTGTTTGATCACCAGTGCACGTTTCGTATCGTACCAATCTTTGTCGCAAATGGTCGAAAGATGTACGCGATTTTTAATCGTCTCTTCGATCATTTCCTCCCAACCGTGGGGGTCGACGTCAGCGTCGTACATTCGCGAGAGAGCATCCGGTGCTTCGTTCGTAGTTCCGCGCCGGTACTCAACAGTCATCGTGTGCTGCAATAAATAAATTGCCCACCTCGCGAGACGTCCCACTGGGTTCTTCAAACCGTGTAGCCACTGGAGGGCTTGGTGATCGGTGACAACTTTAAACGGCATTGCTTCCAGATAACAGCGCAATTTTTCGACAGCCCACACTACCGCCAGGCATTCTTTTTCGGTTGTCGTGTAGTGCAATTCCGCGCCTCGCAACGGTCGACTCAATACCTCGATGAGATTTTCCTTGTCGTTTTCCGGATCTCGTTGTACTAATATCGCGCCGAGTCCAAAATCGCTCGCGTCGGTGTACAAGATGAAAGGTTGACCCGGGTTCGGTGTATACAGTCGCGGCGCGTTAGCTAATGCTTCTTTCGTTTCGTCGAACGCTTTCTGCTCGACTTCGGTCCATTGCCACGGGACTTTCGGGCTAGTCAATTTATTTAGCGGTCCCTGCACGCGTGCGATGCTTTTTAAATGACGATGGTACCAATTCACGAGGCCATTGAATTGTCGAAGCTGCGTCCGATCTTTCGGTACCGGGAATTCAAGAATCGGTTTAATCTTTTCCGGATTCGGCCTCATCCCGTGTTCGTCGACAATGTAACCGAGGAATTTAACTTCTTTACACGCGAAGCTACTCTTTTGACGATTTATTATCAATTTGGCTTCGCGCAGGACTTCGAAAAGGAGTGACAAAATCGCGAGATGTTCGTCGAGGTCTTGACTGACAACGATCCAGTCGTCGAGATACGCGAAGACCTGATCTGCCCATTTATTCGGAAGTCCTCTCTCGGAAATCAGTTCTTTAATGCGACGTTTTAGTTTGTCCATCAGGCTTTGGAAAGTGGACGGCGCGCCTGTCAACCCGTACGGCATTCTCAGCCATTCTAATAACCCTTTCCCTTCGACGACGAACGCGGTGTATTTCTGGCTTTCCTTGTCCATCGGGATCTGATGGAAAGCTTCGCTCATGTCTAGGGTCGAAATTATCTTAGCCTGGTGCAACTGTGATAAGATGGATTTCATGTGTTGCAGCGGATAGGCTGGCTTGACCGTTTGTCGATTTACGGGACGATAATCGATGCAGAATCGTAGACCGCCGTTTGCTTTCGGTGCTACAACCGGAGAACAGGCCCAGTCGCTGTTGCTCCAGGTTATATATTTCTTCTCGAGGAGCCGATCGACCTCTTTGTCAATAAACTCGCGAATTACTTCGCTTCATCGATACGGCTTCTGTCGATGTGGTGTTGGATCAGTCAACTCGATCACGTGTTTTGTCAAATCGGTCACGCCAGTCGACTGTTCGTCGAACTTGGCAAATTCAGCGTCGAGAAACGTTCTAAGTCTCTCCGTCTGGTCCGTTGTCAAAATTTGCAGCTCCGGCCGAATCACGTGTCGAGATGTCATCGGGTAGGAGTGTTTACTCCCCTCCAGAGTCCAAGTCTCGGTGGTCGGATCTGTTTTGACCTTGAACGACATCCAGAAATCCATCCCAAGAATTAAATTGTTCGACAATTCTGGGAGGACGCTGAACCATTGCGTGCCGTAAATATCGTTGACGTCGATCATGAAACACGTGCCCCCCTGGGTTTTGACGAGGGATTTGTCACCGAGTCGTACTCCACTCCTCGATGTCGAATCTGCAGAAAGCTCCTTGATTTGGAATCTTCTTACGCGCTCGTACGTCGCGAGATTCATGTACGATCGTTCGCTGCCGCTGTCGATTATTCCGCGAATCTTTTCACCGAAGATCGAAATTTCTACCGGGATTCTCATTACTTTGGTCGGCTCTTTAAGACCACTGATTCCGCGGAAGATTCGTCGTTGAGCGAGACGATGGATGATTGCAGGTGGTAACCCGACCGGTCGCCAAGATTTTAATTGATCCGGTTGGGGCGAGCTAAGAGATTCTGAGTCCGAGCTATCGTCGAGTACTTCTGTTGTTGAAAGTGTCGACAATCGTGACACCTCGGTGTGCTGAGTTGCTCCGTTCGCGTCAGAATTTATTGACGACTCGAGTTCCTCGTCCGACCACTCTGAATCGCTCGAGAGAGTCGTGAGAATTTCGAGCTTAATCGCGTCGTGATTACCGTCGCTGCTCGCGTCTGGTGGCTGAAGATTAGCCGACGTATTCGAGCACGCGTCAGGTTTGTCGAGCGATTTCGTCTGTTCGATGTTAAATTTGGGCTTCTCCTCCTTTCGGCCTTCGACGACAGTAGCCGGAGGTTCGACTATTGTCGGCCTTGCCCGTTTCCCGACTGCCTTGGGCAATCTTTGTTGACATGGCCCTTCGTGGAACAGATGTGACACACGACCTGCCGGTCGGCAGTGCAAGAACGTGCCGAGTGTCCGATCTCTCCGCAATTGAAGCAGAACATTTTCGTCGTGTCGCGGACGGGCCTTAACTGAGGACTCGATTGCTGATTGCCTGTCTCCGACTTGGAGTTTCTGTCGAAATTTTCCAGGTTCTTCTCGAGCCTCTGTTTTGTCAATGATTTCGAGTTATTCGACGAATTATTTGACGAACTTTTTGACGAGCTATTTCTGCCTTTGCCATAGCGAGAAGACTTCGCATACATGGCCTTCAGCTCGGTCTTGCTGTCGTCGCTGTCAGTGTCGGTCGACGTGGCGTCCGAGTCACCTCTTTCGTCCTGAATATTTTTCAGGTCCGACCGGGACGACCTACCGCGCGTACCTCTCTGAGCTTCGACGGAGCGATTGTAGAGATAGCTTCGTTCGTTCAAATAGTGAAGGAATTCGTCGTAATTCCGGATTTTCAAATTCAAGATCTCGAATGTGAGTCGCGGATTGAACTTGACGAGAATCTGTTTTAATTGCTCGCGGAACGAGGGAGGGTATTGCATCCTCTCGAAAATGAGTCGTGCTCGACACGTGAATTCCGCGAGCGATTCGCCCTTGTCGAGTTTCAGGTCACAGACTTCGACAAAGAGTGCGCCGTCGTCTTTCTTGACCGCCCACTGGAATCGGAAAGCGCGCGTGAAATCTTTCCACGTTCGCCAATGCTGCTTGTTCAGCATGTACCAGGCTCTGTACGGGCCTTCGAAGACGTTGGATAAACACGGGACGAATAGATCCTTTCGGATTCCGCTGACACTCAGCTGATCTTTCAGAATTATTAAAAATTGTTCCGGGTCTTTCTCGGTTTTAGGGAAGGTGATTTTCCAGTTACTGACGATGCGACCGATTCTCATCGCGGAATCGAGTTCCCTGTCGTAGTTCGGAACAGGATCCTCTCGCGTATTTCTCGAGAGACTCTCCCCCCTTCGCGAGTCGCGTCGTCTGTCGTTTCGTCCTTCCCGATATCGCGCGTCGTCGTCACTATCGCTCGAGTCTGAACTCGGCCACGACAAAACTCCCCGTCGCGGTGTGATCGACTGTCTGTCGCGCGTGGATCTGCGATTGACGATATTATTTTCGCGATCCCCTGTCTCGATTCGGTTTTGCGTCATTTGTCGGTATTCTTCGCGAGTCACGTAGTTTTCCCGCGAAATTATCTCACCGTCGGGTGTCGTCTCCGATACGGTGAGCCTAACGACGTTGTTTGACAAATTGCTGATTTGTCGATGTGTTTCGGCTCTCCCCGAATTTTCGTTGTTTGACAAAATTGCGCCCGCGGCGCGCATATTACTTTCATTTCCGAAATTTACTCGACGAACATCCGTTTCGCGCGACCTTGAAATTGATTGTCTGGGCAAGACGTCCATCGAATCAGTCGACGATCCGGCATCGAGCGTAACCAAATTTCTATAGGGCTCAAATGCCCTGTTACTCGACAACAGCGAGCTATTCGTATTATTTTGAGGCGCGAGACCAGACGGCTCGCACACCTCGACAGTATTCCCGACATTATCCCGCGCGACGTTGACGCTAATATTCGTCCCATTACCCCGCGCGTTGTCGATAGAATTTTCATTTCTCAAATTGCCCGCCGGTTCCCCCGCAGACGTGGGGTTACCCGTCGGGACTTCCCTGTTCACCTTTTCATTCAGTGAAGTCAATTGCAATATCAATTGTTTCATTTGATTCTCGAGTGTCTCGACGTGGTTTAATTTAATATCGACTAAATCGAGCCGATTAACCAACGTTCTTAAAAATGTCTCTACTTGTGTCGACCTGAACGGATCGCCAGGCGTCGGAGTTGCACCACGCGAACCCCTTCCCCTGCCGATCGGGGTACCCGTCCGCACCGTGGGAGGGGCACCAACTCTTGAATTATCTTGGACGACCGCGTCCTGAAACCGAGCATCAAAATCTGCCGCCGCATTCTGCGCGGTTGGTTCCCGAACTGGCTCACCCTGTCGCGTCGCGCTTCCCCCACCAGACGGCCCGGGAAGTGCTTCGTCGATCGGGACGAAGAAGCTCTGGTCGCCCTTCGATTTCTTATCTGAAGTTTTCTTTGATCGTAATGCCATCTTATCAGGAGAATGGAACATTACCCTCGATCAATAAATTTTAATTCAAAATTTGACAATGTGTCGTTCCAAATATTCGTCGATTTTTCCTTTTATTTAATTCAATTAATTCAGATTTTATTTCTTTTTCCCTGAAAATATTTCTTCAAAATTCTTTAACAATTTAAATTTTATTACTCAATAATGTTTCCGGTATTTTCGTAAATTGGGCCAATTTCGTTTTATAAATCACAAAATATTTCACACAGATGCAGTAAGTAAATAAATGGTTATTACAATTCAACACAGAAAATAAATTAATACACACAGAAAAGATAGCGCAAGCAAAGCAGTGGAATAAAGCAAAGGATTTCTGAAATAATATTTCATGCGTTCGAGGTCGAATACGGTAAGCGGTTAGAGCGCGTGAAGACCAGCGTCGCGTACGTTATCTCGCCGCGCGTCTGTTTATGTTTACGTCCGGCGCTCACTCAGGCTCGACCGAAAGACTCGGTGTCGCCGCGCGCTTTTGTCCTCTGGTCTAATACGCTCGCCTCGACAACTCTCCGTATTCGGCCGTTACAAAACTCATAGCGACTCGAAATATTACGCCGATATTTCTCGAACAATTTCGCAATAATATAGCACTTTGACAATATTCAGCGCTCGGATATAAATGTCTTTACACTTTTGACCAAAAAATGTTTTCACTTGAATACAGAAATTTTACACTTTGACGATTTCCCGTTGATTCAAATAATTCTACAAATTTTATTACCAACGTGGCCCCACGTTGGGCGCCAAATGAAACCGAATACCTGTCGCGTACAATTTTGACAAATATTCCACCCGGCGCGGCCTGGGTCAAGGGCTGCCGGGGCTCTGATTTGACGAATTAAATTAAATATAAAGTTTTGTTAGGCGCCAGTCAATTTCCGTAATTGACAACGTTAATATGAAATGATAATATTCTTCGGCTAGCTACGGATTGCATGGGGTTCCGCTGGAGACCCGTGGGAAATTGCAAGGGTAAGCGAGAAGTAAAGAACACAGATAGACAAAGGTTACTTACAATCGCTGCGTTTTATTTGACGATCACCGTCAGTTCGCTCGACTCAATTGTCGAATCAATTCCACCCCCTTCAATAGACGAGTGGTTCACAATTCACAGAATAATGCGTCGAACAACAGTCGACAAAACGCAATTATGACCAACGAAATAGTCGTCGGAACACAAATAATTCAATATAAACTCAAATAATCGGATATTAGGTCGACAAAGTATGCGAGACTCCTCGAGATGTAACGTGACTGCCCGTTACAGACGTCGGCGGGACAGTGACGATCGTCGCTCGATCGTGCGACGTCGTGCGTTACGCGTTTCGACCGGCCCTTCGTCCTAATTGGTCCGTATCGACGGACTATATCGCCGCGGCGCGTTGTCGCAGCCAGCGTCTTCGCTACGCGGTCGAGGTGTCGGTTGGGCGCACGCATGTATTAATGCGTCGACGGTTCGCGGCAAGCGTCGCGTGGACAGACGAATTCGCGCGACTTAAAGTAAATTTTATTCGTTGTCGAGGAGCCGATTCGCGGTTCCGACGTCGAGGATATGTTAGATTAAATTTCCTGTCACAACGGAAAATTCGGTCGGTTTATTTTCTTAATTCGCAAAAACTATAACGTTAATCACCGCGATCGAGAACGAGATACCGAGAGAACAAGATAGCGAGAACGATATAGCGGAAACGCAGAAACTCGAATAAATCAAAGCGGAAATCAGAAAGAGAACTTCCTAACACTAATACCATCACCAGATATCTCCCGAAAATGCACGCGAAATCGGAAGGGAGCGTCAGATACGCACGCGAACGAATCAGAGAACATACGATAAATTTATGCGAGAAACCCAGGTAACACACGATAATTGTACACGGAAACCCAGAGAACACTCAATAAATGTACGCGGGTTATCAGGGAGCAACCGCGGAAAATCAGATAACACTCGATAAATCCACAAATAACCGGAGAAATCGGTGGAGAACAACCGCGAACTAAACACCTGACACTCGCGAGTACGCACGAATAACCGGAAACCGAACGTGAACACCGTAGGGAACATGAGGGAACAGAAGTGCACGCGGCAAAGAACATCGGCGAGTGCTCGCAAACCTGTCACTACACTGAATAATTCTAAGTATCCAGGTGCGTAGGCGGCTGAAAGGAAATAGAGACCAGTGTGCGATAACGAAAAATGAATTAAGAGAACACCGGACGTGTAAAAGAGAACTCCAGAAATATAGAAAGAGAACGCCGGTACTCAATTAATAGAGAACGCTAGAGGTAACAGGTCGAGAACGACCGATTAATCAACCAGGGTTGATCGCCAAAGATAACGAGTAGAAACCACCCGAGGTAACGCATAGAGAACGCAAAAAAGGTAAAAAGTTAACATTAGGTAACATTAGGTAACATTAGGTAACATTAGGTAACATTAGTTACCAAGAGAGAACAGGAGAGCTGCTGCTCGGCCGGCGGCCAGCCGACGAGAGAGCGTCGGAGGTCACTTTTCGAACCAGCAGGGCCGCGCGAGGCGCTCGCCCCACTCTCACCTTGACCCCACTCCTGGGTGACGCGCGGCGATGCCGTTGCGGCGGTGCGCGCGCACACGCGAGCACCCGAAGGGACCCGATTCTTGCCGAAGTGAACGGCGATACCGAAAGCCAACGGAGATACCCGAAGTAACGAACGAAACGAAAAGATAACTGACGTAACTTAAACGGACCGGAAAAATGACTGGACTGTCGTGGTGATGATCGATAACGAGGGAATCTCCTCGTGACGCGGGGTTCCGAACAAACGTAAACGTAAAGATAACGGAATAGATAACGGAAAAGATACGGAAAAGATAACGGAACGACCTGGCAATCCGAGCGTCGGCGTGGTCGTTAGCGCCTCCGCTGCGGCCTTCCATCTCAACCTGAAACTTATGCAATCTTTCCCACAAGCGTCACTTTTATTTTGGAGCGCCGGAATTTCACCGGTCCTCGATCCTCTCGCACGACGCAACCTAAGCGTTACCGCCGAAGTAAACCGGGTGGCACAGTAATGTCGGCCCTGATCCGCGGTAAACTCAGCACACTGACCACGAAAACTGACCGTCAGATAACACGTATAGGTAACTTCATCGCGAAATCGGAGGGCGACCAATCAGAGGTCGGAGGGAACGCGTGGAAAGCCACAGATTCCCGACTCTGCAGGCCGGGGGACAGATTTTATCAAAAAATTCTGTCACAAAGGATCACTCCGTCGTTTTATAGTCGAGAGTTAATTTTTAATAAATATTTTTACTGTTTGTCCTGACTGCAATGATTTGTTGCATTTTTCCTGATGGTTCCATGCTTGCAAATAGCTTTGGAAACATAGACAATTATTTATTATATTTTTTTATCATTACCGAATTTATCATACAACCAAATGCATAAATTTATTTATCGCGATTGCGGCATATTCCCTTTAAATAATTCTGTTGCATGAACGCGGAACGAAAAGTGCGTCCGGCAGCCAGAGGAGTTCGTGGAGGAGATATAGGTCACGAGTACGAGTACGTACGAGCAGGAATTTCATCTCGATGCGACAGTGATTATTTGGCCCTGGAGTGTTTATTTGGCCTTGGCGACGGGCTAGATACGCTCGGTCCGAGCGAACCAGTGGTTGCAGCAAATGCAGCTCAGACTCGGTCCGTATACTGGAGCGATGTCATACATATATACACCACTGATTCTCGCACGGACACGCTGCCGTTTGTTAGTCGGCGGAGCGCTTGGCGGAGGAGGAAGAGGAGGCCGTAGCGCTTCCTTCTTTCCTCTGTTTCTCCCTGCCATGCGATAATGCACACATGTGTCGCATCGCCGCGCTCCAAGACAACCATCCCTACTGTTTCCACGTCATTTTACCTCCTCTCCTTCACAACTCGTTGAGAGCTAAGCGCACTTTTGCGAGTTTTCGATTAATTTTTTTTTTGTTTTTAAGAGTATAATTTGAGCGTTACGCCAGGACGTAACACCTCCCCCCTCAAGACGATTATTAGGGGAAGCCTAATAATCGAAACTGGAGGTCAAAGATTTTATGCAATATTATTTTTGTAACTCATGCACGTAATGTCGCACATTTCGTGCCCGCAAAGCGTGCGTGAGATCGCGTATTATGCTTATGTCAACGTAGATAATTTCACGTACGCCATCTGGTGCGTGAAATGATCTACATTACTTCACGCACACATTGGCGTGCGTGAAACTATCTACAAGATGATCTCACGCACGCTTCGCAGGCACGAAGATGTGCGACATCACGTTGACATTCGTTACAAAAAGTAATATGTGATACATGGGCGACAAAGCGGCCGTCGCGCAGAGGTTAGGAAGCAGTGCACTCGCCTCCTCTCGTGCTACAAACAACACTCGGCTTCGCCTCGTGTCGTTGTAGCACTCGATTTGGCGAGTGCGCCGCTTCCTAACCTCCGCGCGTAATGGCCGCTTTCTCGCCCTTGTATCACAAAGTACTATTATAATCTTGGTTGCATGATGAATTGTGATTATTAGATTCATTTACGATTTTATGTATTGTTCCTTTTGTTCTCTCTCTCTCTCTTTTTTTTAAATTTAAACTGCAGAATGATTCTTCCAATTATCGATGTTTTTCTTACGTAAATTATAAAAATTATTTCTCAGTTTTCTCTCTCTTTTTTTTTTTAACCTATCTTAACAATCATTATTCTATTGCTTATATGTATATATGTATTTTTTTTTCCTCTCTCTTTTTTTCTTCTTAGCATTTTTGGCTTAATATTCTTTGAATAACGGTATGTCTTTGTTCTCTCCTTTTCCTCCTTTTAACATTTTTTGGATAAGTAATAACTTCTAAATAACGGTATGTCTTTGTTCTCTCCTTTTTCTTCTTTTAACATTTTTAGCTTAACATTCTTTGGATTAGTGTAACTTCTGAATAATGGTATATTTTTGATTATTTAATTTACCTTACATTACCCTCGGGAGATATCGAACGTAAACTTAAATCTAAAAGTACATTGCAGTTGTCCATTACTGACCGTGATTCGTTTTTGGTCCTCGGATTTCTATGACGTGTCGTTACAAATCAATTATTTCTCGTGTCTTTCTCGAACCTTCAGCATTGGAACGGCCTTCATTGGAATGTTGATCTTCCAACAGTTGTCTGGCAGCTCAGCTGTTGGTAGTCCCGTATGGCGTGACTCAGATAAGGAAGTGGCCGAATCTCTGTGTCAGGGACTCTGGCTGATGAGTGTCGCTCGATGCTTCGGCCCGTCTGGGTTGAATACAAAGGCGATCTCTGTGGCTCTGTCGGGCAGTAGGTCGACTGCTGGGTTTTTGCTCTCGACCGGCCTACTTAGAGCGGAGCGGCGACAACCACTTCCTTTACCTTCGGGAAATGTACTTGTGGAAACTACAGATGATAATTCTTTTATTATGTTTACTGTAAAATATTGAAAAAGATTATTAGTACTTTCTTCATATCTTTATTTTAATTGTTAAGGTTAGTTGCCATTAGTATTATTGAAAGTTTATTTATACTTTCATTATGATTATAACTAGGGGGATCAATCATGGCCGCTGCCACGGACACACGCTACAACTGTCACTCCAGATCTCGGCTCCTTTCTCGTTAAGCGACGCACAGTTAAAAAGCGTTTCTCGCCGCTAAGGGGAACTCCAACACCTAAGGACACGACACGTACATCAAGTAGGCCAAATCCAGGAAGTTTTTAAGTCACATTTCGCGATCAAAAAGGACACGCTGGTAGCGAACACCACCAGCTCCGAAGCTCCAAACGCACGGACCCATGGACAACCAGATCGAGACTAGTGGCTCCATCTCTGGGTCCCGTCGCGAGCCAAGCGCCACGTATAATTTACCGACGGCGGTGCAAACACCACAACCAGCAACGCCGCTAAATTCAAAAGGGCAAATAGACGAAATATGGCTCACGCCCACAAGCGGAAACTTCCTAAAATCTGGACGTGGCCGCCCTACTACAGGAGAATCACTACTCAGACAACGCAGCAACTCCTCATGTTCGGTCCTAGACATGTGGAAACGGAAGAGAGAAGAATCCAAGGATGAGTGCACGCAAAAGCAAGAAATGCCGCAGAAGAAGCCCAACACAAATGCATCACCACAAGACAAGGTTTCAGCCCGGGAGGATGTCTCGTCACAAGACGAGCCCCCTCCCGGACTCTATTTCAATGCCGAGGACCCGATAACCATGCTACAGTGGCTGGTCACAGAAGTAAACGACTGGCGGAAAGATAGTAAGCACGAGATGCAATTATTGAGAAACGAACTCGAAAAGACGAGCAAACTGTACTCAGCAGAGCTTTCAAAACTCAAGGAAAACTCAGCAAGGATTGATAACGCACTTGAAGAGCTCAAAAAAAGCACGGCGCAGAGGATAAACAGCTTAGAAGAGACAGTCAACAAATTACATCGCCAAGCGAGCTCGAAAGAGTCGGATTTTGAATCGAGAATTAAAGTGTTAGAGGCCAACAGATCCATAGAATATAACGCAGCATTTCCAGAGCTTCCGAACGAGAAGTTTAAAAGATTCGAAAATCTGATTGATAAAATCGAGCACGACGAGAGACAGCAGAAAAGAAACAACATCACAATAAACGGTCTAAAAGTAAGAGGCAGTAACGTGGCGGACGAAGTCAACCGCTTCTTAGATCAGGAACTCGGTGTGACAAACGCGGTCGGCGAAGCCTGGCCGGTCGGAAAAGCGCGAAATCTCATCATCGCTAAGCTAGTGTGCTGGGAGGCCAAGCTCGACGTCATGCGCCGAAAAAAAAATCTGGGCAACAAGAGAATCTTCATCAACAACGACCTCACCTTCAAGGAGAGAGAGATCCAAAGGAAACTCCGTAAACTAGGCGAAGAAGAGCAAGAAAAAGGGAAGAAGATCAAGATCCTGCAAAAGAAGATCGAAATCGACGGTAAATGGTACCACTGGAGCGAAAAAAGCAACGGCATCGAAGAATCTAAACCAGCTCGCGCGCCACTCAGAGCACCGGCGCCCACACGGGCGGAATATGATCTCAACATCTCTCAACAATCTTCAACATCCACGCGAGTTGCATCAGCAAACAGGACCCAGCAAAAAAACTCTACAGGGACCAAGGCCTCTCAATAATCTACTGGAACGTACACGGTTTGAAGAATTTGGAACTGAACGCCGAATGTGAAGCAGCCGACGTAATATGTGTATACGAGACCTGGGAAACGGCGCCACGTAATATTCTATACGCGCATCTACAAGATTTCAACAGCATATGGGCAAACGCCAAAAGGGACAACAGCCGGGGTCGTGCCAGCGGAGGGCTGCTAACGCTAACAAAGAAACAAATGCCAGCTCCAACCATACTCGACATCAGCGACTGGTGGATCTTCGTGAAAATTCCAATGGAGGACCGAAATATAATAATTGGATCAGTATATTTCAAACCAGCGCTAGATCTACCCACGGCTCTAGAACTTCTCGAAACAGTAATGAGCGAAATACACTGTAAGTCTGAAAACGACCTAATAGTAATTGGTGGGGATTTTAACGCTAGAATAGGAGAAAGTAACGAGATCCCAGAAGAACTTACCGAAGAAACCTGTGTAACGTATAAAAGAGCATCCTTAGATAAAACAAAAAACGCTAAAGGCGCAACGCTAGTAGAATTTATGGAATATAGCGGTTATACAGTATTAAACGGTAGAACTATTAATGATTCTCCAGCGCAGTTAACTTTTTGTAATAAAATCGGAAACAGTGTCATCGACCAGGTGTGGGTAAAGACGTCGTGCCTCGATCAAATAAGAGATCTCGAAATTAGACACCAAGTCTCTCTCTCGGATCATTTCCCGGTACATTTAAAGATACAATCAAACATTGGTGTAGGTAGCCCAACTAAAAACCTCTCGGAGAAAACAACTAAAGCCAAAATATTACGCTGGAAAGCCGAGGGAGCGGAACAATTTAAAGAAAATTTGCTTAACAGCGTAGAATCAAGTCAAAATTTCGCAAATGCTTCGACAGACAAACAATACGCAATAATACATAGTGCAATCCTTAACTCAGCCAATGAAACGGGCATGCTAGTGCAAAAATCCCAAAAAAAATTCAAAGTATCAAAGCATAAAAAATGGTTCGACAAAGACTGCTTAAACGCCAAAGAAGAAGTGAACATTGCGTTAAAAGAGTGTACGCGCGATAAATTCGAAGCAAACACAAAAAAGATCTACCTCGAACGTAAAAAAGAATTTAAGTCCATATTAGAGCAAAAAAAGAAAGCGTATGATCAAAATATTAGAGATATGTTTGCAAATGTTAAAAACCCGTCAGAATTCTGGTCGACCGTCAAAATGTGCAAATACAAGCCGTCAGTTGCCGCCGCGTACCCGCGGAGGTTTGGGAAAAATTTTATGCGAATATATATCCAAAACGAGTGTGTGACACAAACAGATATTTTGGAATTAAACATCCTTTTCTCGATAATGATATAACTCTCGCAGAACTGGTCAACTGCATAAACAAAAGTAAATCAGGCAAAGCTCCCGGAGCTGACCTGATCTCGAATGAATTTATCAAGGCTCTTCCCCCGAACTGGGTAAATTTCACCTTACGTTTATTCAATAAAATTCTGGATTCCGAGTCTATACCCGCGAGTTGGTCAGAGGTTATCCTCATAATGTTACACAAGAAAGGCGAAAAAAGTGACCCAAACAACTACAGAGGCATCGCCCTAGTGAATGCCTTCACAAAGCTATTCACACAAGTTCTAAGGAACAGGTTAATGACGTGGGTGGAAGCCGCAGGCATTCTCCCAGAAAGCCAAGCAGGTTTCAGAGCAGCGAGAGGATGCTTAGACAATTTGTTCGTATTACAAGCCACCGTACAACTGCAATTAAGACTCCCAGGGCGTACCGCATTCGCACTAGTGATTGATTTTAAAAGAGCCTTTGACTCAGTAGATCATAATATGCTGTGGGAAAAATTACTGAAACAGGGCATCAGTGCAAAATACATTCGAATCCTGAAACAACTGTACGGGGCAGCAACTCTGCGAGTCAGAACGGGCAGCTCATTCTCAAGCAGTGTAGAAGTTACAGAGGGTGTGTTACAGGGCGAAATCTTAAGCCCGCTCCTCTTTATACTCTTCCTGGCGGACATTGAGACCTTTTTTAAAACTAGGGAGCACACCGGGCTAAATATCGACGGGCGAAATGACGTGTTAATGCTCTTGTACGCGGACGATCTAATCATTCTCGCGGACTCGCCGATAGATCTAAAACGAAAGTTGAAATGCCTTGAGGAATACTGCACCAAATATAACCTAACAGTCAACACGACAAAAACGGTAATTCTCCCCTTCAAAACGGGCGGTAACCTACTGCACTTGAAAAAACATAACTTCTGTTACGGGGCGAGAAGTATCGAAATCACTAGCTCGTGCGTTTATCTTGGAGTCACGCTCGCGTCTTCATCTCTGGGGCTGCAAGCAGCAAGGTCAGCGATGGCAAAAGCCAGGATCGCTTCCGGCACGGTCCTAACGATCTTGGCGCGTGCAAAGTCCGATTCGTGGATCAGCATGTTAAGATTATTTGAGAGCATAATAACTGCCACACTGCTATATGGAGCCCCTGTCTGGGGCCTAAGATATCTGGAGATTTTAGAGAGCGCACAGTTAGACTTCTTTAAAAAGCTGCTTCATCTGCCAAGAAACACACCAAGCTACGCGCTTAGATGGGAAATAGGGATTGTCAAAATAGAACACAAAGTCATGCTGCTGACCTGGAACTGGCTGATTAAGGTGCTCCGTATGCCAGACTATCGTTATCCTAAAATATGTTTTAATAGAATGTACTACCTTGCCTCGCTTCCAAATTGCAACCCCACGCTAAACTGGTGTTGTCAGATTCGAGATTTCCTCAACAAAGTCGGATACGAAGAACTATGGGAGGACCCTGATCCTGACTTATGGGAGGCAAAAACAACAGACGTTTTTAATAAATATGCGACAATATTAAAAGATGCCGACCTGAACGATTGCTTAAACTCAAGTGCACTTCAATTTTCTTTACCAAGAGCTCGCGACGAGAGCGCAAAGTATTTAACTAAACGTTGCGAAATGTCAAAAATTCGTACTATGGCCCAGCTCAGACTAGCAAGCTATCACGCCTTTCGCCTAAAGATAGATAGATCGATATACGAAATAGACGCTAAGCAAACCTGTATACTATGCGACCTGCGAGAAGAGGAATCGATGGCTCACATAATACTAAACTGCCCAATATACGAACCATTTAGACAGCACCACATAAAAAGTATCCGTCCGCTAAATACCACAGAAGATCTATTACAGCTGTTAAACGACAACGATCTCCTAACAATAAACCGTATTCATAGCTTTATCAGAAATGCGTTGAGACTAAGGTCCTTTATCCTAAGCGAATAAGCAGCTACGTTGTAAAACTAGGTTTTAGAATTAAAAATTAGGTTTAAGAAAATGCCAAATATGTAAAATATTATTGTACCCCTTGCTATAAGGTCCTTGTACCTTCAGAAGCAATAAATACTACTACTACTATGATTATAACTATATTGTATGTTTTCTCTCTCCTTTTATAATTTTTCCTTAGTATTTGTTAATAAGTCTTTTACTGGTTATCCGGGGAAATTATTAAGGTTCTTCCATTATTTCAAGAACTTCTTTTATTGCTATTTCATAAAGTTTTTCTTCGTTCTCTTGGATAAGTTCTTCCATGATTTCATCGAGATGGGAAGGGACGTCTTCAACATCGTTATTGAATTCAAAAATTTCTGATGGAGGTATTGACAATTGTGATTTTTCTTTCAAAGGGCATCTTTTCATAGGGTCGCCAACTTCGTGACATTGGCAATGTACTTCCTTATTCGCGAGTTTAGGGGGATATGGTGGGGGTGATTTCGATGTTTGGGCAACCATGTGTATTTGTTCTGTTTGTTTGTCCGCACAGGATCGTTCGGATTTAGATTTTGTGTTGGATTTATCATTTGTCTGTGGGGAAATTTTTCCAGTGTTCTTTTCCATTATTATTATTATTATTATTATTCTCCCTTTTTTTTTTACTTGAGATTCTTGCTTAAGAGGTTGATTGTCAAGTTCACTTATTTTGGGATAAACTTGCTCGTGTTCTTCGAAGTTTTTAGATTCTGGTCTTCTTATTATTCTTACCTTTCGTTTGTCCGGTACTGGCCCTAGAGGGTGGTTTGGACACACAAAGGACATTGGTTGCAATGGTTCCTCCTTAGTAAAACGCGAATTGTGTAGTGAATCCTGTTGTTTTTTCCAACTTTTCGGGGTATCGTAATTATCTTGGGGTGGCATGGAAGGGGTTGTCGAATCGGATCGTGAATCAGGTTCAACTTGGCGGGACGAAGAGGCGTGATTATTCGTCGTTGACGAGTAGGTTTTTGGGACTGATTCATGGTCGCGGGGCGTCGAGGAATGGTTAGCTGCTATTGTGGCATATCGTGGATTATATTCAGGTTCATGAGGGGGTGCGGGATTATTATTAATCATTGTAGTACTTAACTTCGGGTCAAAATCAAATTTTAATGGTGGTAAAGAGAAAGGCTTGTCGACCACGGTATTTAAATCACTGAAGTCTACAGAATATTTTTCGTAAGTTGATTTACTTTTATCATTTTTGGGTTTCTTTGCGTCTTCGTCTGAGGGCGGTTTATTTTTCATGTGCAGTAATAAATAAGTAAGTGAGTCCCATATGGCTCCAATTAAATATATTGACCATCCGTATACGGAATGTAATGCGTATCCATGAATAAGTGTGTCAAAAATTAATTTTATTCCGCGGCATACTATTAATATTCCAATTAATCCGGCGCTTACATTTCCGAAAACTGAAAAATATCCCCAAGTTTTTTTCCATGTTGACTCAATCATTCTATGTACCGAGTCTTCGTCGAGTAAATTAGATAAAGGTCCTCTTTGTGAGACTGTAGGCTCGCCGGCGATGCCGCGTGCTACAGAGTTTAATATAGCTGGTCTTTCAGCGGGAAACATAATGTGGTCACGTAGCTGATCGAGATCTTTTTGTGTGTATATTCCACTCGTCGCTAATGAATTGAGATTGTGGTAGTGCCATGTAGGCATAGTGAGAGGCTTTATAATGTTTGGAGGCATTGTTATTACGGGGTTCGGGCTGATGCTGTACCAAGATGCATCTAGTAAGTACATGGGTGCCACTAATCTATTGCAGGTTATTTGAGTGCCTAATTTCGCCAAAATATGAGTACGGGGTGCAAGATAATAACTGATATTTCTGTGAATGACTGGTAACTGGTCGTAACAATCTTTGGTTTCGGCTATCTTGACGTCCACCCGCGCGGAAAAAAGTAGTCCCGGAAGGACTCCCGGATGGAGTCCGGGCCGAAGTCGGGGCGGAAGTCCCGGCGGGAGTCCGGATAGTCCGGGCGGGAGTCCGCGCGGACTACCCGAACTTCCGCCCGAACGCGATCCCTGAACCGAGAATCTCTCCCGGAGTCCATCCGGAACGCCCGCCCAGACTCCATCCCGGACTCGGGCAGCTCTCCTGAACTGCATCCCGGACTCGGAAAATTCTCCCGATCTCCATCCCGGACTCGGGATTCTCTCCCGGACTCCATCCGGGATTCTCGCCCAGACTCCATCCCGGACTCGAAAATCTGTCCCGGACTCCATCCGGGACTAGTGATTCTCGCCCGGACTTCATCCGGCACTCCCGCCCAGACTCCATCCCGGACTCGAGAATCTCTCTCGGACTCCATCCGAAACGCTCGCCCGGATTCAATCCCGGACTAGAAAATCTCTCCCGTACTCCATCCGGGACTCTCTCCCGTACTCCATCCGGGACACTCGCCCAGACTTCACCGGACTCAAGAATCTCGCCCGGACTGTCAACTGTGTTCAGTTGACAGGTTACGCGTAGAACTGTTCGCTGTTTCAACAAAAAAATATTCAAGAGAAACTTCTCGGTTACAGCAGTGCGGATTTCAGTCGGCATCTGTCGGCATCTGCGTCGAGCCGAGTCGACAGTTTTCAATTTGAAAATTATATGTGTCGAAAATTCGGTCAGAAAATGGATAATTTGAGAGTTATCTAAATGACCCGCCGAGGTCATCCAAATCCTAACCGAAATCACTATTTTTTTTTAACGGAGAAATAGTATCTTACGATACGGGGCCGGAAAAACTTTTTCTCACGTGTGTGAGTTTGCAGCACGAGCCGAAGGCAAGTGTTGCTGTCACACGAACTCTGAAGATGTTTTTCCGCCGAGTATCGTCTAGAATTTTACTTAATGCGAGGCGCGAATGTGGGGTTCGGTGCACCGAGTGAAATATAACGATTTTTCACTTCTTACCTGACACGTTCCGGAATTTGAGGTTAGGCCTTCTCGATCCGAATGTCCCTCGTATACTCGTGCGGCTTCCCATAGGAAGCCGCACGAGTAACAGTTAACAGTTACACAGCACAGTTAACAGTTTTTATTATTTAATAAACAAAAACTTGAAATCTTCGATTGCCCATTATATTCTAACCTATCTGCAAATGTAAGTAAATAAAGTGATAACAATGATAATGTAAAACAGTTTTTATTATTTAATAAACAAGAAATAA
This sequence comes from Itoplectis maculator, assembly GCA_964034905.1. Classification (NCBI taxonomy): domain Eukaryota; kingdom Metazoa; phylum Arthropoda; class Insecta; order Hymenoptera; family Ichneumonidae; genus Itoplectis; species Itoplectis maculator. Next base: position 65,962 of record CAXITY010000054.1, read on the forward strand.
AGAGAATATGAACAATGTAAAATATAATAAATATAGAACAGACAAAAATAAAATATAATAAACAGAAAACAAACAAACAAACAGTAACCATAAACATAAACAATAACTAGAAATGATTCAAAACAAACAAAATAACATTTTATGTACAAATTTTCAGCTTGATCCATCTCGCCGTTCGTGATTTAGAGACAGTTTAATTTTCAGTGCGTCCAACATACAAACACACACACACACACCGACGTACGGACACTTTCTCCAGACCATTTTTCTTAACATTTTAGGTGACATGCAAATCTCGAAAAATAAATGTTTTCATAAACACGAAGCAAAAAGGCGACGAGAATGAGGTTATATCTGAGCGTTGAGAGAGGCCGAAGCTGGCCAGGGTCAAATGACCGATCCAAGCTGTAATTATCGTCCAAGTTTCTAAGAGACTTTAGTATATACATGTCGACCCGGTAAGCAGCGAGTGTGCGCAATCGACTATTCTCGTGGGTTTGAAATTGGCGCTACACACCGCAGCCGGCGGTTAACTTGCCGGTCGGTTAACCAATGAGAAAATCGGCCGGCCATTTTCATCGTCG